>JAQFVV010012400.1:9569247-9721747 GCA_028023455.1 Epiperipatus broadwayi | reverse complement strand
CTACAAATAAACTGTATTAATGAAGTTTCAAGCAATGTCAAACTATTGTTAATAAGAGTTGTTGTATTATAATGTGATAATACACTATTGTCCGTATTTGCACTAAAAACTTAATAAATATATATTGCATAAATATGAATGCTATGTACATTATAGACAAACATATACAAATATATATGGTAAACACTCTCCATACAGACTATAAATTTTAATATGGTTGAAAAACTTCACTATAGTAATGTCAGGCATCATCATTTTCATTGATTATATGCCAAAAGACAAATTCCACATTCGGAAAATAAACTAAATTCTCCAAGCCATTTTATTTCTTGCAAAATTTCTAAAATACTTGAAGTTATTTACCTCTTTAAGATCATCAATCACTATCTTTCTTACATCTCTTTTTTTTGTATCTTCTCATAATTTTTCAGTATATCTTTTATCATTCCTCTGCTGTTTTTAAAGTCTACTCCTTAAATATTTTTCTCTTTAACATTTTCCCTCTCTTTCTTTCATCTCTTTTTTTTCATATCTTTTCATATTCCTCCAGCATATCTTTTATTATTCCTCTGCTTCAAAAATCTATTCCCAATTGCGCAATTCCTCAATAAATATTATTCTTTTCACTTGGGTGTTTTTTAAAAACACTTAAATACTTGTTAAAATTTATACTTTCAACCTTGATATGTTTGATCAATAACTGATTAACTGCCCAGTTAACCAAATCAGCTATAAGGCAAAAAACTTAATGTGAAGACATTAAATCCAAGTCCTCAGTCCACATATATAAAAAATATTTAATAAATATATATATATTTAAAAAGGCTTATTATATATAAACCTGATAAATAATAAATAATATTCATTGACTTACCCATACTAATTTAGAATTTAAAACTAAATTATTATTTTTAAGTCATTGTGGGATCAAAAATTTTAATTCCTTCACTCCTTACAATTTATTCTAACATCTAATATTTATAATTACATATGTATTTTCAAGTTGTTGTTTTTTATATTAGTGCATCCCTCATCTCAACTCCTTCATAGTGCAACTATCCACTAGTCCAGAATCACTATTCTTGATTAAGCTTCCTTTAATTAACAGGTCAGCTAAAGAGACCAAACACTTGAACTTCTATACTCATATTGACAGCTTAAAAAATGTATATATAATGAGTTAAGATGTTTATAATATATATTAATTTTAATTTAAAGTAAATAAACTCAAGGAACATTTCTATGATTTATCTTATTTATATTTTCAACACTTTTTTACTAAATATACAAATAAATTTATATATTCCTTATAACATTGCATTCATTGTTTTATCTCAATATAGATGATTTTGCAACCAGTTCACACTTTTTTATTTATTCAAATGAACCAAACATGCATTATTTATAAAGCATGAATCTTACTCAGATACAAAAATTTCATAAAATAATGGAAACCATAATGACATTTTTATATATATTTATTGTGCTATAATCAACATAATATCCAAGGAATGTTAAACCATTCCTCATAAAAAAATAGGTTTTCAAGAAATGGCAGTGAAAAAAAAAACAATCTTTATTGATTTAATAATGAAACACATAGTCCTAACAATATTAAAAATAAGGGCCTAAAGTATTCATGGGCCATATTTAATATTATTTTTCTCATGTTCTTCAAATCTTTACATACCAGTGAGAACTGAAAGAAGTCGAGACTGTTGGAACATGGTAGTGCTGTTTGAGCGTAATCTTTGCATCGTGGAATGAACCTGTTCCCTGAAATGTTCTAATAATCTGCAATTATGATATTTCCATGCAAAATAATAACTTAAAAAACATGATTTAGTAAATGAGAGCAGTTTCATTAACAACATTTCACAGTCGTCAAAAGACAATCTGGTTGATAACTCCTTTCACTTATTGAAAAAACATCAATAATGATTTGTCTAATTGTATAACATGTTTCTGTTCTTGTAGTAATAAAAAGTGAAAGCATATCATGCAATTGTCATTCTTGAGATATCAGTGTTTCCATGTCATACTACTGACACCAAAAACAAAGGCTTTGAAATAGTAGTTCAGATACAAATGTCTATTGTGAAGTTTGTAAAGGATTTTGTTAGATTCTAAAGTGCTCCATTGTATGTTTTTTTTTTTTTTAACGCTATTCATAATATTGGCCACATCTTCTAAATAAATAAATATTCTTCTAGAATTGATTCAAGCAGGTTTCAGTCATCAATCTCAAATGAATGCAATCATCACCCAAAATTGTTGAGCTTAAAACATTAAACTGCTCATCAGTTTCTTATACTGATGCTTCAGATGATGATATATTAACAATCTGGTTCATTTTAAACTCTGTACAATTTAGCACTTCTGACAGGCTTAAAAAATAATATTAACTGTACCAGATATTCTTTACCATTCCCTTAAGATTTTACCTATAAAAGATTATACATTAGCATTTCCAATTTTATAGCACATGATGCCAAAAATATAATGCTAACATGTCATCTATTATACTTTGGCCAGCAATGCCATATACACTGTAAGATGTTTCTATAGAATGTTAATTAATTAAATCATTAATTACCCAACTACCACTTGTCTGTTGTGCTCAAATATTACTTTTGACACTTAATGTATTTATTTACAATTATTTTTTCATAGATATATGTAATAGAAATCTGATTTGATAATAGATTTATCTTAACAAAAATGAATAAGATTATTTAATTAAAATAATAATCAAAATACTTTAAAATTTTTGAAAATGTTTATTCAAGATTGCGTTTTAAATTAATAATACCTTTGGAATTAAAATATAAATTTTGTATAAACAAAATTTATTTATATTTTTTTTAATTTTTCTATTACAGTATAATGATATATATAAATATATCTCTACATGCATCTTTTCTGAATGATTTTAAAGTATTTCAAATATTTTTATGAAATGTATAATGTTTGAAATCTTTCCAATAAAATTTAAATATTAAAAAGGATGGATGCCTCAAAATTAATAAAACATTCATTTGTGAAAATTAGCACTTATTATGGGATATAAAATTCAAATACATATATTATACACAACTCAATATATCACACATATATAAAAACTAAAAATAAAAAAATATTATAAAGATGCGTAAATAATGAGCAAAATATTTTTATATCTACCAATTCTTTAGACTATTCAAAGTTTATTGAACCATATATATACGAGGTGAAAGAAGATTAAAAGAGCGTTTTCTCATCAAAAATGAACTAAGTGAAATAATTTTATAAAAAGTCTTAGATGTCTTTGGATTTCCATTTATATACAATTTTATATATTATAAAATTAACTTCTCATTAAAGGGATTTTTTGTTCAAGCTTTCTTTTTTAAAACATATTCTAAATTCTAGCTGAAGTGTGAATAAACCATTCTTTCTTCAAAATGCTTTGGCTATTATTTATAAATCACTTAGTAATTTATTAATTTTGTATTCATACTTCATATTAAAAAAAACCCACAGTAATAATAACTTTGTACAACATTCCTTTATATAAAATCTAAATTGATCTGAATTATTGATTCCCTGAATCAATCTTGATCACAATTAGTTAAGATAATCATCATCCAACTGTCAAATAAAAAACATTAGTCACACAGTTGACATATTTTCAAAAAACGTTTATCACAATGTTAACAAAACTCTCATAAAACAAGATTTAATGTGGCAGACATTAACACTTTCATTGGATAAATTTCAATTTTTTATTAATCTTATAGTTATTTATTTGGAAAATCAATAGTGTTTGATCATCAAAGCTGAAATCACAATTCCAATAAAGTAACTAAACATTTTTTTTTTTTCATTTTTAAATTTTTTTCTCAAGAATTGATTGTGGAATTTTTACATCTTCATCATCCTTTATTTCTATTGAGATACTCATAGTAATAAAAACTTTATAAACTTGAAAATATTTATTCTGGCTCTATATGCAATTTACTATGACAAAATGCAGTTCCTCAACATTTTAGTCCATTTTCTTCTAAATCCCTATTTTTTTTGTTTTATTGTATAAAAAAATATAATTATTTAAAACCAATTACTTAATATTCTTTTTACTTTCTCTCTTCACCCATTACAATTCATGTTTAGTAAAAATAAGAAAATTCTAATTTTTCTTAGATTTTTTTTAAATTTTTAAATAATATTCCATTATACACTCTTCGGTGTCTGAATATTTATTAAAATGTATCTATTCAATGTTATTATTTTTCTCTGCATCTTCAAAAAAACTCAGTATTAATAATACATATTTGCATGGCAACTGTTTTGTATATAGAAAAGAGGTTCTCTATATATCCAAACATAGTTTTAAAGTAATCAAATTTTCTAATATTCTCACTCTTTGTTAACAAGCTCTACATCTTTTCCATTATAATTTTTTTAATGAAATGAGATACATTATAGTTAACCAATAACAAATCCATTAAAAATATTGCAAATTAATGTTAAAATACACAATTACAGATTGCACATGTATCATATTTTTCTACACAAGTTCTTTTTTAATGTAAAAAAAAGTCTGAATATTTGAGTTTCAGTTTTTTATTTTAAATAAATATTATTATTTGATGTAAAAAAAAAATGATACTTGTGCATTATCTGGTCTACCAAGTTTGGTAGCCATTTTTTATAATTATACACTTTCAGGGGCCTAATATATGTTAGCTAGCAAGTGATTGTATTTAATATTTACAAATTTTTTCTACAATACAGGTTTTTTCATACCTGCACTCCAATATGTAATATATAGGGAGCTTGAATTCAGACTTGCACATGACCCCCAACTATCCATGCTCTCTCATACTGCTGATACATTTGATCACACACATGTCAAAAGTTGGTGATTATTTATTAATATTTACATAATTTTTCTATTGTTCTGCAAATATTACTTATAATATTTATATTTTATTTATTATTATTTTTGCATTATAATCAAAGGTGAAACAAAAAAACACCCAGAAACTGTGTAACAACACCTAGGTTCTTATTTAGCCAAATTTAAGTGGCATTGTCTGCATAAAAAAAACATTCATTTGGGACATTTTGGGGCTCATTAGAGATTTCAGACTGCCAGCATGAATACTCCTCACTTACCCTCTTGAAAAATAATGTATATAAAGATATTTTGAATACTTTTTTCCATTTTTATATTAATAACTTTATTTAATACAAAAAAACTAATAATAAATAAAGTATAAATATTATAATTAATATTTGCAGAAATTTTTCTTTTTTAAAAGAACAATAATAAAAAAATATAAATATTAAATATGACCACTTAACAACTAACACATATTCAGTAAAATAAAATTGGAAAAGAAAATTGTAGGCCCTAAAAGTGTATATTTAAAAAAGGCCTCCAAGCTCGGGATACTGGATAATGTACAAGTACCAAAATATGTTATCATTTGATGTAAAAAATATTAACATTCTCAGACATCAACATTGAATGGTATCTCATTATAACCTAGTTGTTAAATATTAGTTATTTCTATAATTATAATACATTTTAATTAAAACAATTATTTTACATATTAAATAATCTTTAAAAAAATTTAAAGTCAATAATAAAGTAATTTCAAAATTACCATGAAAGAGACAAGATGATTCAAAAGTATTATATAAATATAAAATACTCATATGATCAGTTGCTCAGAGTCATGTGGTATTAGATATCCAAAGTAATAGATTGATTTAGAAATTGATTTTACCATTTTATCATTATGCACAGAACAAATATACAACTCTCGTTCATTCACTTCTGGAGAAATAAAAATATTACTAATTTGAAAGCACATACAGAAACAATAGAACATGAATGCAAGTCCAGATCTTTTCTCAAAAAGTTATAAATTATTTTATAAAAGTTGGCATGGAATCAGGAAAAAATGTTTCAATCGCTAAAAGATTGTATTTTTCATGCTGTCAAAAATTACAATATTTATTAAACATAAAAGAACTGTTATATTTCTTAATAAATATATTTTCAGTTTCTTAATTAAACATCCTAAAAAAAATTTGCTACAATAATTAAACAGAAGGGACTGCTACTTCTGAACTGGCATTACACTTGGGTCTCTCGTTTTACGCGATAGATAGGTTCCTCAGAAAACACGCGCAAACGAAATCGCGCAAAAGTAGATGTAACTTACCTTGAAAAAGGGGGGATACGGACTGTGATTTTTCAAAAATCACGTAAAAGCAAAGCACCAACGTAAAATTACTTTAAAATTCGTGCAAAAAAAAAAAAAAGGAAATAAAATATGACTAATAAAAAATTTCAAATTTGAAAAAAATTGATACAAGACAAACTTTTTTTAACTATAATATTTAATTTTATTCAAAACAATATATTTTTATTCATAATTTACAGTAATTTACATTTTTTTATACACATTTTAATTATTATCACGATTTGCCGATAAACAGGTTCGTTTGCAAACTCGTAAAAAAATCAGATTCTTCACATGAGAAAATACAACTAGCGCCAATGTCACTCTCATGTTGTTAATGGTTTTCTGGTGACAACATAATTAGTAATTAATCTAACAACTAAAAATTAAATTCTTATTTTGTCTTTAATTTTTTAATTTTCAATTTTAATTGTGCTCATTGCTATTACTGATTAAAAATAAACTTGTGGACACTAAATGATTAATAATTGATTATGTTCTTGTTTAAAAAGTAAAAACAGAATATGATTTAAAATGCAAAATTAACACGCACAATGTTTGATCAAATTTACATTATAATCTTGTAAAATTTAATGTGTGTATACATAAAATGTGGAAATCATGATTTTAATTTCATTATTGCATAAAATCTTACTATTATAAAGCACTGAAAATATTGAAATTACTAAGATGAAAGTCGAATTCCAATAATGTGCTATTACTTTCAATATATGCGAAATATATTATTTAAAGTAATAGCGCATTATCGGAGTTCGACTTCCGGTGAAACATGGAATCGCATAACTTCAAAATCGCGTTAAATAAGTCCGCGTAAAAAGAGACCCAGGTGTATTTTAAATTAACTTTAAAAGTATTTCAAAAAGATCATATTACTTATTGTGGCTCAAAAAAAATGTTTTTTTTTTTTTTTTTAGTAATTCACTATTTTTGATTTAAAAAAATGATTTACCAATCAAAATTTGGAGAAAAAAAAAGCATATATACCAGTTCTGCCATCTATGAGAACCTTGAGTAATCAATAGATGTTATTGGTTAAATCTCTATTTGGTGCTGACATATCACTATCCCCAGACTAATTTTTGGTTTATGGTCTTCATCAGTGAAAAGCTTTGATTACAGACTTAATGCATCCACGTTTTTCTATTGCACCTGGCCTTCTGAAAATCTGAGTGCAAAAGATAAATCTAGAATCCAGAATTTCTCACTAATGAAAATCATAAATAAGTAACTAGTATAGGAATATAGATATGATAGCAATGAATTGAAATTTAATAAACACTAAGTACTTATTGGTTACTCAAGCTTATAATAGATGGCAGACCTGAAGTAAAATAAATAATCTCCATGTCTGAAAAGCAGTGTGTAAATTAGGAAATCATGTAATCTTGTTTAGGTAATATATTTATAGATATAATAAACACCTCCACACTTCCCCATTCTTTTCAAATTCATATAAATAAAGATATAATAAAAGACAAATGACCCCCAAGATGCATTTCGTGCTGAACCAGTGCTCATCAGTAGGCCCAGGTCACTATCTCTCATATATATCTCTATCATATGCAAAGTATTTATCTAGAGTAAATTGTTACATTTTTATTTACAATTGTCAAACTCCCTCCACTCACAACTTTGACGCCATCCATTTCAGATAAATACACTAATGATTATTTTTAATCATTTTCCAAACTAGAGATTATCTCTAGCACAGATATAAACTTTAAACCTCAGTTAAAGATTAATATATCTGATTTTTTTTTTTTAATTTACACACACAGAGTTAGTTATTCACCTTTCTCTGTCCCGTATGATAATAAACACCTCCACACTTCCCCATTCTTATAAAATTCATATAAATAAAGATATAATAAAAGCCAAATGACCCCCAAGATGCATTTCGTGCTGAAACCAGCACTCATCAGTTGTTTAGTAAATTTAGTAGATAATGTAAAAAAAAAAAAAAAAGTTTATCGGAGAAGTAAATTACATTTAGTAGGGACATAACACAATGTTGGTTTATTTATAAAACTTTTCCTTAAATGATAATGGAAATTTATATTTTCTGAAGAGCATATCAGACTCAAGACATATATTTCTGAATCAATTCCTAAATAAAAAAAAATCAATTTGGTGATATTCAATTTTTCCCTCCAGCATCACTCAACCTCTCAAGTAATTGAATATTTGATAAATAAATAAAACACCTTTATCATAATGATATATTAAATTTAAAAGTGAAAAAAAAAAATTGTTTTAATAAGGAAAATCTTTTTCATCTATCAATCAAGCCTCTTATTTAATTTTGGAGTTTCACTTTTCCTAGACTTAACAATCTTCATAAATAAAATCTATATAGTTTTCTTGTTTTATTGCCTCTCTTCTATTTGTTTTCTTTATACTTTTTTGCTGTTTTATAATTAATATTAATACAGTAAATTATGAACATCAAGCTTGCTCAATCTTTTTATATGTGTAAGCTATTTTTATTTAATAGAATAATTAATATGTTGAAAGAAAAATACACTGTTAGAATTCGATCTCAACTTTTTTTTAAACAAACCACAATGTGAACAAATATAATGAAATAGAAATAAAATTTAAAAAATATACAATTGTTAGGAAAATTTTAGACATTAGCAATTTTTTCAAAACTGGCATTATAAGTAAATGATTATAATTAATTGCATGCACAAGTTAAAGCACTTCTGTTTTTTTTTTTTTGGACTTTATAATATTCTTAACCAGGTGAGTCTATTAACAGAAATAAGACGTCATTTTTATATGCAATATTTTTTGCGAAAATGTGACGAAAAAAAAAAATCCACTAAAATATCTCGCGATTGAGCGTTTGGTCACAATTGGCTGTTTAAATAAAGTCAGGCTGATAGCATAACATAATATACACCTTAATCTCTGGGTATACATACACAGATGTAGCAAGAAATTGTTATTCTTACAAAATATGATTAAAATGGGATGTCACACTATTTTTCCCCCTAACGATAATGTGTGAACGCATCTCCCATTTCTAAATAGGTTTATAGGCCAAATGTCATTCATAAACTATTTTAAAATACTAATAGTAATAATATTTATATATATATTCAATGAACTGTTTGTTGACACTGACATTGTAAAAGTGGATTCTTTTTTTAATGTGATTTATAGCCACTTCGTGAAATCATTTTACTGTTTTAATGAATTTCCTTAAGCTATACATTATTTCTGACATTTTTTTTTATAATCATTACAATCATTTCTATATTGTAGAACTAAAAACCAAACAACTCTCATGCAGAGAATGTACTCTTTTAGCAGGCCAGAGGTCACAAGATCAACTACTGTTTATTAGCAAATGTCACTCTGACAAATACAAAGAATAAAATAAACACAATTTACAGCTAATAAAAATGAAAAAGAAATATAAAAATTCCAACATTATATAAATGAGGAATATTTAGAAGGAAGCAAAAAAGTTATTTTCTAGCAGTAACCATGTAATGTATCACAAATGAAAGTAATGTACAAGTAATTTCTTCAAATCAAATTCCTACTGCAGTACTATAATATTTTTCCATTACATTACAGACTTCTTTAAAAAGTGCTTTGTGGTGAAATCTTATGCTGTACAGATTATCACATAAATACCTTATAAATATACAATATTGTTTTCATTGATATGATAGAATATAATGGAGAATTACATTCAGTTCAGGTACTGAAGTATTTTGAAAAGAAATGTCTATTGTAAATGCTAAAAGGCAGTATCACAAGATGTCAAATAGATTAAAGAATCAGCATATTTTGGGATTCAATGACTGATTTTTATTTGTATTTCTAATTTTTCTGTTAATAAGAATGGATTAGTTGTTTACAAATGATTGCTTTTTTTACAAATATATCTCTCCTATTGAAATCTTTTCTAATATGTTTATGTTAGAATCTAGACAAGTGCTTCTGATTGTATTATAAATGTCATATTCTCATCACAACCCAGCAATGCTATCATCATCATCATCATCAACCATTATCAATCCACTGCAGGATGAAGGTCTCTCCAAGTTCAATCCACCTTCTCTGAGCTTTAGCTTCTCTTCTCCACATTACCCCTGCACACTTTCTTATTTCATCCATCCACCTCACACATGGTCTCTTTCTGGATCTTTTACAATCTCTTGTAATCCAGTTTAAGATTTCAATTGTCCATCTATTATCATCTCTTCTAGCAATATGTCCAGCCCAACTCCACTTCAGTCTTTTAATTTTTTCAATGAGGCCAGTAACACCTGTTTGTTCTCTTACCCATATATTGTGTTTCCAATCTCTTCTTGTTATTCCCAACATACATCTCTCCATACTTCTTTGAGTGATCTGAAGTCTCTGTATTGCTCTTCTATTAGTTCAAGTCTCAGATCCATAAGTAAGAACTGGTAAAACACATTTGTTAAAAACCATCCTCTTCAAACACATAGGCATATTTCCTTTTAGTATCAAGTTATTTCTACCAAAAGCACTCCAAGCAAGTTTAATTCTATGATTAATTTTCATCCATTGTGTTTCCATCTGTATTAATAATCTAACCAAGATATATTTGTAACTGTTAACTTCTTCTAACTCATCATAATCAATCTTTATTTTCATATTTTGAGAAAATCCATTAAACATTACTTTAGTTTTTTTAGCATTTATCTTTGCTCCTACTTTCATCTGATAACTCCTGCAACATTTCCTGCAGCTCTGAAGCATTATTTGCAAAAACAACTACATCATCTGTGAAATCTAAATGACTTAAATAATCTCCATTTACTTTCACTCCTTTAGCTTCCCATTTTAATCCACAAAATACTTCTTGCAGCACTGCTGTAAAAAGTTTTGGAGATATGGAGTCACCCTGTCTTACACTCTTCTCAATGTTGACTTTCCCTATACCTATTACTTAATATGATTTTATACCAATAATTTATTTTTCAAATTTCAAATATCCTTCTAAAGAAATATTAGCTAAAAGCAATGATAAACAATCACAGTAAAAATCCAGTGGCATGTTATTCTTTCTTATAATATCATAATCTATGCCCAGAATTCACACACTGAAAATTAAATTACTAATTTAACTGTTCATTCTCTGAATTATTTTCTGTTAGACTATACTATCATTATTCCAACTTTAATCAAATTTTCTATAAAATCAGACATCTTTCTCCTTTCCTCTTGCAACAACCATTACTCAATGCAGTCTGAAGAAACTGTAATGCATAACAGCAATGACCATAAAATTGCTGAGATCAATTGAGTTTTACCTCACTTAAAAAAGTAATTACTCCTCTCTCAAATATATGTTTAACCATGCATGATAAAAATGTAAGGAGAATTCCATCTGCAATAATCAAAAGTAATACCCATAATATTATTACATGAGAATCTTTGGAATTTGTAAATTTATAGCTTCTATCATATTATAAATTTTAATTTGAGATTAATGCTTCTCAAAAGCATAGTTTCTAGGAAAAATTAACTAACTACTTCTATTTTTTAATACAGAGTATACATTTATTGATAAGCACAGAAAAAATGGTTAAGACCACAAAAACAAACAACTGAGTTGTGAAAGCAATCAAATTCTTTACAACAAAATCTGTTCTAATATAGCCAACAAATATCTAGGTCCTTTAGTGTCTTGAATTTCCTGTAAAATAAAATAAAAAAATTCTGGGTGGAATGCTGAGAGATTTGAATGTTAGTAGGAATGCAGCATATTCTTTAGAAAGTATAATCCTGCTTCTTTTTTTATATATATACTTATCAACTGAATGACATAATTAGTCTTCCTATAATAAATATTCATAAAAATGTCTTTATTTATGAACTCATAATGCTTAACTGATAATATGATATGTGAATTTAGTAAACATATTTATTATTAACTTTCAATATGCATATAAACATCTCCATATTCTTATTCAAAGTAATACAGGCACTACTTATGCAGCTGTATCCTAAATTTTCCACAAGTAATAAATAATTGACAATTTTTATGATCATCTTCATTTTAAAAAAAGTTTTAAATGCATCTTGCAGTGACAATTTAAAAGTATCTGTATCATTACATCTTCTAATGCAGAGATTGCCGACCTTTCTTTTTAACTTCTGGTAAATTATTCAGTACTTTCCATTCATTATAATAAGAAATAAGCAGTTATACCACACAGTACACCGTGTGCATGCACAGAAAGTGCAGATGCCATGGAGATGAGCCTTGAAGGGTGCCGATCTGACAATTTCACTATCTATCTTGAATTTTAATTGGCATTTTGAGTTATTAGATTCTGCAGTAAGAAAAAAGTCTATGCAACCTCAATACTTCCATGTCCAAAAAGAGAATTGAAATGCTGCTGGTGTGGCTGGCAGACAGTACCAACATGAAATAGCCTAAAATGTTGATAACATAATTATTTTTGGAATATATTAATAACATAAATATATTTATTTACTTGCTATTTACCATACTCCCTGAACAAGCTCCCCATATCCCCTGGTGGGAACTCCTGTTCTAACCTATGCAAATAATTAAACAGAAATTAAAACATTTAAATTATAATCCAAAAGCAAATCCTGTGAGTTGTATTGATGAAATACATCTTCTGAAAATGGAGTCCTATGATCAAATAATGGAAACTAATAGTGTATCAAACCTTGGTACTTGTTTAAATTCAATTACTTGGCTTTAGAGAAATATTATTAAGATCTGAGCTTCTTTATTAAATATTTATCTTAATTATTATAATACCAGATGTATCTGGCCTTTTAAAGGGAGCCACTTTTTAAATTGGTTGCCTTAATTTATTTTTTAAGATTTAATGTAAATTAAACAAAAGATTTTAATATTATATAAATAAATGTGAGAAATTTCACAATTAAAAAATGTTGGCATATTCCAGCTTGTTTGGTGCACTTCAAAATGTACCTAGCAGGATAATAATAATGCTAAATTAAAATTTTAAAATATATCTGTTATATTTGATGTGTGAATTTGACAGTGTTTTTTCAATTGGTTGCTTTAACATTTTATTTTTTTTTGCTTTGTGGAATTACTTGCTGGCAAATGTACCCAGTGTAGGGAAAGGCCATTTTTTGTAAGTTTTTTTTAATTGATTGCTTTGATAATTTTTTTTATTTTTCATAATTACTTGCTTTGAATAAAATGCTCATAATCAAATTAACCCTCTTAAATATAAGAAAGGAATTGCTTCTTTTGCATAAAATGCTTCATAAAAAAAAATGAGTTTATTAATGGTGGAACAAATAATCATTTTCTTCCTAGAACAATATGCCTTCTAACAAAAAAAATGTTCAACTTGAATATCATGTGACAATGTTACAGACAAACATTTAGGAATTTCATACATATTACTTATAATAAAAGGCATGACAATAAAGCATCTAATATATTAAAAATTAAAACTTGAATTAGTCATTTTGTTTATATAATTTTCAAATTTATATCTTTACTGTGCCAAACCAAAATAAATAAAAAAAAATGTAAACAACAATCGCCCAAAAAACTGGCAAGTCTGATAATTAATACTTTCTTTACTGTATCTCTTTGGAGAGCTGTTGGAAATGTGTTTGCTTTGCAATATGTTATTTATAGGCAAAAATGTTTTGTCTTACCTCTTACCATACCATATCAAAACATTATTTAGTGAATTTTATATTTTTAGCTTGTTTCAAATACACATCATTTTCTATATGTTACTTGTCTTTTATTATTTGAAATATAAACTGTATGTGTATCAAACTAATTAAGTATTTAGTTAATGTTTGTGCTGATTTATATACTAATTTTATTTCTTTTGCCATAATAAATTACGTCTTAAATATGTAGGATCTCAAGATGAAGCAATATCATAAAGAAAATTTTGAAACTTTTTCAGAAGCTTATAGGATTTTCTTTGAGATAACTTATGCATATTCAACCCAGCTAACCATCTACTACTGTTCAATAAATGGCCATCCAAGAAATCTTAGCCAGAGGATAAAACAGGTCTATAATTAATCAAATATTCTGATTTTTTTTATTCTTACCTTTAAAAATTAATATTCTAATAACTTTCTAATTTTCAAATATATAATGCCTGCCATGATTTTATTAGAACATGCTAATATATATTCTTTATTTTTAATATCTTTTTTATATCACTTCTACCTGTATTTACCCTAGTGGTTTTCCTTTCCTTTATAGCTTGTATCATTTCCTTTTCATTTATAATTTGACAGTTTTCTATCTTTATAGAATAAATCTCTCCCTTTGTGTGTCATTGCTATTTTCCTGCATTATCACCCGTACTCATTTAAACTTCTAATCATATTTTTCTTTGAATCTTTCTTATTTACATGAATTAAATTCTCTTTTTGTTGCTAGATAAGTCATGCAATTTTACAGTAATTTTTTTTTTTGGTAAATATTACATACCTGACTTAATTGCTTGAAATTTTTTTTTTTAAAGTAAAACATAAAAGATGAATGAGAAGACTCAATAGGAACATTTTAGACAATAGTATAAAAAATATATTTTTCTCATCACATTCTTTAAATGTTTAGTGATGGAATTTTTTTATCTGAATTCACTATAATAATAAATTTATTTAAATTATTTTATTGATTATTATTTATACAATATTTAAACTAGAATGATTATTAATGAATAATACTTCTATATTGTAATTTCCACTATACAACTTTCAAAAAAAAAAAAAAAAACAGTTCCTATCTTGCTTGAGAGTGGTGTAGTGAAAATTACACTACAGAAATATTATTCATTAAATGGATAATAATTTCTAGCCTAATGAACGATTAATAAAAAATATTAATGTACTACAATGATTCCTATTCATTCTATATGAGTGGATAATAAATACATTTAATACACATTTATGACTTGCTGATTAATCTTCTTTACATATAAATATTAGATTAAGCTTAGATTTAGTTTATTAACTAGTGCATATCTATGTTGTTTAGTGAGTAAAAACTGAGTTAAAGAAAACAAAAAACATTAAAAACTATTTACTATTTATAAAATTATTCATGTGAGAAACTAATGAACCTATAAGCATTTTGGGAGGTTTTCAGTTTATTTTGTGCTTTAAGTAAAATAATTTCATTTACACAATAAGGATCATGTACAATTTTGGTGATATTACAAAGTCACTCACAATCAGGTATTCAGATCAAGTGATGTTCGAACATCAAAATATTTTTCTTCAAAGTCTTATTAAAATAATATTAGATACATATATTGTTATTATTTCACAAAATCTTTACATTCAATTTTAAAATATAAAAAATTGTTTAATATATATTTTTTCAAAAAGTCAGAGTAATGCCGATAACAGCATCCATAGATTCATCTTGTGGATATAAAAAAATAACCTTTTAGAATAGTGGCTGAGCTCCCCATGCCCATAAACTGGAGTTCAAATTCAAGCTGGAAAAATCTTGAAGAAAAAATCAGATCACAAAGATCCAGTATTGATCAGTAATCTACCAGCTGTTATCTAGAAAGTAAAAATCTTGGAAATCTTGTGATTTGTAAGATAAATATGATGTACTAATACTAAAAACAAAAAAAACCTTACGGAGTTTAGCAGTAATGGACCTTAAATCAAAGGTTACTTAAATATTATATGAATCCCAGAGCCACAAATCATTCAATTATTTTTGATAAAACAAAAATACATTTGTAATATCAAATGGTCTTCAACTCAGGAAGAAAGACTTAATTTCTATTGACATTAAATTGCAATGGTAATAGGAATGTCAGCCTTTGGAACTAAGACCCTCAATGATTCCAGTTTATACACTTCAAGCATTCAAACTTCTTGTTTTCTTGTCCAATAATGACCCTAGATAATTTTTTTAAAATAATTAATTGTACAGCTTTATTGCTTGGGAGATTAAACTCCAGAAATGATGGAAATGAACATCATCTGAGGGCTTCAGCAAACTATGTAGGGCCCTATTGTTACTGAACTTATGATTTTTCTTTATTTTTAATTAATGTTAGTAGAATCTTAAAAAAACAGAATCTAAACTAATGCAATTTATAATTTATTTATATGAGATGAAAACCTAAAAAAAAAAATAACATGAGGAAGAAAGCCTTGAAGAAGTCTACACTAATAGATGTTTAAGACTTTCCAAGAACCGATTATTCTAATTTTATACCAGTGTTTTAAAACTTCATATTTTTTCCCTATCGATATCTATATTTAGCAGTGAATTAAACAAATGAAGACTTTATATATATATTTACACGCATTATTTTTTTTAAAGAAATCCTTTACCAAATATTTGATAAATACAAATGGCTGATAGGTTAAATAAAAGACGGATTATTCCACAGTTGTATTTATTTCTAGAAAACAATTTATCTTCTTTTCTGTCTATTATAAAAAAAGAAAAAAATTAAAATACAAGTTAGTAAATATTTTTATACAGTTAGTTCTAACATGAATTATAGTTTTTGCTTTCCAATCTTGAATTCAAATTATTTTCGTTTAACAAAATACTGTATAAAAACACTGATGAGGCATCAATATTGATCTGTAAGACATTAAATAAGTCAAAGTAAAGAAAGAGATTAACCCTTTGCTACTTACAACAGACACATGATTTGTATATAAAAAAAACATAATATAAATAATAACTAATAGTTTTTGTACTTTATTATTGGAATTCTTGTGGGAGTATGGTTGAAAGATCTTTCCATACAAATCATTTAAAAATATCTGAAAAAAGACAAAGTCCAAGATACATTTTCCACCTAATGAGCACCTTTCAGTTAGCTCAAATAACAACTTCTCACATGTTTTCACCATCTTTGATCCGTATTTATTAATCGCAAGCCAAACTCACTCTTTAACAACGAGATCTTTAATTCGTAATACATCAAATAAAAAAGACAGCGGATTTTTTTTTAAAGCTATTTTTTTGCATTAAATATTCATATGCTTTGGAGGTCATATGATGTTTTAGCATCAGAAGTTGCATTTAACTTTTGAATCAGTTACCTATTACTGTGATAAAACAACATTACAATAAAATAAACCAATATAATAAATTTACTGTAGACATTTATTTAATAAGTAAATTTGTAGCAAAAAGTATTCATCATTAATAGACATTATATGTATATATATATTCATTCGCTACACATCATCTTCTGAAGGTGAAACGTTAGATCTATATGCTTCACAGTCAATTTTGCAATTCAAAAAATAAACAATGTTCAAAATATGGAGGATAAAAGAAGAGGATGGTTCCACAGTTAGAAATATGAAAAACCAAATAGACTACAGAATTGGTGCCACATGATCACTAGATTCAATAATGACTCAGGTATTTAATTTCTAATAATATATAGAGAGGGAGAAATAGAAAAATAATCAGAATAAAATTAATCCATAGAGGGTGAAAGCCTCTTCAATATTTGATCATAAATTTAGACCACAAATTTTCTTCTGATTCAAGTATTTAGCTGAAGTTCAAAACATCAGTATGCACTGAAAAATTATAATGGAATTCCATTTATAAAATTCTAAATAAATTGGTAGGTAATACTAACCATTAATGATGACCTAGTATATTATTTACTTATAGTAATAGCTAATGATTACAACTATCTTTAGATACTGAACTTAATACAAAATAGACTTCCAAGAGAAAAAGCATTTATGTGATATTATGTCTACATAAAAGAATTCACACTCAGAAGTAACCTAGGTATAAAATAAATGTAGAAAGTACTATGACACATTATTGATTAAACTGATAACCAAAAATAACTTATTCAATCTTTTGAGTGAGGAAAAAAAACAGCCTGAGAATTTGAGATACAACTATTTTACCATGATTATGAGAACTATACTAACAATATTCTAGTCATTATATTAAGCTAAACAGATCTAAGACATAGTAAACTAGTCTAAAAGAACATGGTATTGATAAATACTACTACTACTATTAATATAATATAAGTGGATGGTAGAGTATCAGAGTTTGAAGTAAAAGATTCTCGATTGATTGCATTTCGGGCAATCAAAATTCTTATGAATTTTTGAGTAATAACACTATTTGATTAGATATTTATCTTAGTGATTAGCAACAGCAAAATAGATTATCATAATGAGCAATTTGATAGTCATTCTGTTGCAATGCATGCAACAGCATTATAAGCATGCTCGGAGCATCTGTTATGGTAATGGAAAAAAATTTATTGGATTGATTTCAGTCTAGTGGAGAGGAACTGAGATTGATCATTTTTGTGCTTTATATCTCTATAATTTTGGTGCTTGAAGGTCATAACCAACTGATATTACATTTAAATTTAAAAAATGAGAATTATAACTCATTACAAAAAGATCCAAAAATACCACTAGTAACAAAATATAAATACAATATAATCCTTATATCCACTGTCTCAAAACTTATGGATCCACTTATCTAAAAATAGAAATATTTAAAAAAATAATTACAAAATTAGTAAGAAACAATAAGAGTACCCAACTCTTCATACAGTATTGCCACCAAGCACAAGCCTTCATAATCAATGGATGCAGGAAAGTTTGTACATAAATCTTTATTTGGTGCCTACTCATCCAACATCCCCAGACAAGTTTCTAGCTTGTGGTTTTCATCAGTGAGGAGCCTTGGATTTGACAACACTGTACCTAGATCTTAGGATCTAATGCAACTCTCCATCAGCCACCTTTTACCTATTTTGTTAACTATAAAGCTAGCCCAAGATGAAAACACCATGTATCCGATGCAAGCTCATTTGTTCGTACAGTCATATAGATCTGAATTCAGTTCAGAATCTATACATTTTAGTGTTTGGATTCTCCAAAACCACAGTTACAATTAATCTGCAGTCATTGGTTACAAAGGCTTGCACTTGTTGGCACAACTACATGGAAAGTTTGGTGCTCTTATTAACAGCAATGATCAAATGATGTTTTGATAGTAAGAAACAAAATGTTAATTTTCTAATTTTCTTTGCAATTGGACCTGTGATCACAAACTGTTAATCAACACTACAGACAACAAGTGCTTAAAATATACTAATTTCTCATCACATGATCACTATCTTATACTAGCACATAATTGTTTATAAACAAAGCAAAACTCTCCATATAGTATTGCCACAGAAACTAGTCTGGGGATATTGGATGAGTAGGTATTAGATAGGGATTTTATGCACAAGCCTTCTGCCATTCATTGATTACTCTGGTTGGCACAGGGTGGCAATACTGTATGGAGAGTTTTGCTTTGTTTATAAACAATTATGTGCTAGTATAAGATAGTGATCATGTGATGCTTAATGGTTTAATGCCAATTCTGCCTAATAGGATAGTGGTGGCTATGGTTGTTAAAGAGCCAAAGACATCAAAATGTATGGGTGATGAACTGAGTTAAGACCCATATGACTATATAAGCTATTGAGCTTAGATTGAAAATATTTTTGTGTTTTCAATTTCATTCTCATAGTTTTGTAGTTAAATAGAGATAAAAGGTGGGTGCTGGAGGGTTGCATTAGATCCTAAGATCTAGATGCAGTGCTCTCAGATCTAAAGCTCCTCACTGACAATGGCCACAAGCCAGAAACTAGTCTGGGGATATTTGATGAGCAGGCATTAGATAGGGATTTTATGCACAAGCCTTCTGGCATTTATTGATTACTCTGGTTGGCACAGGGTGGCAATACTGTATGGAGAGTTTTGCTTTGTTTTTAAGTTTCATTTCTGTTGATATCTTAATGTGCATTCTTTATTTTTTTTTAAATGTATCATAGATATGTACATATTTTAAAATCAACTAAGTTGACTATACATGGCATGTTAAAAACATATAGTATACATTATTATTTACTAAGGCAATAAACCTAAAGCTTGTGTGGTTAAAAATGTGATGGTAATGACCTCTACAGGTCTTAACCACAAGCTTACACATTCTAATTTTTTTGGTTAATTATTTTTGTTCATATCTTAATGTGTATTTATAATTTTTAAAAATTAAATTCTATTATAATTAAGTGCATGCATGAACAATAAAACATACTATACACTCTTAAAAATATATGGATAAACACTAATCAATAAAAACAAATGTTTCATTTTTAGCAGCTCACATATGTCATCATCATAATTTAATATTTATTCTTAGCAAACTACTATAGTCCAATTCATAGTGGCTGCTTCTGCCAGAAATGCATCTTGGCCATTGATTTTTTTTCATACATTTTTATCCAAGTTTTATTGTATACTGAATTTATCATGTATGAATAGATATAAGAAAAAGGAGTTCATGAATATTTGTGATGGAATAAAAGAAAGAGTAAACAAATATAAAACAAAAGAGAAATGTGATTTGATGAGAATAGAACATTTTAAAATCAAAAGAATTAAAAACATGTGTTAAAGAATTAAATAAATTATAGTCTAATGAAAATAATTAATAATAGTTTTTAACATTTATCAAAGACAACAATGTCAAAAATGAGTGAATTCAAGAAATGACTCTTGTAAATTGAAATGTAGAAATATGTGCATACATATTTTTACATGTCTGTACTATACATATCCAAGAACTATTTTTTCATTCTATTTTGAGCATTTACTGTAAGCTTGAATAAGCAATTGTTGTTTTGGTATAGATACATGCCTATTTATATATACAGTGTTTAATACTATTCACTGAATTTCATGTACCCATGAAGTTTGGAACTTAAAATCAAATGGCATATTAATATTCAGCGAATACTCTTATTTTTTATGCACCAATGATGATACTTTAAGTAACACATATGTTTAAAATGTCTGTCTCTGCAATACACATTCATCTTCATACACATATATAATGTTCAACTTTACAAATAGTTAGGTGTTTTAAGAACAAGTTATAAAAAATGTATTAGTGCTCTTTTTGACAAAACAAAAAAGTGCCAGGGTACGCTAATATCACAGCAAATCTAGGTCATTAATTAACCCTTACTGCTTGTATTTCTTGACTCGTCCACATTTGCATAGAGATGTAATAGCTTTAGATGTTAAACGATTTGGAAAGATTCTGCAGCTCAATGAAAAAGATAATCAGATTTAAATATTTTATTAATCATAAAATATTTACAAAGAATTCATATTAAA
Source organism: Epiperipatus broadwayi (assembly GCA_028023455.1). Classification (NCBI taxonomy): domain Eukaryota; kingdom Metazoa; phylum Onychophora; class Udeonychophora; order Euonychophora; family Peripatidae; genus Epiperipatus; species Epiperipatus broadwayi. Next base: position 9,700,283 of record JAQFVV010012400.1, on the reverse strand, counting down.
AAATAAAAAATTACATTTTATGAAAATACATCAAATGTAATAAATGTTAAAAGGTTGTTCGTTTGAGAAAAAAAATTTAAAAAAAAAAATTGCATTCGATTTACAAATCTATAAAAAGATTGGTAACACAATATAAATTGAAATCATTCTCAAATCTTCCTCTATATCTAGAAAGGATGTATTTATATACAAAAATGATACCACAGGCTCAGATTCCATAGCCTTATGATGCCATTTCTCAATAATGAAGACTATTATGCTCAATGGAATGAAACTCACAATCAACTAAATTTAGGATTTACTTTATGCTCTAAAAAATAAAAGCTTTATACATCATCATCATTGGTGGCCCTTTATAATCTACTATGATCATTTTAACTCCAGGAAAAAAAAGAGAGACTAAAAATAGCAATTAAAGAGGAGTTTCAAATAACAACTTTATTCACACCTTAAGAAGATACATATGGATATCATTTTACATCTTTCTTATTATAGGTTACATGCTTACAAATGGGCAGCAGCTCTACAATGAAAACAATAAATAAGAAAACCAATGGTAAAAAAAAAAGGCCATCTGCCAGCCACAACTATAAAGAATTACATAAAAATAAGCTACTTAGGAATTATTTGTGTCAACTAGTTGACCACCAAATTCAGAGTTTTAATAATAAATAACAACAAATGGAAAAAACTGGATTACATTAATGTAACAACTTTTAGACTCTGCATAGGAGTCCTTATATCAAGTTAGTCAATCTTGCCATAACAGTCCAATAAACACCTAAGTGTTTTGATCTTTAGATTTCCAGTTGGTCCCATGTCTGATTGGCTAACCAGTGCTGGCATATTTTCCAATCGTAGTCTTTGGCCTCACCAAGTAACTTGAGAAAAAGCTCTTCTGGCCTATTATTCAATCCATTGTCAAGAGGAGTTTTGCAATAATTATATAAACCAATCCCTGAACAATAAAAACATCTTATAACTTCTTCAGCAGCATTTTTTTTTTTTTTCTGGATGATTAACATCTCGCTTAATTTTGTCCCGGGGTTCGCTTCCCAGCCGTTGAAAAAAATTATATATAGAGTGTCTTGGAGATAATTTTTTAAAAAGAAATGAAGTCTTCTCCCATGAAAATAATGATCAAGTTCATCTTGGAGGGGGGGGGTGCTATAATTTTCTCAATTTACTTATCCAATGAAGATGTAGATTTAATTATTGAATCTATTAATAGAAGATAAACTGATCTTATTAATCCTGCCATTTTAAAATCCTTATGGGCATTTTTGAATAATTTTTTCCCCTATGCTTTTATATGTTACAATGAAAAAGGTTCTTATTGTTATTTACTTACAATAAAAAACTGTAAAGCAACCCTACATGCTGACTAATACTATGAGAGAAATTTAGTAACAACATTAAATCACAATATATGACTAAATTGCAACTCGACCGACTACGATTTAACAATCTAGATTTGGATTTGAACTCTAAATTTTGGTTAGAATAAGTTATACTAGATTTGGATTTGAACTCTAAATTTTGGTTAGAATAAGTTATACTGATTTTCTTATTATTTACTACAACTTAAAGATTTTTTTTTTTTTTTTAAACCATCTTATATTTAGAAAAATGTTTAAATAAAAAAGTGAATTTTTTAATTTGATTTCGAATAGTAAAAATTGAATAAGGAAACTTTCTTATACAAATAAGGGATTATAAAACTTATAAAAGATTCCATACTGTAATTCCCCAAAATAATGTGTATATACAAAATAATTCTTTCTTCATCAAATTTGAATGATGAAAATTAAAAATAACAAAAAAAAAAAAAATTATTTGTTGAGTCTAAGAACAGTATTATTTATAATAAAAGAATAATTATATTTGTTTATGGCTAATTTTGGAGCAGAGAATAAAACCACCTTCAAATATTTGTATTGATAAGACACTTAAAAAAACTAACATGAATTCCTGATTTGAAACATTTTATAGCTCTGACATTGGAACTTTTTATGTTTCTTTGTGTAATTTATTTATAAATAAAACTAGATAAATTAAGAAAATCTGTCAAATTAGTATGTTAAATCCTCTGTTCAACAATGGGGAATTTAAATGCCTCATTAGTCAAATATATCATCAGAATTTAACAATAATGACAGACTAAAACCAAACATGTATTATTTTATAAGTACTTATTCCTTTAATTTTGAATATTACCTGTACAACATGATTTTTCTGTGTGCAATAGAATAATAAAATTTGACAAATATATATTTCAACCATTCTAGTATCTGAATTATTCCACCCATTCATATATATATAAACCTATTCCTAGAACAAACAAGTCTGAATGGATTACTAAGATAATTCATAGGCTAGATCCTACCAAAACCATGTCCAACTTTTATTATATCAATAACAATCTCTTTAATCTTTCATCTGACAAAATTAATTGTCATTCATGTAACAAAAGATGGACATTATTTACAAGTTCATTTAAATTAATCTTTGATATTTAGATTGTGAATTATCTTAGTAACATATTTGGACTTGTTTGTTCTGTAACATATTAAAATCATTAGAATTTCATTGATGTACACATTCAGGAAAATTATAAAAAAGTGGAATTTGCATTTTTGTTGGAATATTTTTCATATACCCAGCAGCACCTCACAATAAAAGCAGATCAAAAGCTTTATTTCAGCTGTTAAGCAAATTTTTTAATCATATACATATTTTTCTATCTATGAATACATATTATGACAAAACAATACGTTATCTATATTTAGTAGGCAACTGTTTAGGACCTATTAAGCAATGATACTAAAACAAAATAAATACACTGCCTACTCCTAAAGTATATTTAAAAATATGTTTATTACCATGCTCACTTAGTTTAATCATTTTCAATTTGTCATTTAAAGTAAAATATTTATAACTATTCTTTTTATTACAAGTATTGGATATGGATGCATACAATTCAAAATACAGAATGACAGCTATAAAGTTTGGGAAATGTGTAAAATACATAGATACTGTAAAACAGATAAACAAAATGACACTAAAAAGAAAATATATTTATCATACTTCTCAACCCAAATGTTAAATGCCTATAGCCAAACCCATCAAAATCATGTGGGCCAATAGTTTAAAAGGGTTCTCATCATGCAGGTATTATAACAAAGGGCTATTTTACAAAACAATTACAAAATTGTTTAAATCTTTTACACTATTTTCAATGTAATATTTTATTGTTTAACTCAATGAAATAATTTAGGCAAATGAATAATGAATAAATAAAAAATCATGGAATCTCCTTGATGACAACTTGCCAAGGCTTACTAAAAACTCATGCATTAGGCAAAAAAAAAGATATTTTTATTCAACATGCATCAGACAAATATAAATATTTCATTATCATACTACATATTTATATGCTTGATAAAGTTTATAAAATCTAAATATGTGATGCTACAATTAAAGTATTGGCAAACTAGCATTTATTATGATCCATATTATTGGATGCTTATAATCTATTGCTTAAAGTGATGTATCACATACATGCATAAGATGAGACACATACATGCATAACATAAAAAATTACTTCATCACCTCAGACTACTATTGTAGAGAAGATCCAAAACAAACGTGTAAAAACAATATAATGTATATATATGTTCCAAATTTTTCTGTGGATTTAGAAATCTTGAACAATAGCAAACTCTACACAATATATATATATTAAACATTTATAGATTAATATACACACATAATCCTTTTTTTTTATTAGTGCTTCTCTCATCTCAATTCCATCACATTGCATTCATCCACCAATTTGTGCATGCTTTTTATGAACAATCTACTTTCCAGATGAATTAAAAATATTAAGCATTTGAATCTTCATGTCCATATTAACAACTTACTGTCTTTCTTCACACCACTTCCACACTCAATACAGATTGATTTACATTCACTTTCAACATTGTAAGAATGGGAGGAAAATTACTGAACAGTGATAAATATTTTCAAATTTTTTGGATTTTATCAGTCACTCTCTCATCTAACCTCTACCATGCTTCAATCAACCACCAGTACAATGAATATAAATTTCTGTGCTAGCAGATGATTGTGATATAGTGAAGTTGAAATGAGACAAAAACTACAAAGTTTGAGAACACACATAATACAATTTAAGTTATAAAAAATGCACTTTTAACATTAATAAACGAAAAAAAAAAAAAACAGAATAATGTAGTTATGAAAAAGATAGTACAGTAATAAATCTAGAGAAAAGAGAGAACTAGAGCAAAAATGGCTGACTGACAGATGATTTATGGTATTCAAACAAATGGATAAGTGTGCAAAATTTATGAATTTCTTTTTTTTAATTGAACCATGGATGTAACTTTATGGATATAATAGACTGCTGAAATATATAAAAGAGATCATCTTTTATTTATTACAAAACAGGGGTGTGAAATCTCTGGTCTTTAAAAGCTCTCAATACATAGACATGTTAAAAAATGTATATAAAGTGGCCCTGTATAAACTTTCCAATTCAAACGTGTTGTAGTTGAAATACTGAATTAAGAGTTAAGTAAAATAAAATATTTATTTTCTCAACTACACCCAACCTAGTTCATTCTATTACAGGTGGAATATTCCAACAAATTATCTATAAAGTGTGGTCTATCTGACTACAGATTCAATCTATAAAGTCGAAATTATTTTATAGTGATTTTCATAGTGTTTTTATAGTGATTTTCACAAACTGTATATTTGCAATAATAAAATTAGAATTTTATTTTGTTATTATTATTATTATGCCTTTTATTTTTTACGATGCTATACTGAGTAAGATAAAAAAAAAAAAAATCGACACAAAAAAATTGTGTATTCAATAGAAATGGATCAATGCATATTTTTTTTTATAGAAAAAAAATAGTAAATTGATGTGCCTGATATGTCTGGAAAATATTTCAGTTAATAAAGAACAATATGAACATTCTAATTATAACAAAATTGTTGGAAACGAAATATTAAAATAGAAAACTTGAAAAGGAACTTCATCAAGGCTAACATGTCTCATAAAAAGTTCAAACAAATCAGAAAATTCTATGAGAGCAAATTACCTTTTTTTTTCCTTTTAAAAACAGAAATGCCAAATCCATTTTCTGAAGGAGAGTTTATAAATGATTGCATCCTAGCTGCTGTATAATACATATGTCTAAAACATAAACAGAAATTAGAGAATATATCAAGGAGAATAGTAGTTTTTTTTTTTAAATGTCATAGCATTGGCCAGGACACGAACCCACAACCCGGGAAACTGCCTGCTAGTGCAAGGCAGTCGCGCTGACCTCTCGACCACCAATGCAAAACAAAGGAGAATAGTAGTTACAAGGCAAATTGGAAAAATTGTCCTTAAATGTGCAACAGTCATTAATAATGATGATATTTTATTTTTAATTCATAAAAAAAATATGGCCATCATTTAAAAAGAACAAGTTGATATTGACCTGCCAACTGAAAAGATTGCCCACCTCTAATGATAAGGGATAAATTAATTGTTTGAGCAAATATTAGCAGGTTAATTTTTAAATCTATAACTTTGTATGACCAGTGAATAATATTATAAATACCCAAATGCCATTGCCAGAGAAAAGATTTTCCACCCATTATAGGATAAAATAATAAAAGCATATGGCTTGGGAGTTCATAAGAAGTTCAAGCAGCAGACCTGTGAATATTAGAATTAATCCTGCCCACCCCCAATCCCAAATTGGATGCTCTAACTACTGCACCAAACCGTACAGTGTAATAAATAATAATGGCTTTATTGCTCAGCAGTTCATAAGAAGGTTGGGCACCAGAATTACATGTGCCAGAATCAATCCAGAGATACCTCCCAATCCCAAGTTGGATGGTATAGGATAAATGCTTCCCATCAAAGACCGTAGATCAATAATCTATTGCATTAATTAAATATCAGTTTAAAGATGTTTTTACAAACAGTATACTATTTAATTTCATTTTCATAAAGTAATTATATGCTGGGTTTATATATACTGCTTCAATACTATATTAAGCATGAATAATTTAACTACTGACTCCTGGACTTTTGATGCAGTTTCATATTATTAATAATAACATGCACAGTCAGTTGTTATGAAGATCATAGTTCAAGTTCAGAGTGATGGACTGAGCACAATATTTCCATTCAATTGACTAAACATATTTTTTTTAAATCCTGATTTCAATCCATATCTGATATTATCATCGCCATATGTATCAATGACCGAAGTTTTCAGAATATCAATTTATTAATTTCAGGACTAACTTCAGTAGGATATATTCTCAATGCTGATTTTCATGTTAAATATTAAAAAAAAAAAGCATGTAAAATTGAAAACTAATAATAAAAATTCAAATTCATCAGCATGGATGAAGGTCTCTCCAAGATCAATCCATCTTCTCCAATCTTTAGTTTCTTTTCTCCACATCACCCCTGCACACTTTTTTATTTCATTCATCCATCTCACATGTGGTCTCTTTCTGGGTCTTTTACAATCTCTTGGAATCCCGTTTAAGATTTCAATTGTCCATCTATTATCATCTCTTCTAGCAATATGTCCAGCCCAACTCCATTTCAGTCCTTTAATTTTTTCAATGAGGACCTGTTTGTTCAATACATTCATTTAAGACAAATAAACCAAAAAAAAAAAAGTTTAAAAATGATTAAACTTTTTACAATCACCTGAAAAAGAGAACTAAATACATTTTATTTCCTCAGAGAAAAGAATAATCACTTGACAAATTTAGTCGATCGTTTTTTCCAATAATTTTATAAAAAGACATTTTAAAATCATGTTAACTAGTGCAATCTTTGAACTTTTAAACGATTAAATAATAATATTTACTCTTTATTCGATCTAAACCCAATCCTCTACAGTTTCATTATTCATCTAAATTACTCGCAAAATAAAACAATAAATTTTCAATTTTTGAATGAGTTGCAAAAAAAAAAAAAAGCCCTTGAAAAAAAAAAAACCCACGCAGACTTTAGTCTTTTAATCACAAGGCACCTGGGATAAATAATAAACATCCAAAATAGCCCCCTTAAGTTCTTATTCAAAGATGATGGCCCCCATAAGTTCTTTCACAAAAAAAATGTGAAATCTGTTAATAATCTCTCAACAAAACGATTGATAGAAGCAAGTTTGAATTATTGATGTCGTACTAAAAATAGCTTATGGATAAAATATAGGTCTTTATTAATAAATTGTAAAAGATATTCCAATCAATCAACTGTAAGAAGTCTTAATATGTCCACAGTGACTAAATACAAGAATATCACATGCTTAGCATTTAAAAAAAAAAAGAAAGCCTTCACCTAAACAATTTATTATTAATCACAAAATAGAAAAAATAATAAATATTACAAAGTGGAGACTTTACAGACTATTATGTATATTGTCGTGGGAGTGAATTATTTTAAAGTACAGATAAAAAGGTCAAGTTAATATATCAATTAATTTCCCAGAATATAATAATTATTTTTTAAAAGTAAAACTATTGTTAAACAGTAATGTAAACATAAAAAAAAAGGTAATTATATGTACAAATAAAGATTATTTACTATAATTGCGCATTAATGTAGTTTTATATATGCTGTATGTATATGCATATGTGCTAAAATACTGTCATTAATGTTCCACGAAAACACTATCCTATCTATGACTATACGTCAGAACTATATTAACAATAAATAAATAATTATATGATTGCTCATGAAATCATGTAATGTTTGAGCACCTATAATGCCACATTTGGAACATAAGACAATAATGATCATGAAGTCTGCTGAAAAGGTTTTTCAGAAAAAATATTATCATTATAAGTGCCATTAAGTTCAATAGAGAACTCCCAGTGATTATCATAGGAATACTATTGTCACTCTTAAATAATTGAATATCAGTATGGATAATTGCTTGTAAAATCATGTAATGTTGGAGCATCTCTAGTGGAAAATTGAGTAGTTTTGATCAATTAATAAACAGAAACTTGACTTAGTTAAGCAATTCTATTTGAGTAAAACTAACTATTCAAAAACTGTTCAGAATAGTATATAAAATTGGTGTGTTCCACACTTTGAATTAGTTCTTACTGTTGACATGATGTGATCAAATATTACAAATATTATATGATTCAATGTCTTTGCTACCTCTTTATTTGCTCACTTTAATATAAAATATTACTCTTATTACACAATTAATGATGATTATGGGACTCCCACAAATAGTAATAAATAATCAAGGATGTTGTCTGACAATTCATTTCATGGTACAATAGAGGAAATCATCACATAAATTACAAAACTCTATTCATAATAATTAAATTTAAATAGGGTAAAAGATATACATTTAAATTTATTTGTAGAATTTTCAAAGATAGAAATATATAGAGAACATCAGTGAAAGATTAAATCTAGTCACCTGCTGCTTGCACTTGTATGACAATATAGCTATTATTCTTCATAAAAGATAAATAAAATTATGCCCTTCATGGTTTGGTTCAGTGATAGAGTCACATATTTTGGAGCTTAAGGTTCTTGAATAATGTCCAGTTGTTTATAAACAACTAAGCAATAAATATTGATTATTTTATTTTAATAAAATGATCAAACTCCAGTGAACCCTATAGATTTACCTTTTAGATTTCTATATGATGTTTGGATTTTTTGAAAAAATCTACACAGGACTTATAAAATAATATTCCAACTTATAAAGAAAACTCTCTAAGATTAATTTTTCTCACAATTACTGATAATGTATGAGCGCTGAAATGATAATACTTATTAAAAATTAATTAAATAGAAATTTAACTAGATAATCAAAAAACACATTTCTTAAATTATTATAAAAAACAAACAAACAAACAAAACAAAAAGTAAAGCTACAAACAAAAAAAAAAATAATAATAATCGAAGTAAAAAAAAAAAACTATTTTTCAAATTGAGTAGCTACTTCTAGAGGCAATTATGTAAAACATAAAGGAAAAAATATAATTTTGAATTTCTAAAAAAAATTTTTTAATATTTTTATTACAAATATTTATATATATAAAAAAAACCTATAGAAACGACTTCTTGTGAAATGTTTTTTTAGTCTTTTAACTGTGCATTTTTGAACAACTAAAATGGAAAACTTAGCAAGTATTTTTCATGCTTTTTATTTTAGCAATTTAAACTTTATTCTTTAATTTTTACATTTAAAAAAAAAAAATTGTTTTAAATGTAAGTTTATTAATAAAAAATATTGTTAAAAATAATATTCAACTTTGCAAATAAAGCAAAAAAATAGTAAACAAAATAAATATTCAAACAAAAGAATTTTTAATTTTGTGGATAGTGAAATCTATTTGTTATGAAATATCTAACAGAGATTTTATCACTAAAATGAATATTCATAAAGATTACAGTGAAGTACTCAAATTATTTTTTAAAATATTTAAATGCCATTTATAATTCCAAAACATTAAAAATAAAACTGAAGGGCATTTCTTATAACAATGGGCATTTTAACATAGGCTGTTTGTCAGAACATTGTTTGTGCTAAAAATCTATATATTGAACCAGGTCCCCAGAATATTTACTATATTAACTAGGTTTGAATACTTTTCATCATTTTTTGCTTTGGTCTATTGGGACAGACCAGCCGGGAGAATACCATTGATAGCATAGTCATCAATAATACCCATAGTCAGATCAAGCTATGCAAAGCATAACACAATCACATTTCCAGACTGTGGCCCATTTCAACTGCTATATATAAACCCCTGCCATCCAATGCATTTTGTTTTGAGGATTACCTCAGATGCCAGCCAAACATAGGTTATATAGTTAGCATGCTTTGGACAACAGGCACACAATCCAATGTTTGAAATATCCCATAGCTAGCTTACACTCTGTCTCAAGGTCCAGTGCATTTATAAAATAACTCTACACTAATTTACTGGTGATGCAGTGACAAGAGAGAGAAAAAAAATAGGCAAAATATCAATTAAGCAAATATTATTTAATTACGCACACATATATTTAACATAACAATAAATTTTACACAATAAAATATAAATGATGACTTTAGGCTATATTTATAATAGTCCTTCATTAAAGTTCATTTCATTTAAAATCAAGGGTTTATTTAGTTATTTAAATGAGCAAACAGTTTAAATTTCATGGCTAATTGTTCTAAAGTGCAAAATATAAAATGTGCTAACATGCACAAGCACACAAAGCTGAAGACAAATAAAGAAATGTATATATATTTATTTTAATGTATATATTTAATTAAGTGGCTAAGCACTTTCAAGGGTCAGAACCCTCATATTCATAGCCATTTTGTAAATAGATAAGAAATTGATTAGGAGCAATATAAATTTATGCAAATGCAATAGTTACGTATTCCATTTCCTGGATATTTTGTAGCAAGAGTCTTTTCTATTTATGGCATCGCTATCTCTAGTGATAAAATAAGCCTCTTTTAAGATCATGTCACTCTCTGCAAACCACTTTACCTAGGTTTTCATGTGTGTGTATTTTCTAACTGTTGGCCTTTTGGTTCCATCGATAGTTCATGGCTTTCCTTCCAGGTTTCTGTCAAATAATAAGAGAGAAAGAGAGTATGTGGCAGCTTCTACTTCACAATCTCAGCATTGGTTCAAGGTATTAATTCAGGCGGGATAGTTGATGGCTGAAGGCTTGGGGCATAAAACCCTGTCAGACACTCCTATGGCTTCTGCAGCTTCTGCATTAATGTTGACCACAGCAATAATGACTAGTTTACTACTGCACTAAAATTTCTGAATATCTGTGTGCATTTTTTTAGAAAGAACCTGAACTCCAGACTAATAGCAATGCAAATGGTATATCAATAACACTAATAACAATCCTGACTGTATATCACAAACCCGACTGATTTATAGATTACAGACCAGACTGATTTATAGATTGCAGACCATACAGTATATCACAAACCTCACTAAATAACAATAGGCCATAGCAACTTTATATACTTTCCCCTCCCACTGTTTTAATTTCTTATGATTATTTTTTAATTTTGATCATAACTTAAGTCTGTTTGAATTACAATTTACATTTTAATCTAATCTTTTGCTTAGATTAATCTACTATCTCAGTGGTAGTTTACATAGTTTTTTTAATTAATACAATTTTAATATCATTATCAATCAAATCTTATAAACTAATTACATTTTCGAAAGCTTTTTCTTTTACAAACTAATTTTTATTGTTTTCACATTTGCTTACTTTTTTAGATATTTTAATTTATAAAAAGGTTTTCTTTAAAAATACATTTTATTCTAACTTTAGATTTTTCCCCCACCCGATCTCAATAGTTTTTATTCTGTTTTAAAAGAAAAATATATGCAATCTTTTTTTAAATTTTTACAAAACTAAGTTTTAAACAAAAGAAAACAACTCTAAACATATTACTTTCTTTCCTATTATCATATCTATTACTAATTTAATTATTTATTTTTAAATTATAAATATATAATACTAGATATATGTAGTTTTTATAACACATATCTCTCACTAGTGTTACCATAAATATTTTCAAATAAAAACTGAATGAATATGTCTCACTTATCTACTGAAACACAAGCATTGAAATTAATTTTACAAAAATAAGAATAAATAAAATATATGTAAAGTTACATTTTCTAAGTTAAATAAAAGCCGTGATACTTCTCGTTCATCCATAAATTTTCAATCAATAATTATCTACTAAAAACAAATATATCTAAATAAAAACTGAATGAAAATATGATAAATAATTGAATAAATTCCATGTATTTTTCAAAAATAAAAATTAATATTAGGAAGAACAAAATTAGTCATGTGTACAGAGTGTTTGCTGTTCCTTTTGTTAGGGTGCAATCTTCTACCTTCTAAATTGAGACTTTATATTGAAAAATGCTGATATCTAGTAATTTTTTCAAAGAATTACTATCATCAAGGTATATTTTAGTTTTAATTTTTGCTGTCAAATGTATGCAAAACTATAAAACAAAGATCATATGATAACCATTTCTAATGCTTGCTTATAACTTATTAAAACAGGCTAAACTCTATACATCTTACCACTCAGTGCAAGCCAGGTTGCTGGGGGGGGGTAGCATTAGAGGCACAAGCCAGAAACTAGTCTGGGGATATTGGATGAGTAGGCACTAAATGGGGATTTTATGCATAAGCCTTCTGGCATCCATTGATTACTTGGGCTTGCAGTGAGTGGCAATATGTATAAAACAATGATCACTGAAACATTCTGAACCAATTGAAATACCAATGTCTCTACCCAAAAATGTTAAAATAATCAAAAAAAAGCAAATTTTAAGATTAAACATTTTTTCAAATTAAAAGTTTCAATAAATTTTTGTTGATAGTCACCCATATAGTAATAAAGATTAACAAACATGTACTATAACAATAGTTTATCATGTGTGAATTGTACTTTAATAATATAGTAGATCATTTTATAATCCCATAAAGATCCTGATAATGGCTGCTGGACAGCCAAAATTGTAAGAGTAAAGTTTTGGTGTAAAAATTAGTATTGTTAAGTGTATAGGAAGACTGGAAATGATATATTATTTGATAGTTACTATTCCTTTATGTAAATTTCAAACAGATGATGTTAATACTCTTAAAAATGATTACAATAATTGATTGAAACATTGTACTCTAAAATTGAAATACAAATATTTAAAATGCTTTTGATTTAAAAGTAATAAATGAAAGGTTTGATAATACAAAGATTAATTTTATTTATTTATTTTTTTAAAAAAGCATATTAAAGAAAATGTGTATATACTGAATATAGTGAATATTACATTCCATTAGCAAAATCCAATGACTTGATACAAATTAAATTCAAATTTGCTTTTATATATAGGATGCAATAATATTATTCATTTTTAAACAATAACTGAACAAAAATAAAATAAAAAAATAATTGAATGATAGTCAAATGGAGGTTATTCAAACACCAGAAGTGATAGGTTGAACATTGATCCAGAGACTTTCAACTTTCAAATCTATTATTCTAAATTGCACAAGTTATCAAAAAAAAAAAAAACTATTCTAGAGGCAAAAAATCAATACCTTCATGATATATAAAAAAAACTGCAAACTCTAATAGAAGACAGGATTCATTCACAATCTAACAATTGAATTCTATACATTAAAAACACTCCTAAGACAGACACATTTAACAAAATTTATTATGTTTCAATTGTTAAATTGTTTGGGGTTATAGTCAACAGATAAATACATCAATAAAATCAACTCTAAAATATATTTCACATTTCAATATTATGTAAATAATTTTCTTAATCAATCAACTAAATCCACATTAAATACATTGCAACATTCACCTCAGACCTTTAAATTGTTATATGTATATTTATAATGCCCAACATATGGGGGGGGGAGCTATAACTTGATAAGACTGAATGAATCCTGAGAGCACTTCATCTTGCAGTAAAGTATTAAAGATTGAAAAAGATGATAGTGCATATATTTGTGGAAGTTTTAATGTTGACCATCTATAGTCTCACGTCAAAATGATATGCATGTTAATATTTCATGTCTATGAGCTAGAAATCACATCCAAATTGATCCCCCAGGAAACTAAAGAAGTGGCCAAAAAAAAACACAGCAATTTTTATATAGCCAATCAATAGCAGTACAGCCATCCTACCAATAATTTTTTAATGGTTGTCTAGTATTCTGTGCTAAAAATTAAAAGCTAAAAAAAAAGTGAACTCAACAATTAACAATGCATTAGCCATATTACATTGACATTATAAGAATGAAATCATATATCTGTACTCAACGACCGACCCATGAACCTGGGCAGTTTAATGAAACAATAATGGCCAACTTGAGAGAGAAATTTTCCAGACCCAATTCTACGAAGAGTAATATAAATAAGAGTTTAGCCAACAGAAGTATTGTATTCAAGTTACCATTCATTACAATAGAATTAACACTCGTATAAATGTATATTTTCTTTACCAACTTTTTTGATATATTCTATTCAGTCCATGGTGTCACTCTTCCTGAGAATAGTTCCATCATTTTTTCATAATCAGAAATAACTTCCTTCCAATATGAAGATATTGTTTTACATTTTTAAAGATCAATACTCTCTTCTATAGCTTTTCTTGCCAATTCACAATTATATTTTATTATATCATTGTCAATTCCTTTTGTACTCTTTTACAAATCTCTAGGTATATGATTTTTATGATTTTTAAAAATTGTGGTCTCCTTCTTTTCTTGTCCCAGTAGAAAATTTATTGATAAATTTTTGCTTTTTTGTACCAACTGTCTTTCTAGAAGTTCTTAACAGAATATCAGTTCCCTTATTATTAATTACGATCAAGTCTGAACCATCTTCAAAGTCTGTTAATATATCAAAATGATTTGTATGTTCCAATTTAAATTCATTGGAGTTTTTCCAAGAACATTGAGCAAATACAAAATAAGTTCCACATTATTCTTCAATGTCATCTATCCATATTCTATGAGTATTCTTTTATTTATACTCTATATAATACAAATAAAAAAATTTAATTTTTAATTTCCAATCATCAATCATTTTATATATATAGCCAAATAATTGTAATTTCCCCTCTAGAACTTTCAACTATAAAATCACCTTCCAGTTTACTTTGGTGTACAATTCTCCATTGGAAATTTTTTGCTTCCATCTGATTCACAAAAAACTGTTTTATCACTCATGTTTCATAACTATATAATAGCATAGAAAACTTGTGCATATCCAGTTCATTTAATCTAAATCTCATCTACACCTTGCAGATATATTTTTTACTCTGTATATTCTTAAGTTTGTATCCTTTTTATAATCTAAACCAGTAGTGACATTACTTCCAAGATACATCCATTTTGTCATTTTTTAATGCAGTTATATCAATTTTGATTTTTCTCTTCATTTTCTTTTCCCTAAGCACCAATGTATTTTTTTGGCCATGGTTATGCATAAACCATATCTTTAAGCTTCTTCATTTATTATCTCTAATAAGGATTTCAGTGTCTTTTTTTCATATTCTCCAATAATTACTTTGTAATCTGCATATATTAAATTATTTAATCTCATTTCCTGTGCTAATATTTTTTAGCATTTTTCTTTGATCTTATTCAGGATTCCTCTTAGATATGTGATGAATATTCTTGTTGAACTGGGATCACCTTTGTTTCATGTCTTTTTCGATTACAAATCAGCTTCCAGTTTCTCCACATACTCTCATGAAAATTTTTGATTTGATATTCTTTAAATTAGTTTGTTATCTATTCCATAGAATTCAAGTGATGACCAAAACACTTTTTCATCAATGCTCCCAAAGACTTAAAAATAAACTAAGTATAGATGTACTCTTTCCTCTAGCTTTGCCTACAATAAAGAAAAGTGACAATATCTTTTGGTGGATACTCTTATTTTTTCTATATATAGCTTAATCAACTTCCAAAGAAATATTTGGCCTGGGAATAATATTTTTGTGGTTCATTTAAATATATCTATACCTAATTTTACACAGAGGCAAAACTCACCATAGAGTAGCACTATTCAGTGCAGGCAGAGTAATCAATGAATGTGGGAAGGTTTGGGTATAAAATCTCTATCTAGTATCTACTCATCCAATATCCCCAGATTAGTTTTTAGCTTATGGCTTTAATCAATGAGGAGCCTTGGATCTGAGAGTACTGAACTTAGATCTTAGTATCTACTGCAACCCTTCAGCAGCCATCTTTTATCTTTTTTATTTAACTATAAAGCTATGAGTCCAACATAAAAACACAATAATGTTTTCAATCCAAGCTCATTAGCTCAAAGCTTTATAGTTAGCTAATAAGGTAAAATATGGCTGCTGAAGGGTTCCATTAGATCCTAAGATCTAGGTGCAATGCTCTCAAGTCCAATGTTCCTCACAGATGAAAGCCACAAGCTAGAAACTAGTCTGGGGATATTGGATGAGTTGGTACTAGATAGAGATTTTATACACAAACCTTCCTGCATCCAATGATTACTCTGGCTTGCACTGAATGGTGCTAATTGTTATGGAGAGTTTTGCTTTTGTGTAAACAGCTTGTGTAAATATAAAGAATGGTGATCATGTGATGTTTAGTGGTTTATACCTACTTTTTATATGTATCAAAAAATAATATAGTTCAAAAAACAAGATATATACATTACTTTGTTACATAAAGTTCAAATGTAGAAGACTCCTAAAAACTGTTAAACTATATTTCTATATGTATGTACTCAAATATAACAATACTAAATCATCCATGCACTTTACTACTATTACACAATGCTTTATTTACCACCCTCTTTTACAGTTTCAATTGCCCCAGAAATCTTCTTCAGAACACTTATATCTCCTAACTTCAACTTCCAAATTCAAATTTTAAAAAATTTACCCATTTTATACCCTTTTTATAAAAATCTCTTATTATTGTATATACTCTTATATTTAACACTTTAGTATCATCTTTTTTAGTTATCCCAAATACATTATCTTTCAATATATTATTCATTTTTTCTATATAATCCTCTTTATTAATCATAACCAATTTATTCCCTTTATCCGACTTTGTAAAAACTATTTTATCCTTATATTTATCCTTTATTTCATTAATATCATTTATTTTAACATCATCATCCTTATTAATTCCTTTATTTTTCTGTTTCTTCCTTATTCTATAAATCATATTTTCTATTTCATTATTAAATTCTTCCATCCAAACTTTATCTTTATTATTTATATAAGTTAGTATGCATATGAATGTGTTCATTTAACATTAAGAATTATCATTTAGAATTACTATTGGCATTAATTTCATGTCTTGGAGATATTTTAAATAAAAATTTTATTTAATAATGCTTTCACGATGTTAGCATTCATTGAAAATAACTGAGTGAAAAGAGATCCATGGTGTTATTTGTGACATTATGAATTCAAATTTAGATTTCTAATTTTTTTTTGTCTTAGTATTTTTTTTTTTTAAACTATAGACAGTTATCTCAAATGGTAGTAGGGGAACATATCTACACTGAGGAAAATAATAAAATATCAAAAGAAACTTGTAAATACTACTATGACAGTTATTAGTAAATACAATTTTAGATAGTATTTATTTGCTTATAAATAGAAATATGAATCCAAAGTACATAATTAAAACTGCAATTAATGCTTGTTGCATATTTTCTAAAAATTGCAATCATTGGAAACAATTCTATTTTGGTATATCTGGTGTACTTAAATTAACAACTTAAATAATATTTAATAATCCAGCCAATTAAATTGTCTATGATACACATTTTTCACCTTTAACATTATGCTGAAGAAATTGGCCAAACTGTCCATCCAGTACTATTATTCATGGCTTACAATACCAATTTTCAACTGGCAGAAAAGCCAATTGGCTGCCAAATGAAAATCAGTGTTGTAAACCATGAAACAATTATACTGGATAGACTAAATTACTAATGACTTTAGAACAATGTAAAATGTGTTTTCCAGATGATTTTATTGGATGGATTGTTTTTTGATTAAAACAAGATACATCCAATTATTGTGTTGTTTAGCCTTAAAAAGATTTTAATCAACACACATAAAATTCTTGGTCTCAGGTCAAATACATCTTTGGAAGTCATTGTGATTTCTAAAATAACAGTCTATATTTTGACCAATCATAAACAAAGTAAAAATTGTTACTAATTATGATCATAATGCAGAAATGTCCATTGTGGGCTTTTTTTCACGTTTGCTTAAACTGACTGGTCTTTTTAAGAATTCCAGAACTTTACACTATTTTGTTTAACAATGATATTTAAGTATTGTCAAAATTGTAGATGAAGTCTGTATCTAAAACATTAATGTACCCCAAATCTCATACAGTTTGTTCTATTTGATGAAATCACTTAGAATCTGTCACAAAACAAGATCTGATATTTCATAGATCTTTTAATGTTTTAGATGTCCCTGATTTTTTGGCTTTTCAATAAAAGTTGTTGGTTCTTCCCAGTAGAAAACCAGTGATCTATCTAATGCATGAAAGAATTACTTTGTGTTGAGAAATAAAAATTCTTCCAAAAAGCATTCTTTATATATATATAGAAGGTCATAATTACCATATAAAGTTTTATTAGTAATCTGTGTAATGGTTTTATTATTCACAAAAAAAATATATTTCACCATTTAAATATTTCTTTTTTAAGATAACTATCCTCAAAGATTAAAAGTCCCCCACCCTTTCTCACAGATAATACATGAGTAGCATGCTAATGATTATTGAAAATTGATATATTTATACCAATAGACTTAGTTTTATAGAAAATTTGATATTAGAATGTCAATCACTAAGAAAAACTGCAAAGAAATATAATGCATTAATTCTATGTATATGTGACAAATGTTTCATCTACATACATAACCAAATTACTGGTCACATTTAATGCTTGTATTTTTAAATCTTACAGTTCAAATCAAGGTTGGGAGATTATACACAGACTTAGAATTTTTCTTTTCAGGTAGTTAGTCCATAACAATCCAGTAAATATTCAAATAAATGACTGGTAAACAGATATCTAGATATTATTAATGTAAAATATGAAGGAAAAAACCTTAACCCTTTACTATCTGTAAGTCTAGCTACTTGGTAATATCTTGGATTTCACTGCCTGCAGTGGTTATTTATTTTCAGTAATTATTTACATATTATGTATTCCTAGAGATACTTATTAAGTTGCATCTTAAATATAATAAACCAATTTGTATTACAATGGCTGCCAGTAGTAATTAATTGCCATCAGAAACATTCACTTGAATGTTGGGAATGCCTAATTATCATTCAGACTAGTGAAAGTTATCACATAGCTAGTTGCTTGGGAAATCAAGTGGTATTTTTTTAAATATGTCAAAGCACTAACCAGGAAGCGAACCCAGGACAGCTACTTGTAAGGCAGCTATGCTAACCGCTAGGCCACCAACGCTTGATAAGTTTCATTCATTAGACTGAGATTTTGTTTTCCTGTGTTCTGACAATCAACACTGGATCCTTGAATTTTTTTATCACTCTAAACATTGCATTAAGCTACACAAATCATATATATATATATATATGGTAAAATTGATACAATCCATTGCAAGACAAAGGCCCCTGTAACAATTCATCATATAAAAACAAAAAAGAAAACACTTCTGGTTTTTCCATTACTAAGCAATATTGCAGTTAAGAACACAGTGACATCCCTAACCAAGATCCCACTCTCCAACAAGGTCGCACTATTAAAAGCAGCTGTGCTACCCAAAATCACTTATTTTCTGGCCGGTTTTTCCCCTAATAAGACCTTTATAAAAAAGGTGGAGACTCAATGTAGGAGGCTTTGCTGGGGCATGAGAACAGCAGTAATTGGCCTCAACTCCCTTCAAAGGCCTAAATCACAAAATGGACTCGGACTCCATTCAATCAACACCTTCTTAGTCCAGAAAGCCCACAATATTTTAACCAAACTATTTCAGGATAATCCAAAAAATGGAAAGCCCCCTACCAATAAATGAGGTTGAACCCACTGACCACCCCCCCCAAAGAAAGGGTAACATTTGGTTACAGCAACAGGTCACACTCGTGACTAAAAATGTAACAATGTCCAATTCCCTTTTCAATGGCAAGCTTTCCTATTGGGACACCCATGCTCTAATCAATGGTAGCAGTCCCATCACTAAGACCAGACTTCAGCTAGGGATCAAGCGGCTTGCAGGGTTAACAAAGTTCTGGAAGCTGGAGGCGAAATTAGTAGACTTTATAATTAAAGTTAACCTTGAGGCCCTACCAATGGCTGCATTCCTCCACCACAAGTGGAGGTATAAAATGGATCCGATATGCCCTCTGTGCAAGAAAACCGATGAAACAATTTCCCACATTCTTCAGGAATGTGAGACCTGAAATAAACTACGCTACCTGACATTGCAAAAGACCACAGATAAAGACTGGGCCTGGGTGGATATGGTGAAAGCTTTTAAAAAGGGCTCCTTTGGCAGTGTTAGATTGGCAACTAATGTTAACTTTGTCATCTGGTTGGCACGAAATAAGGTAACTTTTGAAAAGAGTATTGATTACAATATTGAGGTATTATACTTCAAATTGTTAAATGACACCAAGGACCATGACAAGAGGACATGCCAGCCATGGCTAACCGATCAGACTTGGAACCAGATCAAACTAGGACCATGCCTTGCCTAGTGTAGTGCTTACCTTACATAATAAATAAATCGATATATTAGTAATTAGAAATTATAACAGTCCAAAGAGCACTAACATATCATGATGATAAATCCTAGGAAATGAAGGTAGTTAAGCCTGAACAAATTAATAAAAGATTAGGAATGCTCTACAAGTGGTATGCCATGCAAACCAAGAAATAAGCATATATACCTATAAAGCCATTTATAACAGAACTGGGAGAGCTTTAATGATGAAATAGACTTGTATAATTGGACAATCCAAACACCTTCTCATTTATAACAGTACTGGGAATGCTCAAATGGTGAAATAGACTTGTACAATTAGACAATCCAAGGACAATATTCACACTGCAACTGAAGTGGTTGCCTTGTTTCTTTCAAGCTATGGCCCCAAATAATAATGAGACACGAGTAGAAGTGTTCTGAAAGTGTAACATTGCTGTTAATATAACAACATTTTTGTCTCCAAATAACTAATGGAGAAATGGACATGTATAATTGGACAGTTTTGTGAACAATAATTTCAGCATAAGAAGTTGGGTTTATGTGTGTAAGTCTGGAAGGGCAGGTGAATTTTGTGTCACTGCACTTCTGGAACTATTAATATCCCACTCACCTATCCATACATTTATACTTGAATGTTCAAAATCATATGCACTGAATCAAGTGTATGGGTGTGGATGCGCTTGACATGCACCGACACTCCCTAAATTTCTTTGTAATGATTCTTGTTGATTGCATTGTAAAACTTATGCCTCTTGAATCGTCTTGAGGCACAAATAAAGGCATTTGAAAGTAAGCAATATTGCATAAGCTAGTTGGGTTGACTATGAATCATCTACCTAAAAGATAATTAAAACCTTATAAAATTTCTAAATTTTATCTGGCCCAGATTCAAACCCTAAGGCATCGGCAATAAAGTCAGCTGCACTAACCATTAACCAAGTTCTTCATACAATATGAATACGTGTAATTAAATGTAAATGTGTTTATAAATAAATACATGCAGTTATATATTATTATCTGCTGTTTTGAATTTAAGAACAGACATTTTTTTTTTTTTTTGTTATCAATATTCAACAAACAAAACAAAAACAAAATATTTTTAAGATATTTTTTTAAATACAAATACACGTACAGTAAGTTTTATTTGCATCTAATTATATAGTTTCTCATGTCACATAAGAGAATTAATGTTTTTTTCTATTATTTTAAAATAAAAATACAAGTGAATATCAAATTATATTCTTGTCACAAAAATTTTTCATTTTTCATCTGCAAATGTTTTTTAAATTACTATTTACAGGACACATAATGAATGGTAGCAGTTAAATACCAAACTTAACGCTTTTATCATTAGATGGCGCTAGTGCTTAAATCACTGCAATTATAGTATTTAATGTTTTGAGCACAGAAATGTTTTCAATTTTTCTTTTTAAATTCCAGTGGAATTATTACGAATAACTTCAAATGACCGCATAGTAAAAAAGGCAAAAATATTATTCTCTTTTAAGAATATTTTATCTATATATATAATTAATTCCTGAAAAATGCGCCAAAAATTTACATACACTCTAATTAATAAATGCAACTTTAAGAGTCAGAGAAAAGATTAATTCGTCTAACTTTAATCAATTTTTAAAAAAATATTCATTTTAATATACAAATATTAAAAATCATATATTTGTTTCTCTTAAATTCATAAAAATATACAAACCCTATTTTTTTTTTTTTACATTGCACAACTGAATTATATTTGCCATATGTCTTTTCCATATTATAACAGAATGACCACTATAAACATCAATTTGACACAGTCTTTCCCTGGCAATTTGCTATCTATCATGTATTACAGTTTTCATTCTCTTAGACTGTCCTATGTAGTTTGGAGCAATGGATTAATTCTGATTAATCGTTTAAAAAGAAAATAATCACACTTCATTGCTTGAATATCTCCAATCAAATAATTTATTCTCTTATATGTTATTATAACCTTAAGATCTATCCAGCTCAGAGATCTCTAACTATTTTAGCATAGTGTTCAAATGAATATATATATATATTGCACTTTCCAGAAAATACTTAAGGAATTTATGTTCACAAGCAATTTACTTTAATTACAAGTACCTACCATATCATTAAATTCATAAAGTCCAAAGAATTACAATAAAACCTTTTCCTCCTTACCCCTCATATTTATTATTATTTAGTGACATACTGAGGTTGATTATCAACATTAATCACATATTAATATTATTATTATTATGATGATGATGATACTTTTTATTGGACAATTCTTTGTTCTAGAGTCACCTATTATAAGTTTAGGCAATCACTGATCACCAGACAATTTATTGCATTAAAATACTTATTCCCAGACTGAAATTCACATCAATTTAAGTTTTTGAATTCAAGTTACCTTGCTTTACACCCCCAAGATGATTTGAATTTTAGGCTTTTAGCTTGAATAGTAAGGCAATTGTTGAATGCTTGACAGTATTACTTACAACTTTGAATCTCAAAACCTCTTTGATAAAGACAAAAACCAGAAATTAGTCTATGGCTGAAGATTTAAATACAATAAAGTATTTTATAATGATTATCACTTAAGGTTATAGTAAATAGCATTACAATGGGAAGCTGCTCTTATTTTATCTTACATTCTATAAGCTGGGAAATAAATGACCTATTGTTAACTATTTAATATATTTTCATATAAATCTGTCATTGGTGATGCAAGAAATCATAATTTATCATTTTGACAATACATACTAATTTAAAAAGGTTTTTAATGACTTTAACTGTTACTAATGGTGAGAATTGAATCCAACTAAAATATCTAAATGCCACCAGAAATTGGTGATCAAAAAAAGAAATTAGAGAAAGTGATTCATATGTATAAAGACAAAGTACACTTGTGGTTCTGCAATATAGGCTGTTGTTTACACCATAGAATGTGTTTTTTCATTATTATTAAATATTTCTTTTTTTAATAATTAAGTGATATTTTCATTTCAATATACTGTACTAGTTTTTAAGCAGAAATTTTAGTTAATCAAAAATTTACTGACATCAAACAGGAAACACCTAACGTCCAAAATTTTATTGTTTATTGTTTTTGTTTTTTTAATATGTCAAAGCTTTAACCTGGAAGTAAACCGGGGCCAGCTTCTTGGAAGGCAGCTATGCTAACTGCTAGGCCACCAAAGTTTAATTAATTTTGATATTTAAAATAATGTTTCCAGTAATTTTTTCATTAAAATCACTTTTTAGCCTGAAGGCTTAAATCAAGTTTTTGTTTTGATTATTTATTTCTGTTAATTAATTTTTTTTTTTTAGAAAGTTAATATTTTATTCTAATTATATATTTTTAATTTATGGTTTCAATAAAATTTATATATAAAAAAAAATGAAAATAATATAGGAAATAAATCTCCACACCCTTTAAAATTGTAACTAAAGATAAAACATACAATGGCATTTCAAAGGTTAATAGTAACAATATGTAATTAATAATAAATATATTTCTAATAAATGTTAACATTGAAAATGATAACTTTTCCAGTTGTGATATGTAACAATGTATCAATTGCTTTGTTGAAAAATCCAGCAAATATAAAAGATAATCTATATTGTTGGTTCTAGTAGGATGACTATTCTGACAAGTGATATTAATAAAGGCAAATGTTAAGCAACCA
Organism: Epiperipatus broadwayi; assembly: GCA_028023455.1. Lineage (NCBI taxonomy): Eukaryota > Metazoa > Onychophora > Udeonychophora > Euonychophora > Peripatidae > Epiperipatus > Epiperipatus broadwayi. Next base: position 9,676,233 of record JAQFVV010012400.1, on the reverse strand, counting down.
CTTTCAAAACTCCACATGGTTAAAGTTTATTTCTACTAATTTTATCTTTATGAATTAATAATGATATCAGATACATAATTAATAACAAAAGCTGCCAATAAATGTAAACACTGGATTTAATATTTTTTTCAAGTGCCTTTCATATCAATACACAATTTCTTCATCAAAAGAAAGCCAACAAAGATAAATGATCATTCATGTCTATAATTTCAGTTCTTATATAAATATCCATTCTGACAAGTGATATTAATAAGAATGAATTTCAAGCCATGCTACAATTCATTGTTATTTATCTATATTAATTTACAAGGGTTATTAAAAAAGAATAAAAATAGCTCTACTTTGTGAAGTTCAATTATTAGCTATATTGAAAGTGTCTTTGTTGGTGTCATTTCCAATAATGACAACAAAAGGCAAGATTAAAAATTATTAATTGTAATTAAATCTGTTTACTTTTGGCCACCCTTCAACAGTCCCTTCTTTTCTTCCAAAGCGTAAGCTTGTGGTTAAGACCTGTAGAGGTCCCTAATATCGCATTTTACATGCATATTCTTGTGGTTAAAGCTTAGTAAATATTACTTATTATTAATAATAGAAATTGCTCACTTCTATGATTCATTAATTAGGATGTATCAAATATTATTTTTCTAAAGCACATGACAGTTTAGCTCATAACATTTATTTGCTAATCCTGTTACTGAAATCAAAATTTTAGATTAGAATATTCTGAAATGATTGTAAGTGTGCTCACATGTAGCTCTTTTTAAACATATATATACAGAATGATGTTTTGCTTTATTTATACAAACAAAATAACACAAATTACTATCAATAATGATCAAGAATACTAGGGTTTAACCCTAAACTAGACTTTGAGCTAATAGTGGCTCCAGTCTTACAAGCACTTCTTTGTAAAAGTTTTACATATGGTCTTTGAATTTTCTATTACCAAATACATTTTGATGAGGGAAAATTATATATGTAGAATGTGCCGGGGGGGGGGGGGCATTTGAGGTAATCACATTATTTAGAGTAAAGAATATCAGAATGTTAAAAGCATCTTCATTAATTTACAAAGAAGGATTAACAATAAATGAAAATAATGAAACATACAGGCAAACTACTTTAACTGGAAGTAGTTTATATTTCTAGTTGGTAAATACATATCTGGTTTTCATTATTTCTATAAAGAGAAAGCATATACAATATATGTTCATATACAATTTTATCTTGCAACAAAGCCATTTTTCTAATTTTTATTTATAAATCTGCAAATGTATTAAAGCATGCTGATCTTTTTTAAATAAAAAGTGAAAGCAATCTTAAGAAGCCTATTGCAAGGCAAAGATCTGTCCAGAACCATTTAGAAAGGACTAAGAAAGACAATAATCAGTAGGCTAATCAAATTTCTAGGGACTGGAGATCTTGGCAGATTTTATTTCATTTTATCTTTCAGCGGATAACAACTAGAACTGTAACGGGATGGCAATCTAGGTTTGACAATTTGACAGAAAAATCCAGAACGTGCTTTGAAATCCTCTACTATTTGAAAAAAATTTCAAGTTTCATCCAAATTTGATCCCAGACCACAGATAGGGTAGGCATGATATAAACAATACGATATGTATATATTAAAGTTCTCCACCTGAAAGTAGACTGGGTTAAGTAGGTGAAAGATACCTATAACTAAATGATGGCATTTGATCATCGCTGGTGGTAGCTTGATCTTGTTTACGCAAGTCTCCTTAATTTATTTAGCATCTCACTTTAGAATTACATCACAAGTATTAATGAGCCCTAAAATATATATTTTTTTACATATACATACCTCACACACACACACATGCATAGCTATCTATACACAATTATCACAGACTATGAAAATATAAATTACTTAATATTACTATTAAAATTGAAATAATAAAAATATGCATATAATTAAGTAAATTATGTTTAGAATAGAATTAAAATAGGTATTTTTTAGATATGGTTCTATATTTCTTCTCGTCTATATGAAAAGTAACAAAGTCAAATAAAATAATAACTTCCACAACAAAAATAGTGTGATTTCAGTGATTTTTAAAATTAAGAATTCATCATTATCTCATAGAATAATATACAAAATAAATTTCCAAAAAAAAAAAAAAAAAAAGATCATTGCGCCCTCTGCTGTAATATTTTTAAATTTTATTCACAAAAAAAAAAAATTCAAATACAGTAGTATAATAAATACAATACTATAATGTGTATCGCTGATATTATTTTTGCGCATGCAGTTTTAAATTTCTTAAATACTCTTTAAAAAAATGAAAAATTTTAAAATATACAAAATAATTAAATTTTAAAAAATAAAAGCAAACATTTTAAATCAGATTAATAATAAATAAAGTTATGTGGGCGTATGCTTCATAATAAAAACAATTTGATTAAACTGAAAATTTTCTAATCAAGGGGTATTGGTCTTCATGTTTTATCTCTACGTTCCACTTACCAACTTATTAAAAGACATGTAAGAAAATTTCAATAGAGGGCGCTATGATACACGAAATGAAAATTATTTTTTATACATAGAACTCGTTTTCAAAGAAAGAATCATAAAACAGAAAAATAAAAGTACATTAATATAAGTGTGAAAAGCGCTATTAATTAAACATTATATGTACACAGTATGCATGCAATTACCAGTACTGCATAAAATTGCCCACTGATAGAAAGGCAAAGACTTCACCAACAATATATATGCAAAGGAATAATGCTGATTGGTAAAGATTTTTGGATTTTTTTCTCCAACAATTTTATTTTCTAACTCAGAATTATTGGACATCCATTTTTTGACCAATAATAATTAGAAAAATCATGTTTAGTTTACCTGAAAAAAAAAAAACATTCAGATTCCACTCAGATTTGAAATTTATATTACAGACATGGAGAAAGGCTGCATTAATATTTGCATTATAGTCATATATAGATACTGCACAAAGAACTAAATAATAAAAAAATCTATATAAATAATAAGTATAAAAAGTTCTCTATTTCAAAGAAGAGTAAGTACTTATGCAAAAAAGTACCTGATCACTGACAAATAATATATTGTCATTGTTAGCAATCCTTCTAATATAATTTATTCTAATATCCCAGTTTTACAGCAACATCATATCAAGGAAATTACTTTTATATGTTATGAATTTAGATAAAGGAAAATGCATTATTTTTTTACAAAGTGGATAATAAAAAAGACAAATAGTATAAAAAATAATATTCCTATTGCATTAATCAAATGAGAATAATAACCATTATTAATTTCTTCACACAGGGTAGATGCTAAGTTATAGTAACTCACATACATATACATGCTGAGAAGCACAGAATAACGAAAAATGTGCAAAAATTATAGTGTATTTTGATTTTTAAAAAAAGCTAACCGACTGACATCTCAACATAAACACTCTTCTGTCTTAAAAATAATCGAGGAACTCTTTCAAAAATAAATAAATAAACATTTATTATCACCACATCAACTTAAAACCTTATTCAATATCCATTTTATTTTTCTCTGTTATTTCAATGACTTTTGGTAGGTATCATTTGTACCAAATATTTCTTGAATATTTCCCTTCTAGTTTCTCTGCTAATTTACGCTCTACTATATGACTTACCAATCTATTTACATGTTTTATAGATGACTATACAATTTTTTTTCTTTATGGGGAGGAGGTGAACCAACCTTTAAATAGTTATCTGTAGCCCTGCCACAAAACAGTAGAAAAGAAGATAAGTTGAGAAATAGTATTTCCAATCTTGTTTTATCTTTTATCTAAAAAAACTAAATTCTCTATTAAATAACTAATATCACATGATTAGATGAGCTGGCTGTGTGACAAATACTAAAAGATACAAGAAAAATCCTAAGTCTAAACGGATCTTTAAAAATTGATCAGGTCAATGTTGGCAGTAAAATGCACGATGACCTCATTTTCTGTCTTTACATGATATTCTCATACCTCTTCTAACCACTCACACTTCAACATCTATTTTCCCTTTATCTTTGTAAATGTTAGCCAAGTTTCAGATTTTTTTCAATAAAATGCTTTTGATCAATGTTTGATATATATTTTTGATATGTATTTTTGTTGTTATTCTTAAAACCAATTCATTTTGATGTATATTAATTGTCTAAACTAATTTCAAGATCCATCACAATTATATTTTACATACATATACAATTTTAAATGATATAAAGATGATATTGCCTGTTTTTTGTATGGAATCTAAGGCAGAAAAGAAATATAAATATATACATGAAGAGAGTGGTAAATAGTAAGATTTGGAAAAGATAACATTAATGAAATTCGATCATTTTTCCACTTTGAAATGAAATAATAAAAATTTTAAAAATCTAGTAAATTATTTTAAAAAGCACTTGGGTGAAAAATATGGACCAGCCTGTAGTAACTGCCCTAAATTATTAATTAATGTCAAATGATATAACATTTTTTCTAAATTAGCAGTAAAATATTTTAAATAAAAAAATAAAATACTGATAACAAATCAATAGTTCTTAATTTCCAAATTTAAAAAACACAAAACAAACCTTTTTTTTTACGCACATAAACATATGTACAAGGGGTGTGTGCGTGTGTGTGTGTAGACAAAAAAAATGACAGGTATTAATGATCTAAGAGAGGGCGCTCGTAAATCATGGTGAATTCACAAATAAATTCGGCAAAAAATATGTTTATATAAAATATAAAACAAACAGAATTAAACATTAATTTATAAATTAAAAAAATAGCTTTCAAATGAGGTATCACATGTTATGATTAGTAAAGATTTTTCTTTATTTTTAATTAAATTTGTACAATTATATAAATATACAAAAGAACTAGAAATTTAAAAAAAGAACAATTTTAAAATATCTTATTTCATAACATAGATGTGTAATATACCATTTGAAAGATAATTTTTAAATACAAATTAAGAAAAGAATTATGTGAGTTTTAATTATTTTATGGAAGATAAAGTTTGTAATATAATTTTTAAACTTCTCCATAATATATCTTATAGCGCCACCTAAGTCCCGTTAGAATTCGCATTTTAATATTTTAAATTATGTGTATTAAATTTTGCATCTAGATAATCTTTGTTTTCATCAATACTAGTATCATTAAACTCTTTCTCAATCCTCTAAATATATAGTTTACAAATGGTTTATTAAAAATATTTTTGTTTTGACTAAAATGTAAATTTATATTAAAAAAAAAAATTAACTACTTTTTTTTTTTTAATTAAGATTTTTTGTAATACATAGATACAATAGAACATTTATTGATTATATTGGTTGGTAAAGTTCTCTATCCAAAGTAGGAAAAATATACAATATGGAACTATAATAAACAATAACACATGATCATCATCATCACCAACACAACATAAATATTATTTAAAAGAACATACAATTTATGATAAATGCACCCCTCATTTCGAATACGTATACATCTATTCCCAATGAACTCCTTAAAAGTTACTTATATATTACAAAGGTATGTGTATAAAAAGACATATGTTCAAATAAAAGTGTAAGATACTTTTTGAAAAATATATATTTTAAAATTATTTTATTATCCAATATAGGATTTTTGTTTAATAATCAAAGACAATAATTAAGAATTGTTTCATGCATAAATGGGTTTTTTTCTGCTAAAAATATATATATTAAATTTTTAAAATGAATGCATTTCCTAAATTCGACAAAAAAATTACATCAAAAGTATAAAGATAATAATATATAACTCAGTAGAAATAAATATGACAGGTAATAATGATTAAACAGATGGCGCTCTAAAAACAAGAAAGAGGTAAGCTTACAAATTATGGAGAATATACAAATAAATTAAAATTTATTTATTTTTAATAAAAAGTGTAAAGTATACAAAATTACAATTTAATTATCAATTTTTAAAAAAGCTTTCAAATGAGGTATTACATGACAAGATTATTTGAAGATTTCTATTTTTATTTAAAAAATTCCCAATTTGTTTTTTATTCTATTTAAAGAGATATAAATAAAAATGAAGTAATTTAAAATAAATGCTTATTTAACTATAGCATGTAGTATATCATTTAAAAGCTAATTTTTTTGTGTAAATCATTAAGTTATTTCTATTATTTTTATAACTTCATGGCAAATAATTTTTGTAATATAAGTTTGACTATTTTCCCATTATCATACAGAGTCCTCTGTGGCAGTTTTCCAAAACTTGTATAGTATAATACAATATTATTAAAAAAAATTATTTAAAAAAAGATCATAATAAATACAAAAAGGGAAGGGAGTGAAAACTTAAAAAATCATAATCATTAAATTACAATATTTTTTCTCTTTTCTATTACAGAAAAAATGTATATTTACAAAGCATCAAAAATATTGTTTCTTACAAATAAATTTAATGAAAAAAATCATGAAACCCATAAATCTGAAATTTTTTATTTTTTGAACCTTTTAGGTTATATATTATAATACACTGTACAGGCTTACACACACCTGCACATATACAATGTAATATATAAGGGATTTTAACACAGACTTTCACAAGACTCTCAACTCTCCATGCCATCTCATATCAGGTGGGTCAGCAATATGAGATGGCATGGAGAGTTTAGGGTCGTGTGAAAGTCTGCATTCAAATCCCTTATATATTACGTTATGTATTATGTAGACAAAGACTATAATTTGCTTAATAACTTCAAAATATCTTTATCTATATGCCAGGTAAATACCTACAATACAATGATTCTCAATATGTATTATAAAAATAAAAATATTTTGTAATTCATTTTCAAAACAAACCCAACAATAAAAACATATAGAAAAATATTTGAATATCCAAGTACTTTTATATCATATGCTCAAAGAATATAATTTTTAATGAAGACTTGAAATGTTAAAAAATCTATAACCAGTGTAAATAATAAATATTGATTTGCAATTACACATAATATACAAAAGCAAAAAAAATGTAATTCTCCATTACAATATTATCTTTAAAATAAACAATTGCAACAAACTTATGGCAAAAACTTTTAATATCTGGACAAGTAGACTTTGGCAATTAGTTTTAGCAAAATTTATGCATTCAAAGAGTATTGTTTCTATAGCATTTTAAAATAAAAAGGTTGAATTGTTAAAACATCAGATTAGTTTATCCTTTACTGATTCTCAATAGTTTATAATTATTTTCCAAAAAAAAATTCCAATATAAAAACAATGATAATGAAACATCTAATAATCTGGTCATTTTTACATTTGCTATTATGATGGTGCAAACATATATGTGGATTACAATTCGTATAAAAAACCAAAGACTATGTCAGATTATCTGCTATTGATTCTCAATAATATATGAAATGTAAAATCAAGGAGTATACAATTTTATGCTACACTTTTATCTTCAAAATGGCAATAACAAAATATAAAAACAATGACGATGAATCATCTAATCATGTTTACTTTTATGACAGTATTTATGACCACAGATAACATTTTCTGAAATAACATACAAAAGAATTCAATTTCTACTATAGATTCAATGAAAAATTTCTTTAAAATGAAGTAAAATTAAAATAATCAATTTAACTTTTTAGTCTCTTTATTTTAATCTTTTCTATAAGAAATATTCTCCAATAAACAATATTTAATAAATTATGCTAATAAATTAGATTAATTTGGGAGTTTAGAAAAAGTTCAAGAATTGAAAGTAATGAGGGTAGAGTGTAAGTAACTTGTGGATCTAATGCATCAAAGTCTGACCCTCTACTCTTGCATTAAACTAGACAGGGCATACATTACATTTAAATTATGCTATTAAATAATGTTTAATATTATTCAAATTTAATTTCTCTTTAAATAATATTTTTTTAAAAGCAACAACAATAGAAATACTTTTTAAACACTTTCCCTTTTTATCTTAAAATTACACATAAATATTCAACTCTATAAAAGCCAAGCAAAAAAAAAACCCAAGATTTTGGAATAATGGTATTCAACCTGTGTAGAATATTTTATATATCATTAAAAAATTTGTTTGCTTTACATAAGTTTAATCTTAGTAAAAATTAGTCATATGTCGCATGACCTATATAGCTTGCATTACCAATATGTAATATACAAAGAGCCTGCTAATAGCTCTAAACAAATTTATTTATTTATTTAATGATAAATGTTACAAGAGAAAGTACCTGAAGCCTTTATCTATGATAGTCCCCATCCCCAGACCGGTTTCGAGCTATGGTTCTCTTCAGTGAGGAACTATGACATTAGATTCAAAATACTAACTCAAGCCAAGCATTTATCTAATTCTTAAATATTAAGAAAAAGATCTAAATCTTCAGACACTTACATATCTTCAAATTCAGCTCTTTAACTAAAGAAATTATATGGGCCTGAACTAAATTCAGTGATCCCATATATTAGTAGGCTTAGCAGTTTAATACAGCCAAAGTCCTAATAGCAAAAATATAATATTAGTAAAAATTAGAAAGAAATAAGCTTGCTTAGAGATATTAGCAGACTCTTTATATATTACATATTGGTAAAGCAAGCTATATAGATCATGTGACATAGGACTAATTTTTACTAGTATTATATTTTTGCTATTAGGACTTTGGCTATATTAAACTGCTAAGCCAGTTCAGGCCCATATAATTTCTTTAGTTAAAGAGCTGAATTTGAAGACATGTAGGTGTCTGAAGATTTAGATCTTTTTCTTTATATTTAAGAATTAGATAAATGCTTGGCTTGAGTTAATATTTTGAATCTAATGTCCTAGCTCCTCACTGAAGAGAGTCATAGCTCGAAACCCGGTCTGGGGATGAGGACCATCATAGATAAAAGCTTCCAGTACTTTCTCTTGTAGCATTTTCATTAAAAAGTAAATAAATATGCTTGTTTAGAGCTATTAGCAGGCTCTTTATATATTAATATAAGTTTAATCTCTGAAATGGAAATTGATATTTATTTTAATTTTTAACTATTTTCTCTTTTTATTACTGCTTAAAACTTTTATATTATATTTATTAAGCATATGTACCACTACTCGCAGATGGACAGTATTAGCATTAGCTAAGCTAGTAAAATACAATCTTTTCAAACAATAATATTTGATCATCATTAATCAACCTTAACACATTATTATTTAAAATAATAAATACACACACAAATGATGACTCAAAAAATTATCTGATCTATCCATTTCTTATATATAGAGAGAGATAGATAGAAAACTACAAACAATAAAAATCCATCATTCCATACTTTGACATTGCAATGAAATAATTAAATACTACATTTATATAGGTATAAGACATACATATATGACAGTCAATTGATATGAATTCAAATAAAATTACTAGATACGATTTGGGGGGAGGGGAAATGCATCAATATTATTTTATTAAGCAACGTGAAGTTTTATTTGACAATCAAAATAAAGGACAAAAAAAAAAAAATTACATGCATATTTTTTTTTAATAAATTTTAAATTTTATATAGATCCTTTGTATCAAAAATGATACCATTTCTTGATTAGATATAAAACATACTTTTATCAAATATATTATAAAATACAATAGTAATAATATATAATGACTACATTTCAAAAAAAAAAATTCAAATACAGTAATAATTTTGAAATGCATAAATAAAAATGATAGGACAGATGGCGCTGTAAAAAAAGGTAGTAAATGTATAAATTATGGAGATCGCATAAACATATTTCTTTTAATTATTTGAAATAAAAAATATAAAGTGCAGAAAATTGCACTCTTAATTATCGATTTGAAAAAAAGCTTTCAAATGAGGTATCACATGATAAGACTGTTTGAAAATTTCTATTTTTATATAAAAATTCCCAGTTTTGTTTTTATTGCAGTCAATAGAGAGACAAATTGAAATGAATAAATTTTATAATAAATATTTATTTACCTGCGACATGTAATATATCATTTAAAAGATAATTTTTTGGTGTATATCATCGTGTTAATTTCATTATTCTTGAAATTTTGTAGTGAATAAATATTTTATTATAAGTTTTTGCATTTCACCATTATTTATTATACAGTGCCCTCGGTGGCAGCTTTCAGTAATGATCAGATACATATATCTAATTGCAATTTTGAATAGGGTGGTGAATTTAGTTGTTTGTGCGTGAAAAATTTCAGATAATATTTTTCCTTTCTAATAAAAAAAATATATAGAGAATCAAAAATATTTTACTTCTCGTAAATATACTAGGAAAGGGAGCTAGCTATATAGAGAGAGAGAAAAAACTAATTTTTTTATTAATTTTTTTAAAAAATGCAGAAAACATAGCTAATTAATAAAAAACTTGAAGTACAGTTTATGTACTGAAAAATCAGCAATTTATAAGTTTATATGTTAATATTATTGGTAATTTGTGTGTGTGTGTGTGTGTGTGTGAATAGTTTCAAAGAACAATTCTGAATATTACATATATTTGTTGTGTTGTTTATTGCTATCAAAGGATATGTTCAAGGTGCTAAAACTATAGGCAAAACCGATTAATTAGTTTTATTTAATTATCCATATTGAGATTTTTTTCATTTTCTTCAGCTGAGATTCAATTTGAATAATCTACTGTTCTAAAACCAGAGACAACACTGAACATACATTCAAAATATTATTATATATATATTCCCCACATCAATGTTTTTTGCTTTCAAAAGTCCACTTATATTTTCCTTCCACCATCCCTAAGTTTATCACTTAATTTCACTAATCATTTTATAAGATTTTAAATAAAAATACAGGTCAGTATATTAAAAGAATTATCATCATTTACAAACATTATCAATCTGCAGGATGGTTTTTTTAAGGGTATGACTCAACACGTGTTAACTGTGAATAAAAAATTGATAAATTATCAGGATCTGATATCTTCAATTAAGTTAAACAACTAATCTTGCTATTTTATATTATATGTTAGCAATCTCCACAATGTTATATTTCCATTTTTCATTATAATGAATGTTATTTTATTTGAGCTTCCTGTCCACTTTACAATTTATCTCAATTTTTTCTTCTAACTTTACATAAGTATGAAAATCTTCCATTTAATATTAAATAAAGGTTTTCTAATTTATATAGACTTTCTTAACTTGAAGGTCATTGAATGGTAGCCTATATTCATAACCAGTGAAATTCTTACTAATTTCAGCTTGCATTGCTAATTGTACAGTTTTCAAATAATAAAGAGCATAATTTACTTTTGTCATGGTAAATATAAAATATTCAACATTCATGCACTTATTCGATATGCCTTAAAAAAATTTGTTCTCAAAAAGAAATCAAAACATTTTTTAGTTAATAGCAAACTTCTCTTTGTTACTACTAAATAAATGCAATTTAAAAAATCCATTTTTAAATAATAAGACTTCATTTTTTAAAAATTATCTTTTAAAAAAAAATACGTTTTTTTTTTTTTTTAAGTAGAGAACTCTGTAAATACATAAACATAAAATCAATACATTTGTAACAATTGAAAAATTCTCACATTATTATTTGCTTAAGAGATCATCTAATGCTTGTGCACACAAGTAGCAGGCAGTAAATAACAATAATAATATTTGAATATATGTTTTTTAACTGAAAATCAATCAACTCTAAATTCACTGAGTTTAGCTCTTTACCATTGCACTAAATATGGCAACCAAAAAACAAAATCCTTTCACTTATATGGACAATTATATCATTTGAAATATATAAATATATATTTCAAAATAATATCACAATTTTATTGAAAGCCTTATTAATCTAACATTATTAGGTCCCTCTTCAGATTAACAATTTTGCTGAATTAAAACATAATAATATCTGAACAATACATTTCCTATGACCTATTTATTATTTCTTAATTGTCTATGACCTGTTTATTATTTCTTAAATTTAAATAACTCAAATGCTGACAAAACATTAAATGTAAGTATTAACAGAAGTAATTGCGTTTTCATACTATGCCATTCTAGATATTAACGTAAATAATACTCATATAAAGTTTGAATATAAAATTTTTAATAATATTATTGTACCAATATTATTAATAAAAAAAATATTCAAACCCTGTATGAGTATTATTTACAATATATCTTAAGCACTTTTTTTTTATATTAACATAGTATACTCAAACAATAACAACAATAATAAGTTAGGGAATACAGTTTTCAGATGCTCTTTTTCCATCAAAAAAAAAAAATGGAAATTTTTAATTAGAAATAAGATAGATAACTAATGAAATCAAAACAGCAAATATCAATCAATTATAGGTACTTACTTAACTGTTTTTTTGTTTGTTAAATGAATGAATGTGCTTTTATTGGTTATTTTTAAATCAATTCCTGATAAATATTTGAATGACATTTTTCTAGAATGAACCATCACTCATTTATATTTTTAAAATCCTCAATGGAATAATCATAAAGATAGAGTTGATCATCCTATTCTTCTTTCACTATCATCTTTTGTGAATTATTCATTTTACTAATGAGTTAATAATGACAATTATCATTAAAGATCTAATTTGAATCAAATATATATATTTTTCTTTTCTGCCCATGATATTTTCAAAAAACTTTGCCAGCAGCATTTTTTAAAAGCACTGATATTTTCTATCCCTTTCTTCAGTGCACACTTTGACATACATAGTCACATGATAGGGCACAACTTGAACAGTTCTGATCTTTATTTTGGAAGATATGTATCACAATAATTCTTTTCTTCATTTATGTGATATAATTCTCCCCAAAAATAATTTAAGAAAAATTTAAAGATTTGATAATAAACAATTTGTATCAGATTTTCAATGGTATGGTTTTTTTGAAGAATTGAAGATTGGAGTAAATTGAAGCCTGTCCATTGAAATATAAGGATTTGCTATGTTAATATAAACTGGGCACTGATTGTATATATGTATGGGAGATGATAATCTGGACCAACTGATGAGTGCTGGTTCAGCATGAGATATGGATATTGGTGATTATTTCTTTTTTGCATGTGTGTGGTCATGTGTATCAGTAGTATGAGATAGTGTGGATGGTTGAAGTGACTTGAAAGTCTGAGTTCAAATCCTCTATATTTACAATTGGGCTCCATGTATAAGAGTACCTGGTATTTCAAATCTTATAAATGAGTAGAATACATTTTAAATGCTAAAAATTTAAAACTATTATAAGCAAAAACATTTGCTATACTATTATAATAGTATTTGGTTTAACAGAACAGAGAAGACGTGTATACTAAATAAAATGTTCAGATGTAAAATTATAATAATAAAGTATTGCTGAAAATATCCTACTCACACACACTCAAAAGTGACTGATAGTCACACTAGAGGCCGCTTCTTAATGAAACTTTTTCTCCCCCATTCAATAAACTTCTTCTTATTTCTCCTAGGTAGCGCTTTTTACAAAGAGAATTAATTTTAATAATTGACAAATTGTTTTTCATTTGAAATAAATAAGAATATTCATTCAGCTTTTTTAGTTTGGGGGTTAAAAATTACAGGAATAAGCGAAAAATATTAATACTAATGTGTATAATTAATTAATGAATGCAACTAATAAAAGTTGAATACATATGCACAGTTAAAAAAAAAAAAAAAAAATCAGAATAAAAACAGAAAAACTATAACAAATCGCTTTAAAAATTTTTTTTAAAAATGTAATAAGTCTAACAATGACTAAATAAATTGATCATTATGAATATTTGTTTATATCAAAAAAGTTATTATTCAAAAACAAGAGCAAATTTTTAAAACCATATTAATACAAATATATATAATATTTAAGAATATGTATAATACACTTGCAGATGGAAAAACTACAATTAGAAACGATATTGATCACACTAATGTATGCCCTAATTGGAAATTCGACTAGTGACAATGTTACAAATAATATTGATATAATCCTGTATCTTATATACATCATGTCGAACTTTTATAAACATCTCCGACTAAATATGTTAAATCAATAATATGAGCGTGTATGTATACGCGCATCTCTATAAAAATGTATACCTTTTAATAAAAAAAAAAAGATATGCTTTGATATTTGTTCAACATATTTATTTATTGTAGCAAGTTCTCCGAATTAAGTTTACAAAAGCTATGCAAGAGAAAATAAATCAGCAGGCTAAATCTCGAGAAAACATTTTATCAGACAGCGGCCTGGTCAGGTAGAAAGAGTCCACATGTGCGTTAGCGCGATAAGATTAGAAAGAAGGGCGAGCACTTGGAAATAGTTCCATAGATTATTTTTGACAGAGTGCAAATGATTTTACATCTTGATGTAATTTCTTTCTTGGGGATAATAAAAACCAAAGACCAGTCCTAGGGAGTCACTGTTTTAATAAGCACAGAAATGTCAAATTTTTTTTTTCTTTAATGGGAGAGGAGTACTTAAAATTAATGTCGAATTTCATTACCTATGATTGTATTCCAGCGTTAAATTTAAACAAAAACTAGTTAAATAAAATAACTATATAAATATACAGCGTAAACGATCAGTAATGGTCCAATGACTGGTGCTTTTCTATATATATTCATAAAGTAAATACAAGTTAGACGAGTTAATACGCGAAATAATCTACGATTTTTTCCCTCTCTTTTTACAAAATCATCTAAATTCAAAGTGAAAAGTACTGACATGTTGAAAGGTTTTTTTGTAATTTATGCAGTAGAGAAAAGGGGGAAAAAGTTTCTTCCGAATATGTGTTTATATATATAGTTGCATTGCATACGTTAAACAGATAATTGCAAAGTAAATGTTTCTCATATGATTTAATACAACTTAAAAATATGATTTCGTAAAATTCAACAATTTCATATATAATATTTGTAATGAATAATCAGTAAGAATGAAGATTGTTACTAATCAATATTAAAAACGTAAAAATACAATCATTAAATAGCTCTCTCCAGAGTAAAACTTTCTAACAATCACTTTTCATAGAGGTACAGAAAGTTATAAGGCACTATTCAGGGTTTTCAATTGTGATTATGAGCATTTGAATGTTTTACATCATTATTTTATCCTCGAGCAACCGTCATTACGAATCAATAGTGAGTAGATTTCAAATTTACTTGACCCAGATTCGAAATCCAAATTATATGTATAGCAGACAGGTTTACTATTATTGTACAACAAAGCTTTGCATAGACTACAAATTCAGATATATTGATTGAGAGCCCATTTAGGACAACCGGTATTCCAATGCAATTTATTTAAACACTTTTTTCTATAGTGAAATAATATTCCAAATTACATTCAAGTTAACCATATTTGTTTGTAATATTAAGAGATATCTATTCACTGATATTGAATACTGTGTATGTATATCATATATACATAATTATAATAAATATTAAAGATAAATTATTAGTATTTACATGTGATGCCGTGTGTGGTTTAATGCAATTATAGAGTAACTACTCTACAACTAAAAGTTCTTTGGTCAAAGTTCAATTCATCACTTTGGTGCTCAAATGTTACATGATCTTCCAAGCAATTATTAGATTGTTATTATTTTTAAGTAATGTTAACGTTAATTAAATAAGTTGAAAATTTATTTGAAAAAACTTGTAAATGGTATTTGGATCAAGTGGTCACAATCCTTTGGTAATCCTGATTGTTGAATATTGTTCAAAAACCATATATTGTTGGGCAAAAAGCACATTGCCGATACATTTCACATTACCACCCCTATCTAAAATAAGCTGTTTCATTTCCAAGTTTTTATTGTTGAATAAATATTTATTTAAGTTTTAAAATATTTACAAACTGGTCTTCTCAATTTTTTTTTTCCAAGATTATTAGCTACTTTTTATTTTCTACTTTCAGCATTGACCATTTCTGAATTTCAATTTGCTCAAACCGCCACCAGTGCCATTTTACACTTTCAATTATTAATGAGAACAAAATTAAATTATAAGACACTTTATTTATATATAATTGTTTTAACTATTATTTTTATGTTCGAAATGTGTATTTATGAAACAATCTGACAAAAATAATTTATAATATATCTAGCATGTTTCCAGTATACTTAATGCCATAATCATGGATAACATAAACAGAAGTATTATCTAATTACATGTTTATTAATTTCATTAATTCCAATAATAATTTGATTTGTTGTCATTAGTACTTAGATTAAAAATTCATTGGATTGCATAGTATACCATACCCCCTAGACATTTCACTTACACTCAACTCTTTGTTGAATTTTAATACTTCTGAAACAAAGCCATGCTCATTCTCTACTACTTGATTCGAAAACACCAATGAATTTTTAGGATTGTCAACCCAACCCCCCAATGGATGAGAAAATATGCATAATTTGCATAAAAAGAGATGTAAAGTTTTTTTCCTATTAACAACTCTTCTTCTATTTAAACTTAAGATAAATGGAAAACTCTGTAAGGTTTGTTTTGCACATTTTCTTGGATAATTAAAATGTCTAATTCTTCTCTACAGAATAAGATAGTCATTGACAAATATCAATTAAATTTTTCAGAAATAGTTCATTCAATTTATTGCATTTTGTAAAACAAGGTTATTTTTTATTATGAATGGATACATAAATAACTGAAAATAGGTTTACAGAATTCAATGTCACCACCTCATTTTAAGATAGGGTTCAATAATAATAAAGCTAAGATTTTTTTATTTTTATACTATAAATATACAAAAATGATACATTAATATACCCCCCCCCCCAAAAAAAAAATTGTTTCAAACCTATACTCTGTAGAACAAAACTTAGTTAGATAGCAGCTGGAAGTAATAGTTTATGAGACTGAATTATCATATATTTCTAAGAAATTAAATTTAACTTTTTTTTTTTTTGTTTAAAATGAATCAAAATTAAAATGAAATTTAAATAATAGTAAAAAAACAATATATAATGCTAATAAATAATTCAAGTAGTAAATAAAATTTTCCTCACTAATGTGAAGTGCAATTTAAGGATAAATAATTTTACTTATACTTTGCCAAAAAATAAATAAATGTAAACACAATATTTTAGTGTTTCCCTGAAGGTTTGTGATGTTGCTGATAAGGCCAGCGACACCTGAACTTTGTGCATATATTAACCTGTGTACTATTATTAACAGTTGAATATAATTGGAATATTTAAATAAAGTTAAATTTATCTAACGACATTCAATACTTAATATTAGATGATGAAAATAGTCCAATATAAAAATACGCACAACATTTTAGTTTGTATATACACAAAAACATTGAAAATGAACATCTGCTTCAACAATTAAGTTATACAATTTTGATAAATATAAAATGTTGATTCTTTAATTCATTTAACAACAAATAAAGGATCACTGGCCAAAAAATGAAAGAGTTGCAATTAAAAAAGTAGAAAATTCTAAGAAGTAAAGACTCAATTTTAAAAACAAAAGATCAGAACCTACTCTAGTTATAATGCCTCCTACAATGGATTTGAATGATCAAAAATTAAAGTGCAGGATGGCGAAAGATAAAGATTGTTTTTGAGTTACAGTATTGGTAAGGATTTTACATAAGACTACAAGAAACAAACCATTGGATACTTTATTAGAGTAGTTTGGGACTTTCATTTGAAAGGCAAAGAACAATTCTAATTGTGGCACAATTCAATCCCTTAGATATGTGACTCATGAATAAAAAAGTTGAAAGACAATGAGAATGGCAGCCAAGCAAATGGATAGACTCATTTTATCACAACAATAAATATGTTTTGGAGAAATCTGAAAATATAAACAGACAACAGATCACTGTGAAGAATGTTAGTATCATCAGGAGTAGGAAATGATTTAACAATAACTAGACTGCTGCTTGGGATATCATGTGATGATATTCAAGCACAAGAATGCCATTCCACCAACTATGCAAGACCATGATAAATGTTCAGAGCTGGACTTAATACTTCAACTACATCAAGCATTTTAAAATACTGTACTCCATGCAAACTTAAATATGTTATCAATTAGAAATTCTGCACACTTGAATTAGCAATATAAAAATGATTCCATTTGCCTAAAAACTGATTGTACATTTTCAATAGAATGGTGACAATATTTTCTAATATTTACGTATAATAAGGTCACATAACTTTTTTTCATATAAAAATCCACATATCATACCCTTCATGACAGATAAGATCAAATTGCTTAAAATGTGTTTCTGCCCAAAGACACATTCCACAATTGAGATATCAGAGTGCTAAACTCAAACCAATGATACCAATGTTGATTAGTTTATCATTGCTTAATTTAATCTTACTAATTTAAAAATGTGGTTTTTGATAAAATTTAATTTGGGAAATTTATCTCTAATTGCATCATTTATTAGCCTATGTTTAATTACTCAAAAAGGACTCCACAGAACAATGAATAGCATATCCACATGCCATATCCATAACCTGATTGCAAATGGAGGTGAAACTTGAAACTTTTCAGATAGCTGAGGAATTCCAAGTAATCTTCGAATGTTTTTTTTTTCATGTCACTAACTCATAATCAACTCAGACAGTCATCTTAAGTTGGTTAATATTAATTATTTCTAACTAGAAGGTGGAAATGATTAAACCCAATTTCTTATCTAATTACTGGTAAGTAACCTGTCTTTAGTTAAAAAATAAAACAAAGAAGGAAACTATATAATCCCTGACTCATCAGCAGTTTTTTTAGCCTAATACTTTTATAGGGGATTCTGCAGAAGCCTGTCTTGCAGTACCCAATACACTAAAAAAGTGTTGACTGTGTTTAAAAATTGATTGTGTACATCCAAATACAACTGTATTATAGTAAATTAGTATTCTACAAATGTAAAATAAGGAAAAGATAAAGACGGGAGAAGAGGAGAGGGATATATATAAATATTGATTAATGTAATGTAAATATATTTTATAATAATAATTTATTAAACATTTCAAATATCCATTTACATTAAGTGGTGATTATACAATATCAGATAATTTTTAAAAAATAAAAAATTTATAGTCACACTTGACAGATTTATTATATCAAGATGACAAATCCTCTTATTAAATGCTTGTCAATCAAAAAAGATTTACTAGTGGCTCCCTCTTCAAAACAAACGGATCTGCAACTCGGAAAATAATGAGAGCAATATTATTTATTATCTTTATGTTTATTAGCAATATTATTTATTATATAGACAAAAAATTTATTTTTTACATATTTATATAGATTTTAGCATGCACACATAAGAATTTTTTTTTTAAAATACAGATGATACTAAATCAAAATATGCATAAAAATTAATATTTTTCTAAACCGGAACACAATTCCATTTACAAATGGCAAACAAAAATTAAAATCTCCGGTCCTTACAGTACTTTAATCGATTAAGATTTAAACCAAATCAACTATATGTAGAATGATGGGATTGTTTGTCCCCAGCCTGGCATAATTTCAGAATAACATGTGAGTGTTACAGCGGTGGAAATGATAAATTATTGAACCTCTTAAAACTAAAACTGGGAGGCAATGAGTTTTCTCTACTCCAGAGAATTTGACAAAAATTCACTTGTCTCGCGCTACACGTCAAGAATAAATTGTTTGATGCTAGCGAAGCCTTTAACCTTCAGCTATGAACTTTTAATCAAATCTGATTGGATATTTTAGTCCAACCACATTTTGATCCCTCTTTTCTTTTCAATGAGAGACGATCAAAGTTTTCATTCCATTCATAATGACAATATGAAGTTGGATGAAAACATCATAGTTAATAATCGCAGGGCAGAGAATAAAATACAACTAGACAGATCGCATAACGATTGAAAATACATATTTTATAATATAAATGAAATTTTGTATTTTTTAAAATACTCTATACAAAACACACACACACACACATACACAGACAGACGTCAACATAGATTTATAGTATTGTAGTAGTAATAAATATTGATTTACAAGACATGAAGTTTGGAAATTAAATAATAAATCCCTCTCTTCTCATAAAATAAATAATTATTTTCGCTTAATAGTTGTATGTAACTTCGAATAAAATAATTGAAAATAGATAACATGTGAAGGTGTCAGATTAATATGTAAGTCATTCTTTGTGGTGAAAAAAAAAAAAAAATCACAAGTTTTTTAGAAAGAGATTTCAGAAGAGAACATCGACATCTTTCTTTCAGAATGGCACTTCACCAATCTAGAGAGTGATGAGATCATGGCAGATGTAGGTAAACATGTTTTATGTATCAATACTTGACTGCAGAAGTATATTAACAGGATAGTTATCATCTTGGAAAATGGATTGTATGGAAATAATATTTGAAACATAGGATAACATACTTCACAGAGGCAAAACTCTCCATACAGTAACGCCACTTAGTGCAAGCCAGAGTAATCAATGGATGCAGGAAAGTTTTGTGCATAAAATACCTATCCAATGCCTACTCATCCAATATCCTCAGACTGTTTTCTAGCTTGTGGCTTTCACTGCACCTAGATCTTAGGATCTAATGCAACCCTACGGTATGCAATGCTACTGTATGGAGAGTTTTGCCTCTGTGAAGAACAACTTATGTAAGCATAAACAATGATGATTATGTGATGTTTGATGGTTTAATACCAATCCTACCCAATACGATTAGGGAACTGTGATTATTAAAAATCAAAAACATCAAAAAGTATGGATGCTGAACTGAGTTCAGATCTATATAACTATACAAGCTAATGAGCTTAGCTTGAAAACATTATTGACTTTTCATTTTGAACTCAAAGCTTTATAGTTAGCTAAAAGAATAAAAGGTGGCTGCTAGAGGGTTGCATTAGATACTAAGATCTAGGTGCTGTGCAAGGCTACTCACTGATGAAGCCACAAGCTAGAAATTATTCTGGGGATATTGGATAAGTATGCATTAGATAAGAATTTTATGCACAAATCTTCCTGCATCTATTGATTACTCTGGATTGCATTGATGCTACTGTATGGAGAGTTTCGTTTCTGTGAAGAATAACTTATGTGAGCATAAAGAATGGTGATCATGTGATGTTTGATAACATACTTCCCATACAAAAATTATTAGACCGAAAAAATATCAGAATGTGTTCCCCAAATCACGATATTTCTACCACAGATTTTCTACAGCTGGACAAATACAATTTGATTGATAGATTTCTTTTGGAGTTTGCCAGATATAAGTTCTTCTAATAGTTGGGAAAAGATTATTGTGATTTGTCCAACTGTGCACCAAGTTTCATGTCATCTGTTGTCTAGTTTTTATGTTTGTGATACTATTGCTCTATGTCATGGCATTTACATCAGACATCAGAAACCATGAATATGAAATAGTAAGGCCTCAAAAAATTTCGCTTGTGAAGTGATGCTGAAGTGCTTGTTTGTATGATGATTTCTGCAAAAATGCATTGTGTATTTTTGTGTGTGTTTGTTAACTAAGTAATCAAATTATTTTACTGCTTGAAATTTTGTTCCAAAATCTGAGACTCTGTCACTGCACTAAACAATATTATCATAAAACTCTTTAAAATGGATGTTAATCTACCCCTAACATCACAGTTATAACAAATTATCTTTAGTGCAACATTAACTGAGATCATTTAAACTATTAATGTTAAAGTATAAAATTATTCGGCAGTTTTGCCACCAATGCTTTCCCGCTAATTAAATAGTACAGTGTGATGTAATTTAAAAGCAAAATGATTTTTTGTTTTCACAGGCTTACAAAATTGATGTCTTGCATTGGTGGTCGAGAGGTCAGTGCGACTGCCTTGCACTTGCGGGAAATTGCCCGGGTTGTGGGTTCGCGTCCCAGCCGATACTATGACACTTAAAAAAAAATTGATGTCAGCTTATTATATGCTAAGTGTCATCCTTCTAGCATTCTATCTGGAAAAAAAAGAAAAAAAAAACATTCCTATGTTATCATTTCTCCAATACATGTTATATATAAAAGATGCTAATATGATGATGTTTCCGTTACTGTGATATCTGTACCCAGTCAAATCAATCAAGTCTCATCATTAAATGTGAGTGAGTTAAGGAATGATTTTATAAAGAGCAAACAATTTTAGAATATATGCTTTTTTAAATTCTCTGTTCATTAATCAAAGTCAGTATTCATTTTTATAGTGAACTTAAGAAAATAAAATTAATGATATCTTGATAATATATATGCAGTGGAGAAGAGATATATATGCACTTGAGGATTACTTTTAAAAATGCAAAGTTAATAAGAAAGTAAACCAAAAGCAAAGAGCAATGTCAAGGAAGTAAAGAAAACTATTGCAAAATGTATACTAGTGCCACTTATAATGTATTCTAAGTCAAGACAAATTATTGTATAAATATTAAAAATGGAAATAGCTTATGTTAGAAAATTAATACAAGCAAATAAATTAATTTAAAATGCAAATGAAATAAACAAATAAAATGTGAGGAAAAAGTATATAAAAAGACATACCATTAATTAGAAAGTCCTAGCTTTTTTTGATTTGTGAATTTTTTTAATTAAATTAGAAAAAAACAGATCATAGCAATTGGGCTTATTAATTTATAAGTATTTACTGTATTGTTTTCATCCTTTAATAATTTTGTTTGTAACTGTGCTTACAAAATAATTAATTTATTGTAAAAGATTATATTTGAGTTTTTATAAATATATGTAATAGAAGTTTTTAAATATTAGATATTCAGATTAATAGTATTTCACTAATATTAGGATTCTTAAATGATAGAATCTAATGTTTACACTCAATAAAAAACAAAACAGTACAAAAATGATAATAGAAATAATACTTAAGAACTGCAATTACAAATATGACAAGAAGTAAACATAAATGAAACTTTATAGCAATCAATCAAAGACCTGATATATAAGGAGTAAATTTGAAAGTATTTAATGACACAAGAATATAGAAATAAAGTAACAAAAGAAAACATCACTGAAAATATAAAATAAAATAAAAATATTAAAACAATAAGTTATTTATATCAACAATCATACTAAGTAAATGTTCTCAAACTCTATAAAAGTGTAGATTTAAGTCCATAACAGCATGATATTTATGAATAGAAGACAGAAGTTAGAATGACAATAAAGTGCAATTTTTAATAACTAAAAAACAGATGGCTTTTTAAAGAGTATTTAAAAAATAATAATAATATGCTTATGTATATTAAGTTCTCTTTCATAGACAAGTTAAGGTACTTAAACAATATATAGAAAAATAGTATATTTGAAATTAATTTCCAAATAATCCCATAAAAACATGAATAATTTACTTCAAATTAAAGAAACAGTAATAAAAGTGTAGGATATAAAAATATAGAAGTTGGCTATAAAGACCATAAATATGATAGAATAGAAAATAATAAAGAAAATAGGAAAACATTCTAAATTATACATGACAACTGAATCCCAAATACTCGATATTGAAGGTAAACTTTCTATTCAATATATGCTGACTATTAATAAGAAAGAGTATGAGGAAAATATTCTAAATTACACATGACAATTAATTGCAATCTCAAATTCTGGGCATTCCAGTTAAAATTCTATTTCATATCGGAGGATTAGGGAAACATACAAAGAATAAATTGTGCAAATTATGATATTTATTATCCTATTATATTTATTGTTGTTTTGGTTATTTTATATATTTTATCAATTAACTTTTATTATAAAGTGGGTCTTTGCAAAAAAAATAACCAAATAGTAGGCACTCCCCAATATAAGCAAGTGTGTACCTAAGACATTAAATAGTTCATGAATTGAAAAATTGAAAAATTTATAAATCTTTTATTGCCATAATATATATAAACTCTTGAAGTGTATTATTTGGAACTTCTTCATCTTATTTTTCCTTCAGTTTGCATTTTTAATAATAATAATAAAAACTTTTATTACATTTAATATTTGTATTTCAGATAAATTTCATTAAAAGCATACGTAGGGTATATGAGCACAGACTTTCACATGACCCACCACTCTCCACACTAACTCATAACACTGATATACTTGAACACATACATGTTGAAAAGATAAATAATCACCAATATACGTATTTCATGCTAAATCAGCAATCATCAATTGGTCCAGATTACCATCTCTACACATATATACCATAAGTGCTCAGATATATATTAAGATAGCCAAACCTCATACTTTAATGGACAGGCTTCAATCTACTCCACACTCCAACTCTTCAACTGTCCATCCAATTGAAAATCTGATGATGGAATGCTCGAAGGCCACCCTGAGGCTGAGATTCTTGTCACACCCATGTTGACCTAAAGTCAATCTGATCCCTCATGTACAGGACATAATCCATTTAATACATATACAAGGGAGGGGTCAGATTGACCTTAGGTCAACATGGGTGTGACAAGAATCTCGGCCTCAGGGTGGCCTTTGAACATTCCATCATCAGATTTTCAATTGGATGGACGGTTGAAGAGTTGGAGTGTGGAGTAAATTGAAGCCTGTCCATTAAAGTATGAGATTTGGCTATCTTAATATACATCTGAGCACTTATGGCATATATGTGTAGAGATGGTAATCTGGACCAACTGATGATTGCTGCTTTAGCAAGAAATACGTATATTGGTGATTATTTATCTTTTCAACATATATATGTTCAACTGTATCAGTGTTATGAGATAGTGTGGAGAGTGGTGGGTCATGTGAAAGTCTGTGCTCATATACCCTATGTATTATATATATATAGACACAGGTATATAATAAGCCTGTGTGTTTCAGTTATTAAAAGCATATGTGCAAATAATGAATATAATATTAAAAAAGTAAAATATCAACTTTTCAGATTAAAAAAAAAACAATAATATTGTCAACACAAAGATATTCATAACTTCTTTATGAAAAAAAGTGAAGTTGTTTTAATTAAATTTCAGTAAAAATATACGTAAGTAATAAAATTAATCTTGGAATTATTAAAAATCAACGTTTCATTTAAAATAATAATTAAAAAAACAAAATCATTGACAAAGTCTATTTCCTGTCTAATATGGCATATATTTTTGATAGGATAATTTTCTCCTAAAAGTGAAATATATTCATACAAAACTATTACATATGAAATATTTATTAAATAATACATATTTAATACTTTTATCAAAAAAGTAAATTTGTAAGCAAATTAAAAATAAAGGTTATTTCTCTGACAACTTGAGGAAAAGTTGCACAAGCATAATGTAGTATTTCCTAGGGAGGAGTATATTTGCTCCTAAGTAAAAATTTCACATTTTCCCCTTGATATATTGATTGCTGATATCTAGATACAACTGGTACAACTAAAACCTTAACTGTTAACTGGTTTTCAGCTAGAAACTCATTAAATGATTAATTATTCAATGAAAACTTTTACCATTAATGATCTAAACAAATTTTGGCTTTAAATCTTCTTAGTGTTGACTGCAACAGTAAGAATCTAGTAAATCCTACACCTTAATACTCACTACCAGCAGCACTATTGCAGTGCTTCCTTGCTGCTGTTTCTTCAGCTTACCTTCACATTTTTGTGGCTATATATGTGTTCATTTTATGGTTTTGCATTTGTATGATAACAGAAATTGGAACTAAAATTTTATTGATTTATTAGTTTTTAAAAAAAATCTGAAGATGTCAGTATTATACAAGGAACCTAATATAAAGGATCCAACATGGTATTGATTGGTATAGTCTTTGTTCTCAGGCTTTGAGGGCTCTTGTGAGAATACTTGCAATGATTATTTTTATAAAATATTTAAAAAACAAAAATATAAATGATTAAATTCAGATTTTATAAGAAAATGTTTGATTTTAAATGTTAGATAGTAAGTAATAAAGAATGTCTCTACTATGATTGTAGCAGTTATTTAATAATATCTTAATAAGTAATAAAGAATGTCTCTACTATGATTGTAGCAGTTATTTAATAATATCTTAATAATTACATGTGGAATTTTAAATTTTAAAAAAGAATTTCTTGTTTTATAACAACTTAACAATAATTTGTCTGGGCTTTAGGGGGGGAGGCTCAAATAATAAATTTTTCATTAAAAAAAAATTTTTAGCAGAGGTATCAAAATAAAAAAGCACTATTATTCTGCATTTGTATTTTGATTTACAACTTTTTCTACTTGCGAATTTGAAATATTATTTTTAAGAATATGTTCGATTTGAAAACTCATATTTGTAACAAGTTAAAAATTTTGGAAATACAATGTAGACTAAATATTTTAATTTTCAAAATAATATGCTGCAAATATAACCCAAATGTTCATTAGGCTGTTAAACAAGTGTGGAAGTAACCATTTAATGAATATTTCTGTAGTTTAATTTTCGCTACACCATTTTCATGCACAGTAGGAACTGTTTCTATCTGCTTTTAATACTTTGTGGAGATGTGTAATCATAAACATATGACCAAAGACATGTGAAAAAGATGTATGATCTCCAAGATTCACATTTCACGCTGAACGAGCACTCATCAGTTGGCCGAGATCACACGATCTTGTACATATGTTTATCATTGTTCAGTAAACTATAGAAATATTATCCATTAAATGGATAATCTCTAATCCAGTGAATGATAAATAAATGTTACTAAGATACTTCCATCAATTTGTGTCAAAATTGTGGGGCAGAAATTTGACGCTTATAAATTACACTGTAATAATTCTCTATCTATATATACTGAACAATGATAAAAAAACTGATGAGTGCTAGTTCAGCATAAAATGTGTATCTTAGGGATCATTTTTTCATGTCTTTCATCATATGTTTATGATTACACCTCTCCACAAGGTATTAAAAGCAAATAGAAACCAGTTCCTACTGTGAATGAGGTCTATATAATGATAATCATTAAATGGATAATCTCTAGTCTAATGAATGGCAAATAAAGGTTATTAAGTATGAGAGTAAGTTTGGTTGTGAAAACATTAAGATGCATCTTTTTTGAAGGATTATATTTACAAATCATGTTTAAAATAATTTTATAAATATATATTATTTGAAACAACAAAGTAATGAATGCATTTCAGTTAACAATTTTGTATAATCTGTACTAATAGTATGATAAAAGAGAAAGAGGAATCTTTTTAGATCAATTTGAAAACATGAAATAGTTTATAAAATTAATACTGTATTTATAATTTTTAATGTATATACAAATTATTTGTGCTGTCCTTATAAAAATGTTTTACATAAAAAATTTGTTTTGTAAAATTTAATATTTAAATTAGGATGCCTTCTAAAATCTTTGTTCTTGGAAATATGTCATGAAATGTAATGTTTAGATGTACATACTACACCATTCCCAAAGTCACTGAGTTTTCATTTACATTAAATAAATATATATATATCTTTTTTGTCTTTTGCAAAATTATGGCTAGTCTGAAATTGCGAATCTTCAAACTAATGTCTTAATTCAATAATAACAAATGTTGCAATTTTACAATTCTACATGTAAAATAATGAAGGGAGTCAAAAGACAATAGTATGCATTAGGTTACTACAATTAAATCTGCTTTAACTCTTTTTTCGCTAATTATGATCAAAACAACTTAGCTTTATGCATTGACATTTGATCCCAGAATAAACTGATTCTGTCCAAAGAAAATAATAATAATTACTTAGTTACAAATGAAACTTTTTTTTTCTTTTTATGATATCACTGTAGTAACCACAGACTTACAACTAATAATTTAAGATGTCTTAGCTAAATATAATCCTTTTCATTTATTGATTATACTTTTTTGGCTCACATTGAAATCTATACTGTGGCCATGCTTCTTCTTCTAGTAATATTTATAAAGATTTACATTTTCTTTACTTTCTTTTATTTAGATTGTTTACATTACTCAAAAGTTTTATTATTCCATCAAACATCACATGATCATTTTTTATGCGTACATAAGCTGTTTTTCACAGAGGCAAAACTCTCCATATAATAGTGCCACTCAGTACAAGCTAGATCCAAGACTTCTCACTGATGAAAGCCACAAGCTAGAAACTAGTCTGAAAATATTGAATGAATAGGCATTAGATAGGGATTTAATGCACAAATCTTCCTGCATCCATTGATTGCACTGAGTGGCGCTATTGTATGGAGAGTTTTGCCTATATGAAAA
Source organism: Epiperipatus broadwayi (assembly GCA_028023455.1). Taxonomy (NCBI): domain Eukaryota; kingdom Metazoa; phylum Onychophora; class Udeonychophora; order Euonychophora; family Peripatidae; genus Epiperipatus; species Epiperipatus broadwayi. The sequence continues at coordinate 9,648,033 of JAQFVV010012400.1, read as the reverse complement.
AAGTTTTATTTTTATTATTTATATTAGCCTCTAGTTATACAAAATATAAAGGAAAGTGTCAGTAGTAAAATTATTCATCCATAGAGAAGATTGTCATGAATTATATCTCTACACAATATTGAAAGCTACAAAGAGCAAAAAAGAAAAAACAAGATTCATTTGAATTACAAATGACCTGAATTTAAAATATTCTATTCTGTTACGAGATGGTCTAATTATTTAAAAAAAGGTGTATCACTCAGAAAGGTTAGAGATCAAAAAAGAGTGACCAGCAATGAAATGAATAGGTTTCATTACCACAATAATGAAAGTGGTTTTTTGAGTAGCCTTAAAATCAAACATGATATAACATTTGGATATGGCTATCAGGAGTTGACATCAATGTCATCTAATAATAATATTTGTTATACTTTTTAGTTTTGTTTTTAACTAACTGCTGCATGAGATGGTTCTTTTACTGAACCAAGTGTCAAACATTTCTAGTATCCTGTCTACTTGACTTATTTTATATAATTATCTAAAAGGATTAATTGGTGAAAATTCAGTTCAAATTATAAATAAAAAATAACCTGTTACTCCTTAAGACAACTATCTTCTATTCTCTTAAATAGATTAGCTTCACTTAATTTGTCTCTCTCTATATATTTTCAATGATTTACTGTTGTAAATAATGATAAGTATATTAGGTTTGAATACTTTATTGTATATTTCTTTTTTTTTTTTAATGAAAAACGTAAATTAGTAACAGTGACAATTATATTTTTTTATTCAGCTAAACAATTTTTATTTAATATTTCAGCAGATAATTTATGAAAAGTAAAAGATAACTATGGATCTGAAATCTGTGCATATATAAAAAATATATATGTGCAACAAAAAAATTAATTGAACAATTAGTCATCTTGGAAATTATAGATGTCTAAACATCAGATGCCATTCCACCGAGACATCTATTTTTAGCTCCCAAGCCCATTATTAATGGCTACACTGAAAATGATTTTAAAATGGGAAAAGAAAAATAAATATAACTTATTATATGGAAAGTTAGATGAAATGGTAAGATACAAATTATAAAGTGAGAGTGATTTTTTCAAAAAAGAAAAATTGGACAGTTGAAAAAATATGAGAAAATATGGTATTGTAAGTAAATTAAAACAATATCTAGGAAAAATGACAATAATAGAATGAAGAAGACAAGTGACTACAAAAACAAAGGTCTCTGCAGCATTAATAAAGATATAAACTATGAAATAATAACCTTAAATATCTGACATAAAGATCCCTCCAGCATCGAATAACAAATATTGACAATTTGCTATGGTATAGTAAGACGTTTTACAATTTTTCCTTTCCTGCCAGCCAAGAATAAATGGATATTCATTAACTGGTTAATGTTAGATAATTAGCTATAAGCTAGATACCCGAGAAAATCCTAAGTCCACTGGAAAACTTATTAATTATCTGAAAAATTCTACATCAGCTTTGGACTTGAATCTCACATAACAGACATTGTAGATAAACACACTATCGTTTAGATAACAAAAATGTAATGAATAGCTAATATTACTATATGACAAGCAGGATTATTTGAGATGACAGATTTGATCTTCTATACAGAAAATGTATCTACACAATTATAAAATAGCAAATCTCAATTTACTTAACAGACACACACACACACAATGTTTATTGAAATATTGAGTGAAAATAAGACTTTTTTTTAAATCTTCAAAATAATTCATGAATTTGGGTCCCTAAAGTTAATTAAATTCTATATATAAAGATTTAAAATAAAACTTTAACTGAATGGAATAGTTTAAAATTAAATAAATGAGATGGTGAAATTATTCTAAAAAGCTGTATGAATTCTGAAACATCTTAGACTTAGCAATCAAATTTAACTCATATTTTGCATTGCTTACTGTGCATAGGATATCCTGTGAACACAATGCTTACATATTAATACGATGTAAAGCACTTTAAATATCAATTTTATTTCAAATTATTCACATAATTAAAGAAGTGGTGAAATATTTTTGAAGAACACCACCTAGTAACCTATCACTTAAATAACAGACATAATATAGACTCAATGCTACTAAAAATAATAAAATCTTATGTGTGAAAATTTTTCCCAACTTAAATAAGAGAATCTTATATGCTAATCTGGCTTTAGAATGAAGATATACTTTCTTGTCAAAATATAATCCACGAATCTCTCCCAAAACTTGGAATTTTTTTCAGGTAGCAACGAATTTTCAAGTAAGTTTTTTTTTTTTCAGGCAGCCACTTTTTACCCAATACAATTATAGCATCCAATTACTGATAACTAAAAAACTATCTAGTTACTATTAGCTTAGATATACAAAGAAGCCAAAAGCTTCTTAACTATTTCTTTTTATTATTATTTGCATATACACAATTTTGTTTTGATATACAAATTCTTCCAATAAGACTTCAATTTATAAAAAATTAATTAAATCTTCATGACAATCTTGAGGATTTATTTTACTTCCCCTATAATAACTTTCATTTTGTATGCTATTATTGGCTCCTGTGTATAAATTTTTATTTCTTCATAAACAACTTTCACATTATTGTAACCCATTCTTGGGTACAATTTTCTTCACTCCTTTCTCCAGAGATGAACCAGGATTTTCAACACATGAATCAGTTATACACATCATTAGGCTAGAAGCCCAAGGGCAATTTTTTTTTCTGGAGATGTTTTACTTATTGTTTTATTAAATATATAAACAATGCTGAAAGACACTAAAAGAGAATGGAATCTCTTGGAAAGATGATTGGAGTAACCTATTGAGTGCATACTTTGAAGGATGCTAAATATATTCCCAAACATCTTTTATAATATATTGTATATATATTATAACTTTTATTTTAAATACTAAAGGATAAGTTTTGTTAATAATCAACTGATCTTAAATACATAACATGTTCATTGACTATATCAATCCATGAAGAATTTCCATTTTAAATAGTTGTCAATGCACTCTTTATTATCATAAAATGATCAAGTAATTCTAAAAAAAAATACTGATGTAAGGCTAAGTGAGCTTGGTGAATGTCTAAAAATTACAATTATGGATGTGGATCATTCTCTTAAATTTCCAAGAGTAGTTCTCCCTTTATTGCCATCTGATGTAAGCCAAGTAATCAGTGATTTCCAGATGCATATAAAATTACTGTTGTTAATATTTGAACTCCCCATCGTTAGATTGGTTTCTGGCTTCTATCTTTTCTATTTTAGCTAATACTAGATGACAGAAAATTGGACAGTTGCTTTTATCTTATTTGGATGTTTGATGCAGGGGGGAGTTAAATTACATGTTAATAAAAAATTTGAAGTGCTCAAGTCATTCACTAGTCAAGCATTTATTTTTTTTTGTTTGATTCAACTAGTTTTCACATAATACTGCAATGAAATAATCAATGATTTGCAAATTCTTAATGTTCTTTTCTATGTTCCACAGCTCCTCTTCATAATATTCTTGTGTTTTTCAAGGATAAAAAAAAAAAAACATGTTAGATGTGTTGATAACTTTACTAAAGATAAATCAGCGTTTATACAATCCATTTCAATAAACAATCTTTCAGAAGGAGCAGCATAGAAGACGTTACTAGGTTAGATAACTGTTGGGTGATAAGGTTTTCAATGTTTTTCTTCTGCCTTTTACCATCTAGCTAAAACAACTAAATATTCATTTCCTGACCACTGATGTGAATGACTGATTAACTGTAGCCAGATATTTATCTGATATTTGGATTTGAACCAATATAGTGGTCATGGTATTCCCCTACCATAAGATATTTTATTTCATATTATCTTTCCAATATATTATGATATTCAAAATCATTTTCATATTTCCGATATTGCTTTAGACTTACATATTTATTGTCCAAAAACAAAAATCTAAACTTTATTTTACCAGTCCACTGCCAAGTGAAGACTTATAACATGCTATCCCATCACAGAGGAATAGCAAAGACAATTTTTACTAGGCCATTTAACAAAAATCTCTTCAGCAGTCCTTTACATACCAGTAGCAAAGAAGACAATATTACCCAGCATAATCAACTGTATTATAAAACAAATAAATATATAGTAAGCAGCCCATGCAATTTCAATTGGAATTTTCTTATGCAGAATCAGAAAATATATTTCTTCAGATAGTGACTTAAATTAAAAACTGTGACTAATCCATGATGAACTAGCATATTCTTTATTGATTACAGCATACTGTGAAAGTCAGAATAACTTTGCTAAGATGATATTAAGAAAGATATTTTCAAAATTAGTTTTGAGAAAAATGATAGGATCAAGCAGATATAAATATATAATCATTATAATTTTTTATTACTTTTTCATTTACCATTGTCAAACTTAATCCACTCACAAGTTTGACACCATCCATTTCTGATAAATACACTAATGATTATTACTAATCATTTTCGAAACTAGAGATTATCTCTAGCACAGATATAAACTTTAAACCTCAGTTAAAGATTAATATATCTGGTTTTTTTTGCCTTTTATTGTATCTTTATTTATATGAATTTAAGAAGTATGGAGGTGTTTATTATTTCTATAAAGATATTACATACGGGACAGAGAAAGATGAATAACTCCATGTGTGTAAGTTTAAAAAATCAGATATATTGATCTTTAACTGAGGTTTAAAGTTCATATCTGTGCTAGAGATAATCTCTAGTTTCGAAAATGATTATAGTGGATTTATCAAAAATGGATGGCGTCAAAGTTGTGAGTGGAGGAAGTTTGACAATGGTAAATGAAAAAGTAATAATTTACTCTAGATAAATACTTTGCATATAATAAAGATATATATGAGAGATAGTGACCTGGGCCAACTGATGAGTGCTGGTTCAGCACGAAATGCATCTTGGAGGTCATTTGCTTTTTATTGTATCTTTATTTATATGAATTTAAAAAGAATGGGGAAATATGGAGGTGTTTATTATTTCTATAATTTTTTACATAGTAATTTTAAATTCTATTATGATTATTTATATGCACTAAAAATACAGATTATATAATTCATTATCCCATTTCCCATAAATAATTATATGCATTCTATATATTGACTTGTGCAACTTGAGAGCAAATGTATCTGGATTAATCTGTCACTTCCAATTGTCCTTATTATTATTATTTTTATATCTTACATTCTAAAAGACTCACAATATGAAATAGTCTGGGCCTGATTTAGATTTACTAAGAGTTCTTTACTATTCATTCACACACACACAATCAAGTACTTGATCAAGTTTACTTATTGAACTTCATTTACTTTTTAATAAATAAATTTATTTCAAGATTTAGATTAAAAATCGGCCTTATTCTTGCAAAACAAACTTCATCAGTAGACATTAAATGTGAGCAACATAAATCATTTACAAAATATAATGACTTCCCAATTTTTGTATCAAATTATATAATGTTAATATTTAATTCCTTTGCATAATGATGTACAAAAACAGCAGCTTTGGTGCCTGTGGAAGCATCATACCAACTCCATTAGAAGATCAGATTGATGATTTTTTTTTTCAGAGAGAACATCAACCGTCTGTCCAATCCAGATTAACTGGGACTTTTATCTTAGCCAAATACTCGTTCAGTAACCAATATTGAAGGACTAGTTAAACTAGCTGTGGCTAATTATCTGGCCAATTCTCAGCTTGTAAGCATGGTAGAAATGAACACTTCTGCATATGAGATTTTTTTGTTGAGAACATAGTCACTGAGAAACATCAAGTGACTTGGGCAGGTAAAAAATTGTAGCATCAAAGTCAATCCGCCTATTCAGATATTTTTCATTCAAGGGTCACGCAAATTCAATTAAAAAAACACTTTTATGAGTTTCTTATTAAAAGAAAAAAATAATAGATAGGTTAGTTTTTCATGTGATTAATGTGACAGTCGAGTATAGAAGTGATGAGTTTAACATCAATACAAAACCATTAGGTCTAAAGTCAATTTTTCTACTGCTGGGTTAAATTTCATTAAATGGACTTTTTTTTTATAACATCTAATATTTATTTAACTTTGATTATATATAACAAAAAATTATAAAAGTATACCTACATATATATGCTTCATATAAATGGAAAAGGTGTACGAATATGAAATTGTAATGATGCAACCACATAGGTGTATACAATATGTAGACATATATGTATGGGTGCACTAAATAGGAACGAAACATTTATATATATATATATGTGTGTGTGTGTGTACAGACAATTCTTACAAAACAGCAACATTGAAAAAAAAAAAACATTCCTATTTCTGATATGTGTCTTTAATATCATTAATTTATTTGATATACTGCTGTTAAAAGTAGTGAGGAAATGCTAAAAGACATTTCTTGCTTTTGGTTATACTATTTTTAATAAACCTTGCTGTAAAGCAATATAACCATTTAGCTCAAACCTTTTTTTTTTCTCAATCATATGCCATTTTGCCTATAGGGAGACAGGTATTCCAGCCTGTTGGTGACGCCAGCGAGATTCTAGGATATGTCCAGTAAGGCAAGACTTCTGCCAGGTGTAAGAGAGCTGATCTCAACTATCATCCGCCTCTCTGTGGAAGTACACGCCCGGAATGTTACAAATCACTCATTTTTGACATTATCTGTCAGATAGCTTTTTTAAAATCAAAGTGATGTCTTAAGTACAGCTTGACAGAGCCATCTGAAAAGATGGCCGCTCCTTCACTGACCATTGTGACATCACAATTGGTCATCAATCATTTAAAGATCCAGCCAACACATTGCATTCAGAGAAATATTGTATATTAAAATCTTCAAAGAAGAAGAAAGAGGAGTGGTAATATCAGACCACTGGTCAATAAAATCCAAATTATACAGTACAACTTAGAAATAAAGTCAAATAATTGAAGTAAAAATGACTTGTGAGATTTTTAATAACAATTTGTAATCACTGATTTCTAACCACAAAATTTTAGGCAACAAATAATTCATTAATATAATATTACCTATATACTTATAACTGAATGTGTGTGTGTAAAAAAAATTATACACAAACATGCGTGGTTTAGAAAGATTCACAATGAGAAAACACACAAATATAATGTCATATATGTACCTGTAGTGCATTTATGCGCACACATATAGACTGAACATGTATATAATATTTATAGAAATATTAGAAAAAATTGGGTTACAAGTTTGGAGATGGCTGTGATGAATAAGTTTAACAGCTTATTGTCTAGTTATCTCCGCTTGTATTCTGAGAAAACACATATATAATATGTATAAATGCTAGTATTTGTATGCATATACATAAACAGAAACTGCTGCCTTCTGAGCTATATTATATATATATATATACATGGCTAAATAAAAGCATTTTATGTGAGTATATATATTATCAGATTATATTCTTATCTCGGTGTATTTTTCATTTTAGTTCCATCCTATCAGAACTATTCGTCATATACAGAAAAAGATATCTTTGGATTTTAGATAGGATGTAAATCTAGATTATCTAAACATATCTGAAGGGTGGGGCGGGTGAGTGACATGGTTAATTATAAGACCATCATATACAGAAAAAAAAAAGTTTAATTATAGTTTAATGTAAATCAATTTGATAATTTTTTTTAAGCTATGCTACCAGTTGAATCACTAATTTTCTGACTCAAAAAAATCTCCTGATCATTATTAGCAACGACCTGCCACTATTTTCCACCATACCTCAACAAAAATTATTGTAGTATTTCACGTTCATGATTTACATACCCACATAAGAAAACAATATAGCATGCTTTTATTCTTCAAAGATTATATATGTAGGAGTTTATGGTATAATAATTGCATATGCTTGTCATATGCCTCATTCTGGATGTAGCCATGGCATATAAGAAATAAACATTTTTCAACTTTCAACAACCAAGCTTGGGATTTTCTTTCAGGTAGCAACTTATAGCTTACCACCTAGTCGTGCAATTATTTGATGATATAGGAGTATCTCTCTATTTTAGCCCAAGAATAAAAAAAAGTGGGGGAAAATATAAATCTTAGCTTAATGAGCATTATTCTTTCTCCTCTCTGCTTCTTTTTAGGGGGATCTTGGAAAGACCTTGGTTCTAAAGTACACCATTTATAAAAGATTCCTTTGCAAATCTTATCTTCTCTATACCTCTTTGGATAAGACAATAATCTTTTTAAACAACTTTTGGATATATCTCTACAGATTCTGCAAAATTAATTCTTTGATTCTGAATTAACAAGTTTTCAATTATTTTGTTAGTTCTTCAATTAAAAATTTTTGAAAATTGTTATTAGCTATCCTTATATTAAACTCATTGCTAACAAAACAAAGACTATATACACAAAGTTGTTAAGATTGGAAGATTGTTTTAGGGGGGGGGGGATTCTATTTTATAATTTTTAATTTGACATCCTGGATTATTTTTATTTCTTTTCATTTTTTTTTTCTGTATTTCTGCTAATTTGTGATTTTTTTTGCTGGAGTTTTATCAGTACGAAATACTTATGTAAAGTAACTAACTGCTCTCACTTTAACATGCTCTCTCCATTGTAGTAGTTCACACATACTTGTTTTAATATTAAATGTCATTGATTTTTAGATACAGATATATGCTTATATGCATTTGTATTGCTGCTTATGTAACTACCTAATTTTTCTTTTTATTTGATTCATAATTGCAATTTTTTTATACAATTTCAGCTTTCAATTTTTTTAAAATTCTTTTTAATCATTATTTTTATTTCATAAGATATAATAACTTTTTGTGAAGTTTTTTTGCTAGTATGTAGCACTAATAGTTTCATATTTTCCATTCAAGTTCTTAAAAACCATGATTTCTTTAATGATATTCTCAACAAAATCTAAACAATTTTTAATCTTTAATACATATGTACACAGATAAAACAATTTTAAATTGTTATATTTTTATTTACTATTGTTAAACTCACTCCACTCACAACTTTGACACCATCCACCTCAGATAATCTTAGTTTAGAAAATGATTAGGAATAATCATTATTGTATTTATATGAGGTGGATAGTGTCAAAATTGTGAGTGGAGTGAGTTTGACAATGGTAAATAAAAATGTGACCCTTTACTACAGATAAATACTCTTCATAGAATAGAGATATATGTGGGAGATAAGTGACCTGGGCCAACTGATGAGGGCTGGTTCAGCATGAAATGCATCTTGGGGGGATCATTTGGCTTTTATTATATCTTTATTTATATGAATTTAAAAAGAATGGGGAAGTATGGAAGTTGTTTCATATATCTATAAAAACAATTTTAATATATAGGGTATATGAGCACATATGTTCACATGACACACCATTCACCACTCTATCTTGTATGACTGATACAACAATTTTTAATAATCCATAGCAAGCATAAAGGCTTTTCAGATCCTTCCATGGAAAAATTGGAAAAAAAAAAAACAATAACATCAAATTAGTCCAACAACTGACTGGTGGAACTTCTAAAGCTCTTACTTTTTCTTCTTTTTTTTGTTTACAACATATATGCATTTATTTATTTATTTTCCATAATAACTATATGAAAAAGATGTTTAATTAGCAAATAAGTGAAAATCTTAATTGCTATTAGTTACTATATTTTAGTCATTTTTATTTTGCTGTTAATACTTCAAAGAAGGTAATGGAAAAAAAAAAAAGAATTAGTGGTAAGAAGAACAATATATTATTCTTAATGTAGATGAAATTTGATACTTAGTGAATGAAATTAGCATAAAAATTGCAGTGACTTTTACTGAAAGAGAGAAAAAAAATTTGTGAATCACTGAATATGAAATTAAACAAAAAGCTATGTAAAATATGTTTTCTGGAGTATAACTTTGAATGGAGCAGGATAAATGATTAGGGACTTTCAAAATATGTTGTATAGGGAAAAAAAAACCTAGTATGCTACAAAATCACCACAACTTTCTTAGCTACTATTAATATAAACTTCCAGTTATTCTAAATCTAAGTCCTAAAATATAATGTTGCTGACCTAATGTCAGATTTATATACAAACTGGTTTGTTCGCATCCTTACCTTATGCTTTTTTTTATTTTATTTTATTTTATTAGCTTGATAGTATAGAGAAGTCAAACATAACTGCTAAATGCATAATGCATTAATTCCATTTTTGAATCCTAAATCCTTAAATGACAAAGGCAAAAACTGGCTCTGAAGTAATTTCTCTTGAACATTCACACACAGATATTGAAAAAATTAGAAGAATTTATTGACTTTGCATGATAATGTATAAGGATCTTAATTATTTTCTGAAATAGCTTTGAACTTGAGATGCTATATTAAACTTTGTTAATAAGAAGAAATGGAAAACTTACATCAATGATGAATAACTCATTATCACTTAATCAAATTGTGCAATTGCCAAATTACCACAACCTTCCTCCAGCTAGACAACTTTAACAGCACCCAAGTTTATAATAACTTCTTTCATGTATACTTTAATGCAAAAAACTTTTTCATAAACCTTCTTTATTTTCCTGACAGTTTAGACTGTCAGGAAAATAAAGAAATTTTATGAAGAAAATGTTTTGCATTAAAGTAAATGTATATGAAAGAAGTTATTATAAGCAATATCTATGAAGATATGCAAAGAAAGTGAAGAAGAATAAGAGTATATACTTCTAATAACCCAAGTTCTTAGAAAAAACAGTAAAATTAATTTTTAAAAAGTGAGTAAAAAAGAAATTTATTATATAGGTTTAAAATAGTTATAGGTATTTAGAAAAAAAAAAATAAGAGTTTGTAAAAAGAGAACTTTAGGAATATATAAGCAAGGATTTCATTATCAATATTTTAAAGTTATTTACAAAGTCTATTAATTATGAATTGCGTGAGTACTTCTTTTGTTTGTTGTATGTTAATTCTCTTTACAAAAAACAGTTGAGTAACAAAGTGAATATTATTACAAATAAGTGATAATACATGATCATCATCAGTGGCAGCTAGCCATCCATTTAACATAATTTATTCTATTTAGTCATTAAAAGTAGATAGTAAGTTCTTGATATAATTACTTGCACAGATGTATGAAGACAAATATACATGTAAATATATATTTGAGATTCTATGTATATAGTTATTTAGGCAATTAACATCAACTGTATAAATATATTTTGTATAAATGAATATTTCAGATTCAGTGGAAAGAAGTACTTAAATAGCTAATATCAATTATATACATAAATAAATTCAAATTATAATATATGATTATATTTTATCAGTGAACACCTTCAATTTAATACATATAAGAAATGAATTGCAGTTTATGATCTTTTAACAATCATTTGTGCATGATTTTTGTGATGTAAGGCAACAATTTTGATAGTTTCTTTCCTTTCTGGCTAAGTCTTAACATAGAATCCAAAGTATATTCCAATCAATCTTATATAATCAAATATACTTTAACAAATTGTTATTGATTTGTTGAAGACTATGTAAATCTGTAATTAGATTAAAACATAATTCTTATTTAATTCAGTTAAACAGAATAGTAAATGGCAAAAGTATTATCATTATTAATTAAAGTTCTATGATTTTATGGAACACAATTAATGAAAATAAAAAAATTCTAAAAAGCAAAATTAATAAAAAACTTTTATAACTTAATTTAAATTTGCTACTATTTACCCATTTAATCATCTCAACACATTGGCTAATCAGTTAAACTTGTAAAATTTTGCTTATGATTATTGATATATATACACAAATATGTCTTACTGAGCTTGTATATATATATGTACACATGGGTCTCTTTTTACGCGGACTTATTTAACACGATTTTGAAGTTACGCTATCCATGTTTCACTGGAAGTCGAACTCCGATAATGCGCTATTACTTTAAATAATAAATTTTGCACACTTATGTTATATTGAAATTAATAGCACATTATTGGAATTCGACTTTCATCTTAGTAATTTTAATATTTTCAGTGCTTTATAATAGTAAGATTTTATGCAATAATGAAATTAAAATCATGATTTCCACATTTTATGTATACACACATTAAATTTTACAAGATTATAATGTAAATTTGTTCAAACATTGTGCATGTTAATTTTGCATTTTAAATCACATTCTGTTTTTGCTTTTTAAAAAAGAACATAATCAATTATTATTTTCTTATTAATGACACTAATCATTAACGTGCTCTTAAATTCCAATGAGAGCTAAATGGTTGTATGTCTGGATATCGCGAGCTTCGTAAACAATTAATAAAATCATCGTCTCAAAGATTAATTACTAATTACATTGTCGCCAGAAAATCATAATAATTAAAACGTGTATAAAAAAATGTAAATTACTGTACTGTAAATTATGCATAAAAATATATTATTTTATTTCCTTATTTTTTTTTTCCACGAATTTTAAAGTAATTTTACGTTGGCGCTTTGCTTTTACGCAAATTTTGAAAAATCACAGACCGCATCCCCCCTTTTTCAATGTAAGTTATATCTATTTTTGCACGATTTCGTTTACGCATGTTTTCTGAGGAACTTCTCTATCGCACAAAAAAAGGCCCAGGTGTATATAGATAGGTGTCTGAGATCATAATTATGTGTATTGCATAGATATTTGTGTATATGAATATACAAAATGTATACACTGATTAAGTATTTACAGAGGTATATCTTCTAATATTATGAATGATAACATTTAAATATTTCCTATTACCTCATTATTTAATTCAAATACATTTAGAGATCCACAATAGGCAAATTCTAAATTGTACACTATGACAATATAAGACTCAGGTACACAATTCAAGAGAAATCTCTTTCTCATCTGTACCAACATATCACTAAACATCAATCACATAGACTTCTATTTATATTAAGCCAATCTCACAAGTTTTATTTTAAAATATAATAATTCTAAATACAAATTATAAAGAAACCAAGTCAAATGTCACATGACCTAATTTAACAAGCTTGAATTACAAATGTTATATATAGAGCTCGCAAATAAGCTCTATATATAACTAAATACAAATAATTGGGCTGTAGAAAATAATTTGCTGTTACTTTAAGAGGGCATATTGATTCCTCTTTGAGGTTTAAAGAAATTAAGTAGGAAAAATTCCTAATGTCCATTCTGTATGCTTTTTTCATTGCAGCTGTTATTATTGTAAGATAATACATATGATAAATGAACATGGATGAGATGCTCACCAATACAGATCAGCCAGTATGATGAATCCAAAAAGGCAAACTTCTTGTTTTTGCTTTAATCAATTACGCTATCTATAAATAGTTCCAAAGACATTTCTCATAAAAATTGAAAACAATGTTGGAGAAAGTTCTCATCCTTCTTTAACATCAATTTTCATTTCAAATGTCTCAGATTTTCCATCTGTAGTAATAATACTTTCTCTCATTCTATTATGTAGAAGTTGTATAATATGAATAAATTTTGATGGACAACTAACTAATTTCAAACAATACCGTAAACCTGTTTGATTAATGGAATCAAATACCCTGACCAAATCAACAAAAGCAATACATAAATTATTTTTTTGTTCACAATTTTACTGCACTTGTCTGGCATCCAAAACCATGTCTATAATGCTTCTTAAAATCACATTGAATCTAATAACCATTTACCTATGTCAGGAAGCCTTACTATTCAACAAAATCCTTGAAAGCAATTTTGCTGCAGTGGATAATAATATTCTATGATAATTATTGCAATCATGCCTATAATCTTTATTTTTAAAAATTGGAACAATAGAACCATCCTTCATGGATGTATATATTTATATAAAAAAATATCCAATATTTTTGAAGCTACAGACTTTCTACCATAGATTAGAACTTCTGGTATTTCAATAGAATCCATAGACTTTACATTTTTAAAAATACAAAGAAACTCTACAAATAACTTCTGTCTCTTTCTTAGCTAATATTTTATTTTATCCCTAATGTCTGCCTTATATTTTTCATATTCCTAAATCTTAACTCTTATCTAAGGATTACATTTTTTGATACCCAACAATGATAAAGATGCTCTTGATATGTACAGGATCTTTACTAGCATTTCATTTATTCACAGTATTACTAAATAATTTATCTCAGGAAAATTAAAATCTAATTAACCAATGAAAATATTCACATTATTTTCCAGATTTCTGGCTTTCTAGTACATATCATTTTTGAACAAGATGTCCATTCTGTATTAATTTTTTGACACTTTGGTATTATTCCTGCTATGACATATTATTATGGTGATGTTTTCGTCAGATATTTAGTCAAAGTTTCCATTTATGATATCAAAGCAACCAAGAATCCTGACATGACTAATCCATGTCAAATAAAGTGACCCTGTCCTTTCCATTTTAGAAGATATTAAACAGTTCACTTCGTCATAGTGATCCCCCCCACACACACACACACAATATAATACATCTCTTGCATCATTTATAAGTAATACGGTTTTATATTTAAAAATACATTTATTTTATATATTTGTGTTGTTGTTTTTTGCTAAAATATAGCATTAATCTTACAGCAAATATATCACATTATTTGTAAGTATTTTTTTTTTAAAAATTATTTCAAAATACAGCTGTAAAAGTTGCTATATTTCTGTTTTTTGTTTTTGCTAAACACATTTACAATTAAAAGTTGTTACATTTGTGTTTTGTTTTTAAAAAAAAAAAAAAGATAGGTTAAACTTATAATTCATCTTTTTTTTTTAGGTTAAAAAAATAACGAAAATCTAAAACTTTATTACAACTCGCCATTTAAAAAATGTTTCAAGGTTCTTTCATATTTCTCCCTTTTTCCATAATGAATATATATCTCCATCATTGGAAAGTATGTGGTTGTTTTTTAGATTTGAAGCTTTCTATTACATGTCGTGTTGCAAAAAAAAGGCACAACTCACAAGTATTTATTTTATTTATTATCAAAATATCTTTTTCCTTTTTCCATAATGAATATATGTTTCCTTTATATTTTTGGACTTGAACTCTTATAATACACATGCTGTGACATTTTATTCCCACTGGCATATTATTCTAAGTTTGTGATATGTTTAAAATAATGTCTCCATTCACGGACAAATTTACCAATTAAGTTTGCCTGCACATTCTATGGAGGCATTATTCTAAATATATCACAACCTTAGAGTAATATGTCATTGGATTAATAAGTCATAACCGGAATAATACCAAAGTACCATTTTTTTGTAAGATTAGGTCTAATAATCAGTTGAATTACTTTATTGCAAATGAATTCCATAGCTTAATAATATTCAGTTGTATAACATCTTTTGCAAGAATTGCCCTTTTTTTCCAAATCTTCATGTATGTGCTTGAGTTTCATATGACTCTCAAATCCTTTAACACATTCTAAGTGTTCTTATCCACACTTTTTTAAAAGGTTTCTCCTTTTAACATCTTTGTTGTATTCTCCTATAAAACAATCCAGAAGATACGAGTCTTTGGTTTCAGCTTAATTAAATGCATTCCTCATTAGTTAGGCACAAACAAAATCCAGATGCAGTCTCATTTTTCATTGTTTAATGGCACAAAATTAACTGCCACACTTTTCTAGAAAGAATTTATCAGTATAAAATAACTCATACTAATTTCACATAGATAGCAAATAATATACCCAATTTCAAAATTAAGCATTACTTTGAAGTCCACTTTAGCATGAATGCTATTTAATATGAAATACCTAATTCCTAATTTTTTTCTATTTATTGAAGAAACTATTTTCATAGATTATTTGTTTTAGCATTCTTTCTTAATTATATCCTCTTAAGTAATGTACTTTAAAGGAAAAAAAAACAACACTTTTTATACATTTCTATGCACTTTTCATTTCAATAAATGCTAATCTGGATTTGTTCTGAAAATTATCATCATTTTTATTTATATTTAATTATAAATTCAACAATTTTACATAATCTTTACATTCTGAAATATATTTGACAGTTAATTCAGCAATAATATTTAGATTATCTTAAACATGAGTTATTTATTTTATTTATGGGTTTCAAATTCACCAATAGTAATCAATGCCACATGCAATGATCCGCTATACATAAATACCTTTCAATAGGCAATAGTACAAAATATATCCTCTCCTATATGTCGATATCTATAACTATATGCCTAGAAGATTATGGTTCATACATTAATACTACACAAATAGTGTAAATTAATGAGCCCATAGACACATGCATCTAATACCACTTTATCTGACTACTGATATGTACATGTATTTTAATACTAACCTGATCTTATTAAAAATTAAACTAATATATATTAATGGCACAATTTGCATTAAACACAATAAAATTTTTATTTAAATGTTTTCAAGTACATTTAGCTGTTAATAATAGCACCCAGGTTAATATATAACCATATTTTGAGTGATATTATTCTCTCTTCTTCAGGTATTGATGGCTTAACCAGTAACACTACTAACATGGGAATTGAACCTCAATGTTTAGATTTGTGAATATCGAATTTAAGGTGATGCTCTAAACCAGAGGCTACTCTCACTACCAATTGTTCTTTTAAAAAATCTGTCAATGCAGTAATGATCTCTTACTCTTTTGAAAATTAACATTTTAAATTTGATACTTTACCTCCCCATCATTTTTTTAGTGACTAATTATAGCAGTAAATCTTCTATAAACAGGGAGAGTCCATTAATGGCTAATACACACTTGCTGGTGCAATTCTATCTCTAATTTTTGAGATAATTTTAAATGAATAAAACTCCATTTCTCAACCTAGATTGTTTCTCTAAATATTTTAATACCAAGAAGAAAAAAAAGAATTTTGTAAAAAAAAGAAATTGAGTTGAAAATTATTACTGGTACAAAACTAAATGACAAAAAAAGGTGAATAAATAAAATAATTTGTGCAGTTAATTGCAAAGTCATATGATGTTTGAGTTAAACAACTGTCACTATTTGAGCACAATAGT
Organism: Epiperipatus broadwayi; assembly: GCA_028023455.1. Lineage (NCBI taxonomy): Eukaryota > Metazoa > Onychophora > Udeonychophora > Euonychophora > Peripatidae > Epiperipatus > Epiperipatus broadwayi. The sequence continues at coordinate 9,630,999 of JAQFVV010012400.1, read as the reverse complement.
TTAATTCAATTATCCAAATAGATATACTTTTAAAAACTTTACTTGATTGAATAAACTTTAATTCTTTAATCATTTAATCCATTCCTGGATAAAAATTTATCTGCTTAAAATTTCTCTGCTCCTTCGGTATAATTTCTGACTTAAAAAAGAAAGTGGCTGATCATAAATTTTCTTCTAAACGCACATTAATTCAAAGAATAAAGTTATGTTCAGAACAGTACTTCTAAATACATGTTACAAAGATTCTATATTCAGAAAGATAGATATGTATACATATACATAACAGGCTGTTAATAACTAATATTAGAACTAACTCAGAAAATAATAGCAAATTCCTACTGACAATTAGAAGTTAATGGTGAATGAATACAGTTTTCAATGATTTAGGATCAGTCAATAAAACTACTTTCTAAAAGTAAATACCAGCTATTTGCTAGATAGAAAGAACATAAAATTTACCATAGTTTACCAATCCTTAAAGAATTTATTTCATATCTGATTTTCATATAGTTAAGCATGTGTATTATGTTCTCTCATCATCATCATCATCATCAATTATCAATCCACTGCAGGATGAAGGTCTCTCCCAAGTTCAATCCATCTTTTCCTATCTGTAGCTTCTCTTCTCCACATCACCCCTGCACACTTATTTCATCCATCCATCTCACATATGGTCTTTTTCTGGGTCTTTTATAATCTCTTGGAATCCAGTTTAAAATTTCAATTGTCCATCTATTATCATCTCTTCTGGCAATATGTCCAGCCCAATTCCACTTCAGTCTTTTAATTTTTTCAATGAGGTCAGTAACACCTGTTTGTTCTCTTACCCATACATTGCGTTTTCGATCTCTTCTTGTTAATCCCAACATGCATCTCTTCATACTTCTTTGAGTGGTCTGAAGTCTCTATATTGCTCTACCCAAAGATAAGTAATTTGGGCATGAAGTATTATCACCCAGTAATAAATAATTCATGGCAAGTTTCCATTTCTTATTATTCCTTTAGATTTAAATATAAAAGAATCCAATGACTCTGGTCAATAGGCTGGGGTTAGTTTTAATTTAATGGAAAACTAGTCTTTTGACTATGATATTGGATTTTGATAGAATCTTTATAGATCACAGTTATCATAAAAGATTTGTACAGTATCAATAGCATATAATCAGATAATCAAGTAGACAAAATTGCAATTAAAAAATCATTCTGTACAAATAAACATCATTTACTAATAATTTATTATCTACTCCCTGGTTCTAAGAACGTGTGCTATATATATATAAATAATATATCGATATATAATAGTATACATACAATATATATTAAAATTGACTTTCTTTAACAAAGTTCGGCTTTAGCAAATTTCCAGTCATAAAAAAGGTTAAAAATTCAATTCTTAAACTATGCACAATTACTTTTATGACCCCATCCACGCAATCGAAGCAGAACAATTGTTGTAAAACATTTACTCTTCTCTTGACACTCATGATATCATCTAGTCGGTGCATCTAACCACTCAAATTAGAGAACTCATGAACACTCCCAAAATCTTCGGAGAACCATTTACCTTAAGGAGTGTGTGTCTCTTCGTTATTGTCTCGAAATTTTTCCAGGACAATTTTCCTAATCAAACCTCTCCCATTTTGCAAGACTTGAGTTATCTATTGTTTTTAGAAAGTAGTTTCAAAAGATAAAAAAAAGAAAATCATCTCTTTGATGTAGTTTTCACAATTTGTTTTTCGGCTTTAAAAAGAAGAAAAAGATAATTTAACTGGAGGTTTGTGCCCAAATAAAAGAAACAACCGCAAACTCTTTGAAGTTAAACAGTAGTCTCTTTAAATCAACAGGTGTCTAGCGGCGGCTTTGTTTTAAAAATAAAATAAAAGCTATGTAAAATAAATAAATAAATATTATTAAAAAATTATGCAATATACATATATATGATGAGATTTTGATTTAATGGCTAGGCGTCTCCATATACCTACAATCGAAAGCTCGAGTACGGCCGAGGGAACCTTGAAAAAATTTAAAATCTGTAGATTTACAAAGTTTTTATTTCATGTAATTAATTTGTAATATCTCATATTGACTAGTAAATGGATATCTATATATTAATAGGACTAAAAGTATTAGGTTAAAATTTGGTTTGGTCAGATAAGAATTGAAAAAAATACGACTATAATGTGATGCAACCTTCATTTTTGGTGGAGAAAGTCTCATATTTCTAAAAGTACTGGCTCCATAATTTATCTTTACACTTAACTTATACATATATAAATGAATGAGTTACATATATCGACAAACAATGGATTTTATCTCCTCCCCCGCCAAAAACTTTCAAACAATTTAGACATTTTGTCACCTTATCTTCTCCCAGTAATTTCTTTACTTCTTATAAAATGTGACTACTAACTGATTGGTAAAAGTAAACCTAGTAAAAACTGCATTATATTACAATCTTATTTTTGTTTTACGGCTAGCAGATCACATGACCAATCCAGATTATCATAAGACTTTTACTTTCCAGATTAAATCAGCTGCGTAACCCAGGGTCTAAATTAACAATGATCTCAATTGTCTAGGGCCCAGATAATAAAAAAATTCAAATACCTGTGCTTAGAAAAGCCTCAGCTATCTGATAAAAAAAAATTAAACTATGTTCTGATTCGAACTTGAACATGGCAGGTGGATATATTATCAACTACACAATTAGGCTTTGAAAAAAAAATTAAATATATATGAAACAACTTAATTTCATAGGATTATTCCTAGCTTTTATTAGCTAATGGTAAAGCAAATAAAAGTTTAAAACTAATAAAAAAAAAAAAAAGGTTCATAAAATAAATCAAGATTTGAAAAAAAAAAGTATGTGAAATTGATCTGTTATATATACAGTATTTTGAAATTAATGGATTATTTAAATAAAAAAAATTAAACTGCTTCAAATACTTATGGGTTTATCTATTGTTAAAAGTGGGAAAATATATAGGCTATAATTAATCATCAATAAAATGGCATTACTAATGGACTGAAGTAACATCAAAACTGATAGAGTAAAAAAAAAAAGCCATCACTAAAAGTAGCCGTGATTTTTTCACTCTTACTGCACTGCATTCAAAACTTATAATTGTTTTCATTCATTGTTGTTTTCATCCTCATTCCAAAAGTTTTAATATTTTTCTCTTATTTATTATTTTCCTTGTTTTTCCCCCACGTGATATATAAAACATTTTGTTAGAACAAATAAATCTAAGTAGTTCCACAGTACCATCTTTTCTCAATCTTCACCAGGAGAATAAAATTTTTAAATGTCCATAGACAATGGCAATCTAATTTACATAATGCAGAAAACTGGATAAAATAAAATATTAAAAAGAAATTTAGTTTGTATGAATTGATATCATACCCAGTACATATTTTCTCATTTCCTAGTATAATCTGATTTTACTAATTAGAGAATATAAGTGAGTGTGTAATAAAATGATAACCACATCTTTTACATAGAATATACTATGATGTAAAAGTACAAAAATATGACAGCACCCATCCCACTAATTTACAAAAATACACACACATCCACAAATTATCAGTTTCATTGATTAAATCATCAGCTATCACGATCAACTTGCATCTTAAATAAACAGTTGTAATGTGCAAATATATTTATAAATTCATATGAAAGGTCTATTCACGAACTTTTACTAATATTTTCTAAATTTTAAGTGTGTAATAAATTTTGTTTCAAATGTTAAGTGATTACAATTTAAGTAATCTATAGTACATATATTCAACGACATGCAATTGTGAATAACTATTAATGGTAGATAACTCAGTAGTAAGCAATGGTATTGATCAATCTAGCACTTCATATATATCATCATCAACCATTATCAATCCACTGCAGGATGAAGGTCTCTCCAAGTTCAATCCATCTTCTCTGATCTTTAGCTTCTCTTCTCCACATCACCCCTGCACTTTCTCATCTCATCCATCCATCTCACAAGTGGTCTCTTTCTGGGTCTTTTACAATCTCTTGCAATCCAGCACTTATTTGCTATTGGGCTCCTTTCTTCACACTTTTATTGTAGAGATTGCTATATAAAGTTTATTTGCCTGCTGCTAAAATATACTTTGCATTTTCTAATGTTTGCATAACCACGTTTATACAAGGTATTAAAAGCAGATAGAAAATAATCACTACCTTGCTTGAGAGTGGTGTAGTGACAATTACACTACAGATATATTTTCTAAATGTCTTTATTAAACCATCACTTTCTAAATTTCTTTTCTCAATTTTGGTCACCTTGTTTGTTTATATATGCACATATAAACATACCCTAAAAGAATCAAATGATTATTTATGTTTATATTATTTAACTCTCTTCAAGGAAATATACTGCAAACTACAGAAGATCTGGATATAAATTATCCCTTTAATTAAATTTTTGGATTTTATTATGCTATATTTAAAAAACAACAACATTATCACTCTTATAGGATTGCTTATAACTTCTTAAGTCATCTTTAAATTATCGATTCATTATTTACATTGACTTACATAAATTGTTTATCATTTTCTTTCAAACAACGCTTTACTCTTTAACTCTTGGGTGTGTGCGCGCGTGCGTGGATTAGTGTACGAATATAATAAACTCAATATAAAAAAGAAACAGAGTAGGAATAAAAAATGTATATACTATAAACTGATATTATATACTGACTCTACATAATATGTTTACACATAAATATCTTAAAATAACCTACTATAACACAATGGCTTCTCCAAGAGTCTTTGAAGAAGACAGTGGAAAGAGATGGCATTAGTCACCAAGCAAGACAACAGCTAATTGCAGAGACCTTTTTGTTTTTCTTTCTCTGTATTATCATTTGGTCAAAAAAACTAAATTTAAATATTCCTTTCTAATCAAATTTGGCTATGAACAGAACCTCAAAATAAGTTTGGATTTTAGGATTTGGCATGCCAAACAAGTAAATCACTAACCACTATAATATGACACTTCTTGTGGTTTGTGCATATATCTACATATAAACTAAACATATATGTATAACATTATAACTAACAATCAGTGCATATTATATCTGACTTATCACTGCTTGAAACAATTATGACTTTATGTATATTTCTGATGTCTTGCAGCATAGAAACATCTTTATTTTACATCTGATTTTTATTTTTGTATATCTCCAAAATATTTTTTTATTCACATCCATTTTCCAGTTTTTTTCTTTTTTTCTTATTTCTTTACTACCACCACCCTCAGATATCTATAATATATAATGTATTCTCAGCAATCCCATTTTTTATGATAATGCGAGATAAAATGTTTTCTTCTTAAATGAATTTCTGTGCATAGATTATATGTGCAGAAAACCTATTAGGCAAATTACACATTCCCTCCAGCAAAAACTTTTACATCCCACAATAAACTCATCAATTTCTTATTCCTTATTATTCAATTATTTTTCCAAACCAGAATAATTTACTTCTTCCTCCTATTCCTTGTAATAAAAGTTTTTTTTAATAGTATCATTATCCTGACTATATTTCCCCCAGTCTTGTTAAAGTTCTAAACAAAATAATAATAATAAAATCTCTACCTCTTTCAATCTATTCATTTTTAAATTTTTTATCACCTCCAAATAATTTATCCTGATTCTGTTTCAATATTCTATATTCTAAAAATGTGTTCAATACTATCTCTATCTCCAAATAAACTATATCTATAAGCCAAATCATCAAGCCATTTTTCTTTCTTTTCCTTCCCTGATATCTAAAGCTTCTGCCTGTCCTTGTATCAAATAATAATACAATCTCTTTAGTATTTTCTTATACTCCATCTCCGAACTAGTTTTTTCTCATTCTTATTCATTTTCTATAATTATAATTCTTTTTGTTTAATCAACTTATCTGTCCTCTTTTCCCCCCATCATAAATATGTACTTGTAATATATTCTCTACCCCCATTTCTTATATAAACATGAAATCTCTATCTATTAATAAGTTTTCATATTGCAAGGCCTTTCTTGCCCAACATATCTGTTGTTTTCTCTACATAGGCCAAATAAGCACTATTTTTACTAATCAGTTTTCATTCACATATTATAAATCATCTATTTTTTATTTACTGTTAATTTCATTCACTAAAAATAAGTTCCTCCCACATCTCCTGAAGCCGTCTCATTACCACTCAATATATATTTAATTACTTTTTATATTTTATCTAAAAATTTGAGTTCCCTAACTAATAAAATGTGCACTATTTTCAAATGTTAAACCAGATTGATGTGATAGAACATGGCTTCTGCTTATCATAGTCAGGATCTCTCAACCAATATGCACTCCCTCCCCATTAGCCAGCATATTTGTTCCTTATCATTTTCTATTCTTCACAACAGAATGTAAGTATATTTTATCCTATTTTCACAATATAAACTTTGATTATTCAATAGCTTTAGAATGATCTCTTGTCATTCTCCAACACCAGCCAAAAAGTCAAAACCCCACTTTCTTAATAATCATTTGATATTTATTTTTCCCAAACTCATTACTTGCACCCTTTCTGTTTAAGTTTACATTTTATTAATACATAATATTTCCTACATCTTTATGCAAATTCAAATCACCCAAATATTTCCATTTATACATATATACACTTATTGTTAAAGTTCTGTTTGAGCTGACATTCTATAATTCCCCTATATATATATATATGTACTTTAAATGAAATGAAATACTCATAGCTACTTCCATTAAAATGATGTACACATTAAGCTCTGGATATTTAATATATATATTCAATCCTTTTTACTTTCCATGACTAATTCCATCTCTTTGCCTTTTATTAATGAAACTATTTTCATAACATATTCATCCTATTTTTTAGATAGATAAATTGTCATATTGTAAAGTTTATTAGTATATCCTATTATCTTTTTTATTCATCTTGTTGTTTGACCTTTACTTAAAGAATCCACAAAAAAAAAAAGTATCTACTATAACATATATGCTGATACCTGTTGTGGATTAATATGCAATAATATATATATATATCCTAATCATATATACTTCAAATTTATCATTAAATAAAATATCTGGAATCTTAAGGAATTATATAATTTACATTTTAGTCAATAAACAAATACTAATTTAGTTTTTATATATATATCAAATGCTATTTTAGAAGTAATGTATTAACATTTAGAAAAATATGAGGCCTTTATGAATAATCCATCCTAAGCATTATACATGCCTAGATTTACTGGAGACAATAATATAACCAGAAATTTAAAAAAAACATAATTACGTCTGTCAATCATTATTACATCGTGTATAATTTTAAGTATATGCTAATAATAACTGTACACCTTCAAAAGTGAAAAACATTATCATTAATAAGAGTGCTTTAATTAGAGGTTAAGTAAAATTATCTGCCAAGCCATGGTCTAAATACAGATAAAGTTCTCTACTTACAGATAATAAATCTAATGTTTGAATCCTGCCTTGCAAAGATAAGAGCCAATGTAAAACTATCAAAAGCATCTCTCTAGACATTTGAAAAAGTCTAAGCATTGATTATTCTGATTGCAATAGTTTTAATTTTTCTATATTTTTACACACTTTGAATTGAAAGACTGAAAGGGAATTATGCAATAAGCATTAAGATCAAGTAATTTAAAACGTTTAACTTTTATTTTGGAAACTATAAAAACTGTTGTGGATATTTTGAAATTATATATTAATGCAAAAAAAAATGTATTGGGAAATTACAAATGCATTTTCCAATGTACTCTTAAAAAACATTGACATATGTCACCATTCCAAAACTCATATTAAAAAAAACCGTTATGACATTATGATGGTCTTTTAAATATTTAACCTTCGAAATACAACAGTAAATAATGTTACATCACTAATGTGTTAGCTACCAGCATTCAAAGTAGATATATATTTTTTTTAAAATATACCTTTTATCTGTATAGTATTTAGATGATATTCAAATAAAATATACAAAGAAGCATAATTAAAGAAATAGAACGATTTTAAACAGTATAAATAAATATAATTTAGACTAAAAACAAAACAAAATTCTTCTCATATGAATAGTTTCATTAGCTAAGCAACAATTTATGTCCCTGTTATAGCCAATCTGATAATTATAATTAAACCTTATAAAGATCAATAATATTTAATATTCACATACAGAAATTTTATAAGTCACTCATTTAAAAAGTATTCTTAGTAATTTGGTGGGCTATTGCCTTGGTCTGATGAGTGAAATAAATTTTGAATTATGAGAGTGCAATCCATGATATATCTAATTAGATATCTATCTTGGTGATGTTTTAAAATATCTCCTACACAAATAAGGTTTATTATTAAAAAAAAAATTAAGAACATTTTTTGTATTAAGGGTATTTCTCTCAAAGATAATTTCTATGTGTAAACAGAAAAGATAAGTCTGAAGGATAATAATAAAAATTTAACAATAGTAAAAATAAATAAATAATACTAAGATTATTTATTAACACAATTATAAAAGGAAAAGAAATTAGATTGGGTGAATACTTTGGACTAAGATAATTTAGAAAAATATATTGGAGGGATGGTAATAAGTTTTAAAAAAAAGTAGAAAAAAAAGTGATTTTAAAAAATAATTTAAGAATAGAATAGTAAAAAAGTGTTAGATACAGTGTATGGTACAGAAAGTAGGTGCACTTTTTATCATAACTATTAATGATGAAAATTCTTACCAAAAAGAAATACTATTTTCTTTTTAATTGAAATTCTTAGTCACAATATGCATTTTAATGAATTTTTAAATGAGTTGTTTTGACAATGTTTTAGTTAGCACTGGTAGTGATGATGATTATGAATGTGCTTGCAAACAGTCAGTAAAATATTATGTATTGATTGAATGTTTGAAATAAAACCAAATGATTATACATGATTCTATGCAGCAATCAGACTACTAGTGTATTGAGTATTTAAAAAGTTGGTCATTCAATGGTGAAAATAATAACAAGATATTGATTCAAATAGTATAGTCATTTAAGTTTTGTTGTTACATACATTCATTGGCCAAGAAAAGTCTACTTATTAGGGCAACAGAGTATTATAAACAGACAATGATATATTAGATTATCATTTGTAATAATGCACTATTAATCTTGTTCCAACTTATTTTACTATTTTAGATATAAAACTATTACATAAATATTAATGCATTCCAATATCAAGGGGCTTTTGTGATAAAACAGTAATTTCTTATGTCATTAGTTTGCATTTTATTGTATGGTCAATTATATTCATTTTTTTCTATTCTTTAGTTAGTAACAGTAGTCTCATCTTTTCTCATCTCTAATAAGTCTTACTCTTAGCAAACTAATTTCTGTGCTATTATTCTTCTATTCTTGCATATATTTTAAATTTTTATATTTTCAAAATTCTTCTTTAGGCAATCGTAAGCAATAAACACATTATATCCCTAATATATGTGGTTCCAAGTTTTCACACAGGTGCAGAAAATAACATTCTATATATCACTTTTTAAATGATGCTTAAAATTAATATATTGCACCAATGTTATCATCTCTTATTTGTCAAATTTTTTCTTGTTTATATTTTTATAATAAACAGTCTTACTATTCTACTATCATTTTCCAAATATTACAGATTTCATTGTAAAAAAATCTAGAAAGAGACCACATGTGCAATGGATGGATGAAATAAGGAAGTATGCTAGGGTGATGTGGAGAAGAGAGGCTAGAGATCAGAGATGAAGTGAACTTCGAGAGACTTTCATCTTGCAGTGCACTGGTAATGGTTGAAAATGATGATGATGAGTCCAATAATCAAAATCACTTCTAAAGTTTTTAGATTAACTTTGCAAATAAAAAAAGACTAATAAACAGAAATAAAAAGAAGTAAATAAAAAATACAAAAAGCTTCATTTTAGACTGCAGGCTATAAAAATGTTTTTGAGTAAATAAATTTTCATAGATATCTTAATAAAGCAAGACATGAAATAACAAAAAATATCTTTAAAATAAAACTTATAATTATAACAAAAGAAATCAACAAATTTTTGTCAAGCATTGGTGGCCTAGCGGTTAGCATAGCTGCCTTCCAAGTAACTGGCCCGAGTTCACTTCCCGTTAAACGCATTTGACATGAAAATATATATATACTGTATTTTGACAGTATGTCCATTTTTTTTTTTTTCTAATTTGCTTTTAAAAAGTTAATAAAATTCAATTATTTACAAAATATATATATAAACTTTCTTTTTTTGTTGTTTTCATGATTGAAACAAAAAGCAATACAATATAAGTGCATTAGTATTCTTTCAATTCTGCACAATATGAGTAGACCCTGTCTTCTTTATTATCATTGACTTCAAACACTTTCTATTGTTTTTATCATTATTATAATTAGAATGAAAAATTCACAAAAAAAAAAAAAATTGAAATTGAAATTTCTACCATTAAAAGTTCTAATTGAATTTTCTGTCACTAATAACACCTACTGACGATCTTCATGTGACCAGATGGTTTGCAAAATAATTGTTCAAAAGAATGTTTTTAACATATGCCAGTACATTTATAGACTTTTAATATATATATATGATACAATTTAATTTAACAATTATACACAAAACAGCATAATTTTATCACAGTCAAGTACCCTTTTTATGGAAGATATTATTTTTCCTTAATCAATTTTTTTCAATTGTACTGAAAATCTGACAGTAACAATAACATTACCCGACATGACCTATCTTCTTTTGATGTTTTTAAACTCATTTGAATTTTTGAATCTACATACCTTCCTTGCAAAAACAATTTGATATCATTTATTATAGAGGCTCAATGTTTTTTTTTAACACTATATTACTGTTTACTGGACATTCTTTATATTTAATCACAAATTTAATATTTTTCTTAGTATTTGAAATACAGGCATTCTTCATATACCTGGAGCTTAATTGTAAATATAGGGGATTTGAACTCAGACTTTCAAGCACCTTTCAACTATGCACACTATCTCAAACCACTGATACACATGACCACACACATGTAGAGAAGATAAATAATCACCAATATACATATTTTGTGTGAACCAGCACTCATCAATTGGTCCAGATATCATCTCCCAGACATATATATATATAATCATTGCTCACTATTCACTAAATACTCATCATGTATTATGAATGTTATCTTTAACAGTTTTAGAACTCAAGTAATACTAGTATAAATTTGTTTTTAAGATTAATGAATATTCAGCCAGTTTCAACATAAATCAATTCATACTTTTTATGATAAAAGTGAAACTTTTAATGGCTTCTTTTAGATTTGCAAAAAGTGCTATCATCACTGCCATTGTAGTGTGTCATCATCATCATCATCATCAACCATTATCAATCCACTGCAGGATAAAGATCTCTCCAAGTTCAATCCATCTCCAATATTTAGCTTCTCTATTCCACATCACCCCTGCACACTTTCTTATTTCATCCATCCATCTCACATGTGGTCTCTTTCTGGGTCTTTTACAATCTCTTGGAATCTAGTTTAAGATTTCAATTGTCCATCTATTATCATCTCTTCTAGCACTATGTCCTGCCCAACTCCACTTCAGTCTTTTAATTTTTTTTCAATAAGGTCAGTAACACCTGTTTATTCTCTTACCCATACATTGCGTTTTCGATCTCTTCTTGTTACTCCTAACATGCATCCCTCCATACTCCTTTGAGTGGTCTGAAGTCTCTTTATTGCTGTTCTATTAGGTGTCCAAGATTCAGATCCATAAGAAATATTCTAATGAATTTAAATTAGAACTTACAAATCGGTTTCAAGTATTAGTAGATTTTGAACATGATTGCACTGTGAACCATTATAAATAAAATTTTAATTTTCAAATATACAATAGTGAAATAAATAGGACAAATGTTTTATATAGTGATCGCGACAATAGATCTAAGTGATAGCGCTATAGTGTACAAGCAGGTAAAGAAAAAATTACAAATTACCCCCCCCCCTGAAAATATATATATATTGTGAATCATTGAATAAAGGATTTCAGAGCAGATCTGACTATTTTTATTTTCTTTTTTTATAATCAACTTAGTATTATTTTTAAATATTCATTTATAATTTTCTTATATTCATCTTTAACATATCTAGGGTTTTTTATTTATTTACTTGATTAAGATCATCTTTTTTATACATAATTACTGCTTTCTCAAAAGAAATGTTAATATTAAAAAATGTTTTATTTTTAAAGCATTATTCCCTCTCCCTCAACCCCCCCCCTCCCTTCTATTCTCTACTTCGCAACTTAATTCTCACCCTCACCTCTTTCTTCCCCATTTTCACCACGACTGTCAGGTAGTTTGGCCATCTGTTGACAAATAAATTAATTAATTTAAAGAATCAGATTTGCTTTGAAATGCAATATACAGAAAAACTTACATATTGTAAATTTATTATAAGTACATAATTTAATTAAAATGTAAATTCAGTTATTCAATTTTAATTCCCCCCCCCCCCGCTGCCCACTGTTTTGAAGAAATTTTTATTCATTACAACTAGAATATTTTAAAAGGTTTTTATCAACATTTATATATAAATACATACACACAAGAAGTATTTTTTTCATCTTTTAACTTTTTATATTAGATACACATATTTAATCCACTCAAGTATTACAGTCTTTAGCCATAGTAGCTAGATTGGCTCAGAACTCACAAAAATAAGACATTGCACCAGATAATAAAACTTTTGTTTTAATCAATTCAGATATTCATCTGACTAATCCAGATTAACACGAGATCGCTATCTTTCAACTAACATTAATAGGTCATCTATTTATTGACCATTACCAACTATCTAAAAATAAAAAAAAAGTTCCATCCCTATTCAAATCCTAGTTCCTGGCCTGCTTGAAGCCTTCTTATGTAATGTTTTTAAAATAACTTCAAAAATTGTTTCTATTCATTCGTGGTTACTTTTTTTGTTGCTTTAATTCCATTATTCCTGATTTCATTACATTCTCCATACATTTTGATGTCAGTCTATTTCTATAATACATAAGATTTATGTTCAAAGAGATTGATTGTACCACATAGTCAAGTTTGATCAATTTGTTTTAATTAAAGAATTTAACACAAAACATATATTTACATTTAATATAATACACTGGCCTAATAAATTTATGAACTACCTCTATTACAAGTATTCATATTTTGTCATAGATAGGAATTGGAAAAAGGAATGGATTAAATATCTTCTTTTTTAGGCATGTATAAATAATGAAAATGCATTTTTAAATGTATCTTTAAAAAAAACCTATTTATACAATCTTCAAAATGAATATTCATCTCTAATTTGTGGAGTTTTGCTAACTGGTCATATTAATTCATTATGCATTCTAAAATAAAGTAGTATTTTGGTCATCATAGATACAAATATTTTCTATGAAATTTAAATCAATAGAAATATAATCTGCAAATTGGTTCCAACTTTTAATGCAATTTATAATAATGAATTTAATCCACTTACATATAAATAAATCCCTTTGAAAATAGATTTAATTACTTGTTTTCAATCTTACACATACATACATATACAAATAAAACCATAGTAAAAAATCGATTACAACAAAATATTACTTCAGGTAAAAGAGATTTCAAAATCCAAAAAGTTAATAACTGCATCTATTCTTTTGATCAACAGAAAATTGGATAGCGTTTTAATAAGTTTGCTCTGTATATGTTGTTGTGAAATATAATTATTTAATATGCAATCAACAACAAACAATCTTTATAACAACAACAAACAATCTTTATAATTGTAAGTAAGTATATTTCTTAAATAATCTTTTACATGTTTCTAAACTCCACAGTCTCTTGGTAAAAGAAACTTCTTTCTACTAAACAATAAAAATTTATCTTTCATGAAAGTGAAAGATTTTTATTGAAAATTTAAGTGATGTAAAAAATTTCTGAAAAAATATTTACAAAAAAAAAAAAAAACTATATATATAAACCTTATGTACAAAATAATTGTGACACCCCAAAATGCAAATTATAAAATAAAAATTTCAATTTATATACTGTTTACAATTCTGGGAAAAAGTTCAGATATAAAATAATAAATAAAAAGAGCCACTCATAGACGAGTATTGACATTCTAACTTTAAGAAGCTAAAAAAAGAAAGAAAGGAGAGAGAGAAAGAAAAAATTGTTGTAGAAACAAGTTTTATGATGACTATGTCTATAAAACACAAATTAAATCAATATAGAGAATATACTGGTCAATTTTTCCCATTAGGTTGACATTTTATACTGTTGTCTTTTAATACCTTCAGCATAAAACTTCTTTCTGAAATAGTCAACTTCATGTATAATTGTAGCTCTCCAATGTTTTATATTCCACATATCTTCCCAATGATTGAGTAAATCATTATAACAGCTATAGAAACAATTTACATTAAATTACAATATAAAATTAAAAACATAGATTAAATTCCTTGTTAGGTAATGGTGTTCTAATTTTTTGTATTTTTGTTTTTTTAAATATTAAGTATAAACTTAAAATTTCAATTCTCCCATAAGCTGAATATTAATCATGTATATTAAAAACACATGTTTATACAATAACTATACACATATAATGCTAAAGTATTATGAAAGGAAACATTTAAACATCCTCTATTAGCTCACTTTCAACTAATATATCTAGTAGCCAATTTCTGGATTATGTACTATAAAGATACAAGGTTCACAGAACTGTTTACAAAAGGAATCGCCTTCACTAGCTGAATCAAGCTGCAAAGTCACTAACCACCAATTAGGATGGTTTGAACTTATTTGCATTAAGCAGATTTCATTTGATTTATATGAATTATGAATGATAAAACACACATTACTATTAAATGTGATGCTCTTTATAATTAACAAACACACATATAATTATAATCTGAATAGACAGAAATTATAATCAATTTCATATATTTTTTTTACAAATCTTAACTTATTAATTATAAAGAACATTACATTTAATAATTATGTGCAAGCAATGGATCATTTCATCATCATACTGAAATTGTAGTAAATAAGGCTTTTAAAATTATGGGTACAATTTTAAGGCGTGGTAGACATTATAATAAAGTAAATGAAATATAAATATGATCAAGACTATTCTGATGTGTGATTGGTGATGTTGAGGTGCATGATGGGACTTACCCTTTATATTGTCATAGTTTACAATTCAGAATTTGATTATTATACAACAGCTTAAATTTTAGTTAATTAATGAGTTAGCAGAAGGTACTTAAAATGCATTCATTCTTAATCCCATGTATCATGGCCATAAGCACTAATCAGCCTTAGACAGAATCCATTTATATCATTTGAAAATAAAAATTTAATTTTAAAAAAGACTTGGAATGATTTTTGTGATTATAAATCATTTAACAGATCAAAATTTTAATTTTAACTAATAATTAGATATTGGCAACTATTGATAATACAAAGAATGAATAAACACTTTACTGAATTTCATCTTATAAGAAAATACATTTTTGCATTTAAAAATAAATTTATATTTTATTTGGTATTATTATTATTATTTTGTATAAAATTAATAAATATTTGTTACTTAATAAATATATGATGTTTATATTTAGATATTGTTTGAATATATTTGCTTTTTAATAAAAAAATTAGTCTTCTGATAATTTATTGATACTTTATTTATTGATTGATTTATTGGTACAATGGTAGTGTCAGACTTGGAATGTAAAATATTTGGATTGATGGTTATAATAGTATAGAAAAATTATAGATAAAACTGTATGAAATATTTCAAAGTATATAGATCTGAAAGAAAAAAGATGAATATAAAGACAAAATCACAAAAATCAAATGAATATCAAAACAAATGGTTGTAACTGCAGATAATAGTAATGATGATAATAACAACAGAAATCCTAATTTAAAATATTATAACGATCTTTTTATGGATATAAACTGTGACAGTAAAAAAAAACCAATATAAATAAAGTAAATGAATGCAAGCTTAAATTTTTTTTTTTAAGTTTCATGAAACTAAAAACATAACTGAAGCTCTGAATTGAGTTTTCTAAAAAAAAAAAGTTTATGAATAGTATACAGAAAAGATATGCCACAAAAATAACAAGCAATTTTGAAGGAAAAAAAGAATGTTCAGCAAAGAAGATAAAAATCAGATTAACTTTGAAATCATTGCATAAAGATGTGACTACAGAAATTAATGACATTGCAATGGAAAATTACAAAAAAACTGAAACTAAATCTATAAAGTATTAACAAATTGGGCAAATTATCGCAAAGTATCTTTTACATTGCATGAAAATAAGATTATGGTAAAAATCATTGAACAATCTTTTAAAGTTTTTAAAAAACAGAAATGCTAGATATACAAGATAAATTCAGAAAAGGTAGCAATGTATAGTATTAAAACTGAAATGGCCAAGTTTATTGATTACAAAATCTTTCATTCAGTTAGAATGTCAAATTATGAATGTACTTCTTAAGTGAATATGCCAGAGCATCTCAGTGATATTACAAAGAATGGAATAAGAATACAGCTGAAAGTTGCCTGAAACTTGCTTCATTTCCAATTGACCAACTAGACTGGGAACCATATTTATTCAATGTGTTACTTCAACAAGTAAAACTGGTAAAGAAAGTAAATCTCAATTTAAGATTGGTGGAAAAAAGATCAAAAATTTTTTATGCATCATAATACCACACAAAGATTAGAAAATGGAGGTTTCAAGATAGTTATTATAGATAAATTATGGATTCAGAGTCCATATAATTATGGCAACTCTTCATTATCAATGATGAAGACTGCATCATATTATCATCATTTTTATAGGCAGTGCACTGATCATAATTTAAGCATCTTAAATTAATCTGAGACCTTTAATCTCTGATTAATATTAGTTAGATATTTGTATTTCTGATCAATAGTTTTGACTTCATTATGGACTGTTTATTTGAATAAAACCTCTTCAAGTGTGCATGTAATCTGAAAAAAGTTTTACCTTTATCAGGCCATATATGATGAGTCCCAGCTTTTTAAGGTAGATGTACTAACCTCTTAATGAGATCCTTCAGACACTTATTAGAAAGATAAAAAAAAAACAGAGAGCAAGGTTCTAGACTGCAGATATGAAGAACACAAAAAGTAGTAGAAATACAGATTCATTGCCCACTGATACTAGACAGAGTTATAATGAAAAGCTGCAAAAAGTAATCAGATAAAAAGATATATCTTTGTTTATAGAAAATGTTTAAGTTATGATGAATCCCATAATTCTGTATGTAATTTGTGAAAGTTCGAAAATAAAGTTTTATATGAAAAAAATATTGATGTCTTTAAATTGTAATATTTTGCATATCTTTGAGAAAACCATTAACAAATAATAATAAAAATGAATGTGAATTCTTAATTAGATTATACATGAACTTTTAATTAAAGCAACAAATATATAAGTCCAAATTGTTTTACATCATATTACAAATGAAGAATGTTGAGAAAAATTGGAAGTGAAAGAACCTGCAATGAAATGGTTAGACTTCATCAGCACAATAATAAATGTGACAAACAAGTAAACTTATCAGTCATTCATATGATCGAAGAAATCAACGATTGCTAGTAATAATAAATTTATTTACAATTTCTAATTACTTTTTAAAATTATCCCCAATTACTTTCATTACAAGACTTTCATAAATCAAGACTGTAATATCATATTCTGCCATCTAGCGACAAAAAAATGAAGTTCAACTTATATTTTGTTACACTAAGTCAACCTAATATCAAATTTTGACAATACTTAAGAGCAAATTAATATTTTAGTAATAATATTATAAAAGTTTATGCATCCCTACGGTATACAAAATACAAATTCTATGTTAAGAACTTATTTACATAGTACATTTTAATTAAAATTAGTTTTATAATTAAAATATTTTTATCATTATTATAGACATAAAATGATCGAATTACAAAATTATAATCGCATTGCGTGTGTATTTACGACAACTATCGTATTATTGGTCCCACTCCCATTAATAAAGTGTCAATTATTGTTTATTGAAAAAATATTTTTGAGCTTTAAAATCAAATAAATAAATTCGTGTTAATGCTGCAGCTGAAATTTGACAAATATAGGTACCTCCGTTAATAAATACTTTTACTTCCGCAAATATGGTCGTCAATGTAAATTCAATACAGCAACAAAAATCAACAATCAGAAAAACATTAGATGCTAATACCGTAAAAGTTTATGTATTCGTAATATTAATATACTATTCTCTGGACGCATAAATAAAAAGCAACTGCAAGACTAAAAAATAAAAATAAAGCAACGTTAGCATTTAAAGTATGCTAGGCCTTTAAATCATTTTAACGTTATCTATCCACAGACTTATAAAATCATAAGTTTTGTTACATAAATGTTGCTAATAAAAATTTGAAACTGGAATATCATTTTTCAAATCCGATATTAACAATTTACAAATATTATTATAATAAACCCCGCACGTAAATACCTGACAAAGCAAATTATCAAATACCGACACTGCTGTCGGGAGTACTTTTAAAGAGAATCAATGGAGAGAAAAATAATTCTTACCAGACACTAAACCCCATGCTGCTGTATTCCATGCGTTATAACGTAGCCCAAAAACAAGGAAGACAGAAAGACCAACAGTTATACCAATAATCGCCAAGATAATCCGAACATTAATAGAGCAACGCATAGCCGACCTGACTCCACTGAAGATAAATTTTATCTTTGCCCCCTCTAGCGGTTATTTGTTTTAATAGACAATTTTTTATGAATCTTTTTTTTTCCAGCCCATTTTATTTAATGGCGTAATTAATAAGTTAATGGATGTCGTAAAATCGATGATGTATTAAAATTAGTGTCATTTGGAAAGTTATTTATATCATGCTCGTGAATAATTTATCACCACATTTTTAAACAAATTTGGAAAAATGCGAGGAATTTATTTTTGCGTACCTTCCAAACACTACCATTCATAAAACTTAAAAAGTTAAACAATATTTTCGTAATGTATTAAAATTAATTTCTGTGGACTCATTTCAAAGAAAAATAAATAAATAAATTTAACTTTAAATTTTTCTTTTTATAAATTAGTCATTTATTTATGTAATAAATAGTCTTTTATCTATTTTCATTTTTTTTTTTTACTTTGGTAACTTTTTTTTCTCACTTTAATAGACTTGGTTCGCATCTAATCTTTTTTTCTATTTTGATTCTTTGTAGTAGATACCAGATATTTATCGCATTATTTGTTTTCTCACAATAATTGTTTAGGATTTACAAATATATTTTCAGTAAGCTCAAAACAATTAATTTAAATTAAATAAAAATACACACAACACAACTCTCGCTTTCAATTTTTTTTATCGCAAGCAATTTAGGCGTTAAATTATTTTCATACTCTATTTAAAAGTTGATTATTTTTTTTAGTATTCTTTTCAGGAAAGTGCTAATACTTCCTAATCCAAATGAAAGCTTTTTAAAACTTTCCTCTACCTTTTTTTGTATTGACGAAGCTAATAATATCCTTTGTTCCTAATCCCAAACCTACAACTAACCGGCTGTGAAAAATTAGTCGCTAATTAACTATTGCGCAATCAGCAATTGGTCAAGGTCGCTGAAGCGCATAAGTACGTTCAAAAAAGAAAAACAAAATTTTACGGAGGATAAGATAAGCTTTCTTTTCAAAAAGTATTACTTTTTAATTAATATATAAATTATTCTTTATAGTTTTTGTCTAAAAAACAAAACGATAACATTATTTTTTTATGTACTGTGCTTAACAATTTTTAAATGTAAAATCATAAATATGTTTATATTTACTAAAAATGTGATAGGCTGTTTTATGAACAGTAATTGACAAGTCTAATACAAAAGTAAAAAGTGATTAAAATTACTTATTTAGATTAATAAAATAAATATTTATTATAAAAAATATCAAACATTCATTAAATCTTTATTTACTACGACGTTATGATCTTAATATAATATCTTTTTGAATAAATTAATCAATTTTGATTCAAATTCTAATTCTCCTGATTAAATTATTCGCCAATCAGAAAAGAAAGCATAGTTAAATACTTTTTCTTACGTTTCTATACGACAAACCAGTGGCAACTGTGATATTAAGTAACCAATGAAATTCTAGTTTCAGCTTAAAGACCCGGTCAAAGTTGCAATCGTCATTCGCGAGCGGCAAATTACTTACAGTCTCCTTAGATGATTGGCTAGAATAAGTTTATTTGGTGTAAAAAAACTTCCTAAAAACTGGTCTAGCAAATTTTTGACAAATAATTTGACTATGATAAATGACTTTCGTCACTTTAAAAAAATTTGTAAATTATAATTTATTATTAGTGTTTGTAGTTTAGATTTTACTAAATGTAGTTTTTCCGTTAAACAATATTTATAAATGTTTCGCAAATGTAACCCAACTTTTAATTTTAATTCAGTTTAGAAATGAATTAATTCCAACCAAATTAAGTTATAATCCCAATTATTTTGCAAAACTACGACAATAATTTATTCTCTTATATTATTTTCATAGATTTAACAAAGTAAAATTATTTAGCAACAACAAAGACAAACATAAATAAATTTTCAAATCTTTTAATTGTCATTTGTTAATATTAACGTAAGAAGTTCAACCACGTGATAAAATTAGCCAATTAAAATTTTATTAGCTGTTTTTATCATTGGTTTATTCTTTTTTTTTTTTTTCAAAGAAGAATATTGCAATATAATTTTCGGATTAACAAAATAAACTTCGTAAAATATTTGCAAGGTAGGCAAAATATGATAATTTTCTATTTAAAATAGATAAATGAAAAAATATATAAGCTTATGTATTTATATTAAACTGCGCATTCAATCACGCATTTCAACGGATAAATGATATACAAAGAATATCATATTTTTTGAAATTATTTTTATTAAGAAATATTCAGTTTCTAGCTAAAAAAAATTAAAAACCATTATTTTTTTGAACTAATATTTAAGATTTTTTTTAAAAAAAAAAATCTAATAAATTCATTCTAAAATATTAAAATAATAAATTTTAATCATTTTTATAACTGATTCCCGATTCCATTTCAGACAGATTTTATAAAAAATTTGAAGTACAAATTAGTTTATTTTTATTAGTTTTCAAATATTATCTATGTTCAAAATAAAATAAAAATATCGCTGTTCATTTAGTTTATGAAAAAATTTACAGGAAATTATTAATTAAATTAGAATGATTTGTATTCTTTGAAAATTCTTTATTAACTAAAAATGACAATGATACCGGTATATTGATTTCTAAAAATTTACAGCATTTATTTAATTAATGTGAATATATATGTGTGTGTATGTGTAAATGTATCTATCTATACACATTAAATAAATATCATTCTAACTTTATTTATTAATTAATATACATTCACTGTCATTTACATTTGCAAATTATACTTCCAGACAAAGACTTTTCACTATTTTTTAAAGAATATTCAAATTTATGAAGATTATATATGTATAGCAGTATGTATGGTATGTGTTTATATATCTTTAATTATCTGGTGTTATAAAATATATAAGATAATAAAATGTATATTCCTAGTTTAAATCTACACTAATAATCATGACGTTATTAATATATTAATTTTCAGTAAAGGCCATTTACTAATGCATACCTACAATTTCTGAGCCCATACCACAAATTTTCAAAGAGATCTTTTTTTATTTGTAAGATATACCTTAATACTTTTATTACTATCTTTAATGATTATAGTCAAAGAACCATCACAATAATTACTAATCATTACCATTTATAATAAAAAAAATTATTATTATTCTTAATTTAAAAATATAATTAATCTAAACAGTAGCAAACATTTCCCCTGACAATAGCGACTTACGTTTTAGTGTTTTATAATTTAAGTTTCTTTAATTATTTATAGAATCAAATAAATAATATATCTTTAATATTAATTACATTATTAATTAACTACAGTTTAAAACGACGTATAAAAAAATAAATTTAAAAATTCAAATCAAATAAATTTATTTTTAAAAATTATAAATTCCAAAATTGCTATTTTCCCTCCTCTTATTGCAATTCTTAGGAGCTTCAACATAAGTATGAAACTTGTTTAAATGTTACTTCTCATCATTTTAATGTTATAACTTGTACTCAACTAAAAAAATATTAATTATATTCAGTATATACACATATATAAATATAATTATGAAAAACCTTCATATACATTAGTAGTGTTTTTTATTTTTATGCATTGGATACTTTGTAAACCATATCTATATATGCTTTAATTTTATTGTATATATATATGTAGCTTTAAAATATTATATATATAACTTAATACTCATAACTGACATAGTAAGTATAATTAACACCAGTTTTATTATACGATATGTAATCAAGTTTCACAAACAGTAATTTCTAATTTAACAGGAAATATTTGGTTTAAAAGAACTCACATTTTTACTGATAGATATAAAACGTTTCAATCTAAATAGTTAGCTATCTTCACAAAATATTAAATGTTTACATTTTAGTCATAATTATTTTATATATATTATTATAATTTTATATCGGAAAAGAGATCTCATTAAGGATAGAGATTATTAAATGCAATAAATAAACATTATGAGTCATAAAATCGATATTAATTATTAAAAAATACAAATAAATAACCAAATTACTAGCAGAAATTGTAAATAATGAATTTCAATTCTATTAAATTAATACGATTGAGATAAAGAATTTTAAAAATAAAAAAATTGCTAATTAATAATTTACTAGATTTTAATTAGACAATTAAAAAAAAAAACTTTCGATTCCATAAATAGTACAAACAAATAATAGAAATTTTATAAAATTCACTTTTCCAATATTAATTATAAAAATAAATATTTAAACTAAATCCAATACGTGGTTTGTCTCCATCTCCGATATTATATATATATGCATAACGTATTAAAGTAAATGTTCGTTATCATATTGTTTGCAGGTTTATAATGTTAAAAAAAATAATTTTTAAAATGGATCGTTGTATAAAAAATTTAAAAAAGTATTATTTTTTTTTATATTAATTCTATAAGATTAATTCTAATTTCGTTTTATTATATATGATTACGCTAATAGTCTAATAAAGTGAGTTCCTATATATATATATTGGGTTGGTTAATATTTACAAAATTATATACTACACCAGGTGCTTATTTATTCTATAGAAACGGCTGCACAAACATAATTTGTTATATTATCAGCTTTTAAGTTTTCTAACAGAGTTTGTGCCGTCTTCTTTGCATTGTGTTTATTGATTCCAGAAAATTATACAATTATAAAAATATGTTAAAATCTTACTCAATATTGTGATTTTTTAATTAAGTTATTCAAAAAATTGGGAAGTTTCATTTTATTTATAAATAAATAAAAAGGAACGGAGTATATTTAGAACTAGAAAACAAAAAAAAGCGAAATCCATATATATATTATTTTACATTTAAAAATTTTTAAAGTTATAATACAATAAATTATAATTGTAAGAAAAAGTTATTCGTTTTATTAAAGTTTTATATATATATACACACACACACCACAGCACCTCACTGGCTCATTAAAGCTTCTAACAAATACTTCTTAATATATTTTTATATAAAAATGCAAGATTGTGTGTTTGTGAGATGAAAGTGTGCCCGTGTCTTGGTATAAATTAAATTAAAACATTTGTTCAGAGTAAGGAAAAATAAAAATTGATAAAAGCGCTTAAAAAAAATAAAAAATAAAAACATGTAAAATTTAATTATTATCAATCTTTCAAGTACAGCTTATATTTATGTATTATTTAAATACGATTGCCTACGCTGTTGAATGTTATATTCATCTTTATGATATACGATTAAATTTTTATTATTTCTTATACAGCACTATATATATATATATTAAATGTTTTCATAATTAATATATATATATTTAAAGACAATCATGATAAAGGTAATCTTTACAATACGTAGATGAAAATATATACATTTAATAATTTAGATTTATTTGTTTAAATGTATTAGAGTGTTATCATAAAATTATATTAATTTTCTTTTTTTTTTTATACTATGTTTCGTTTATATAGTGTATTATATTTGCTCGTACATTTTTACAAAGGGATATATTTAAAAATATGAAAAAAAACGTGATTTTTATAGCTAGTATATGCATGATTATATTATATATATATGTGTAAAATTTATTTCTAATAAGATATCGAACTATTTATAAATTATTTCTTATAAACAGTACAGTTAGTTTGATCTCTTAGATAAATATTGTATCTATATATGATGCAGATATATTATTTATTTATTTTTTTGTTTGGACTTGAAAAAGATAATATTAGGTATTCTAAAGATTACTTTAAAATATATTTATATTTTTGAAAATAAAGAATTTTGTTAAATTTTTTGTTTTTATTGATTTATTTATTATAACCGCAAGTTTTATGAAAATTTCCTGCTAATCGTAAATATATATTGTATTATTCTTTTTTGCATACACACATCGATATAAAGATAGATGTTACATCAAGCTAAAAATGCTTTTAGTTTTAAGGCACTGACATAAGCAATTTCTTACTAAACTACATTAAAATATTTGTAAAGATATTATTTGTCCAGTTATAATTATTTAAACTACTTTATTTACAATTACTAAATATATATATATATTCGTAACAAATAATCAATTACTTTGTTATACGCATATACATTTAAAAAATATTTATAAGCTGTATATTGTAAATACGGATTTTTTTTAAAAAAAATTACTTATTTTACTACTTTTTTAGATTTTACAAAAAGAAAACTTCGAATAGTGAAAAGCAAACGGGCTGTATAAAGTTCTCATGTACTGTACTTGTAAAATCTTTCATGAAGCTTGTGGTGTGATGTGACCAAAATGAGAACAGCCATAAAGTTCAGTTAAACGAATAGGTCAGTCTTACAAGCGCCTGTGATCTAATCTGCCCTCTTCTGGGAAAAGATCAAAATTCTATAATTCATAATTCGCTCTATTTGAAGAAATATTTAACTTTATATAAAATAATAAATGTTATATAATATCATTATAAAAACTACGATTATTTTCGGATATTGGTTGTTTGTTGTTGTTTTTAATATATATATTTGGCAAATGTGCAGTTTTTATTTTAGATTCTTTATTTAATATTATGCATCTGTGTTTCTGGACCATATATAATTAATCTACAACAGCTATTTCTCAAATTTATATACCTTGTATATATATAACTAAAAAAAATTCAGGAATTCAGGCTTTTTTTTTTTGTTGTTAAAATGATAAATATTTGGTAGACTCGCAATTTTATTTTAAATAATTTACATCGCCATTTTTCATTAAATTTGTGTGTATTGTGTATGACTATTAATTAATATCATTCCGTAACTTTTAATTATTATCATTCGGATTGAAAAACTTATATATATTTTACTAACGTATTAGATATGCCTACGCTCATATATTAATTAATAAATTGCTTTATTTCTTTTAATAAAAATCTGCGGTTATAGACAAATAACTTACAGGTTACCCAAATAAAATATTAAGAGTAATTTACTCTTAATAAAAATTTTAAGTAATTTGTTTGAAGATAGATGGAGTATATAGATAATAAAGGATTGCGTTCAAGCTATAACATTTGAATTTTCCGCAAAAAAAAAAAAAGAAGTCTTTGTTTCTAATTATGTGATAAAGATTTTCACACCAGGAAAAAAATAGCGATTTCATATCTGCCAACTCTCATATATCGGGAAACTGCCATATATATATATATAAGAAATTAGAAGGTCGAAAATGAAAAATATTTTCTTCGGTTTTAAATATAAACGAAAAATGTATCAATAGACTAATGTTAAATGAAAAAAAAAAGCTATTTATTTAAAATATATTTCGGTCCTTACTTGAGTCTGTAAATAATATTAGAATCACGATTTTAATAGCTTAGATTTTTATAAGACCTATGCACCCTCTTCTCATATCGTAATACACTATTTTTGTGTAGCGATATGTCAATATCAGTGAAATATTGTGTGCCTAGAGGATGTGTGTATATAAACGTAATTTGTCGGAGTAAATTTAATAATCAATGTTTATATATAATTTAAAATTTTGCTTGTATCATATGGATTAACTAAGCTCCTTAATTCAGAATATTTTTACAGAAAGATTTTATAGTATTTAATAATACTAATTACTAATGATTACGATGAATATATCAGTTCTTGCAGAATATTTGCAATTATTGACACCTCATTGCATTAGACGCTACTCTCTTCTATCTACAATCCTCAAGTTGTTATTCCAATTCTTCATGGTTGTTTGGGATAATGTATTAAATTAGTTATTGTAAACATGATATTGGCCTCTATATATGAGTTGCTATGATGCACACTTTGTCTGGCTTCTCCAAGGGTTTAGACAGTTCATATATCAACAGCTAAATTGCCTGCACAAATAGAGCTTTTAGAGATTATGTTCACAAGAAATATAATACAGCAAGGGCCTTGATAAAAATTATTACATTACTTTTTTTGAGATTGAATCACAGGTTCTTTTGCTTAAAATATGAAATTTCTTTACCAGTCATGCCTTCAGCCATCTTGAAAGTTTGAAGTTTTAACTAATCCTCTTATTTATATATAACACTAAAAGTTAATCCTAATCATCTTATTTTTATAATGAACGTTTAGTTATTTTTAAATGGAAGGGCAATCTGATTTACAGTTATCTTATTTCATTTGGAACAAATCAGAGACAGTAAGAAGATAATATAACAATTAAGGAACTATATCTATAACTGGAACCCAGCCAAAGTACAGCTTTGCTCTAGTCCATCTAAAAATATACTAATAATAACTTGATGTCTAAGCTAAATCTTAGAAAACAAGTAGTTCATTTTGATTCATAATGTTGTATACTGTGAGAATATATAATGAAATAGTTCTTGTTTTTGCATCACAGTAAAATAATCATAAAAAATTCATTCTTTTATAGTTGTGAGCCTTCATCAAACTTTAAAATTAATGCTGCCATAGAATTTTTTTACAGTAGCTGACAATATATCAACACATGGATTTACACCATTACCACAATCATGATCTAAGTTAGAATATAATCATGATTTTTCAGCAAATTGAATATTTTTAAATAAACTAACTCATTGGGGTTTTTTTTTTAGTTAATAGTATTACAGATAAATAAGATGGCCATTAAATTATTGGCTAGAAAGAGAGTATCCAGCTTCTCATAACTCACAGTTGAATTAATGTGGATTAATCAATTTAGTATTAACATGTTATTCTACAAAAAAAAAAAAAGTACAATAGTAATGCAACTTTCATTACTGATAAAATGTGTAACACAAACTGTGCTGAATCCATGATTCATGTCTGCAGTATCTGGGATATTGTTGTCATATATAAAGCTGCAACAATTTCATCTTAGAGGGTGGATAAAAATCTACCTTCTCTGATTATTTCTGCATTATCTATATTCCTCAACAATGGTACCAAAGACAAGTTTTCTATAATCTTCTTACTGCTAAGAATTATTTGGAATGAAGTGTAAAGTTTTCTTCTGATATTTTCAACTCCTAATGCATTAACAATATCAGATATGTCTTAAAGAAGCCTTTATCTAGATTATAATTAAAAGACAATAGATATGGCATAAGTGAAGGAGATTCAAGGTGAAAAAATCTCCTGAGCCATAGCTTCAAACCACTTATATTTTTATGTTTGGGAGTAATAATATTATGAAAAACATTTACTTTCACATTCACATTTTTCATGCAAGAGATCAATATATTTATCTATCTGATGAAAAAATCAAATGTCTTTAAACAATTGTCATAACATAAAAAGCATATTAAAGTTGCAAATAGCTCTAAATATTAAAGCCATTGGAATTGTTTTTAAGATGACATAAAACACTGGCAATCTATCACTAATGATGATGATCAAGTGATATTATTTATCTTTGAGTAGAGAAAGGACTTTAGATTCCCTTTCATGCTATTCTAATCATAATAACAAATTAGGATGGAGAATGGGGAATAATTACTTTTGTTCAATTAACTATTACTTTAGTAGCTGCAACAGGTTAATAGAATATTTAAACAGAGAACTCTAATGCACACACATATATATATTTTAAAAGACCCAACCAAAGTTTAAAATGTACACCCTTTCCTTATTATTAAATGTAAAAGTGTGACCATATCATTAGATAATATTGTCTTCTTATTTTCTTCGCTGTTTACATTATGTGAGAGTTTGCTCACATATACTATTAATATAATAAAAAAGTATGTTTGATTAATTAATTTACAATTTTTCTAATGTTTTATCCAATATAACTGCAATCTCCAATCTAAATGAATAGTCCGTTTTATTACTATATATATATATATATTAAGATAGATAGATAAAAGAACGGATATTGAGTAAGTAGAATAAATGCAAAGCTGTGAAAAACTCTTGAATCACAGCTCCAATCGTTTAAATTTTTATGCTTAGGAGTGGAAGTTTACAGTTTTTTTTTAATAGCCTTATAATCAATCTAGCTAGTTATACGTATCTAGTTAATCTTAGCTAGAGGTTAAACAAAAAATATTGATAACTTTCATCACATAGCAGCAGTCAGCCTGTTAATTAAGTAACACCGCCTTCGTTGTTCATTTGTGAAGAGTTACTGGAGATATCTTTGCCCTGAAGTAGGATATTTAAAGACTGTTTTACATTTATAAATTATTAATGACTCACTATTACATTCAGGATTAGCACCAAACCATTTTGCCACTAGAAAAAGATATCTACTTGCACCCTCCTACCTACATTTAAAAAAAAAACTTTGCCAACTTTGATTTTATTTTGTAGGAAAACAAATTTAAAATTATATATTATCTTTCCCAAACAAAATCTACTTTGTATAAAACTGTGATTTTTAAATATCAGTATTTCTGCCTTCACTAAGCTCTGAGCCCTAGGTAACTGTCTAGTTTACCTAATGATGGTGCCTATCCGTCATTTCAAACGCATAACTGCAAATATTTAAAAAAAAAAAAAGATTTATTATATTTCAACTAATTAAATCCCTTTTGTTAGATCAATCACCTTTAGTTTATATATCATTGTTTTTTTAAATGATAATATGTGTAACAGAAATTTTATTTTATAATTGGATATTTCAAATCAAATTTTTTTCACAGCAGTCTCTTTTATAAACACATAAAGACAATAAACATCACATGACCACCACATCTTATGTTTGGGTATAGCTGTTGTTAAAACAGACAAAACTCACTATACGTATTGCCACACACAGCAAGCTAGAGTAATCAATGGATGCCAGAAGGCTTGTGCATAAAATCCCCATCTAGTGCCTACTCATCCAATATCCCCAGACTAGTTTCTGGCTTGTGGTCTTCATCAGTGAGGATCCTTGGATCTGAGAGCACTGCACCTAGATCTTAGGATCTAATGCAACCCTCCAGCAGCCACCTTTTATCTCCATTTAACTACAAAACTATGAGGATTGTGGTGGCTATAGTTATTAAAGAACCAAAGATACCAAAATGTATGGGTACTGAACTGAGTTCAGACCCATATGACTATACAAGCTAATGGGCTTGGATTGAAAACATTAAGGTGTTTTCAGTTTAAGACTCATAGTTTTGTAGTTAAATGGAGATAAAAGGTGGCTGCTGGAGGGTTGCATTAGATCCTAAGATCTAGGTGCAATGCTTTCAGATCCAAGGCTACTCACTAATGAAGGCCACAAGCCAGAAAGTAGTCTGGGGATATTGGATGAGTAGGCACTAGATGGGGATTTTATGCACAAGCCTTCTGGCATCCATTGATTACTCTAGCTTGCTGTGTGTGGCAATACGTATAGTGAGTTTTGCCTGATTTTATAAACACATAAACTTATATTGTTCTTTTATTAGATTAAAAGTGATTATATTTCAAAATGCTTGCTTAGGAATATATGATTATAGAAAGTAGTGTAATGTTCTTCAGTAAATGTAGAGTAAAGCAATGGGGAATAGTGTTTGAAGAGTTTATTGGGATTTGGGCTAGCCTAAAACAACTAACTGATCAAACTGTGCCTTATAAAAGTTATATATATATTGCAATGGTAATCACCTTTTTGAAAATTGATACTAATCAAGTTAACAATAAAATGAAACAAATACAATATTTGCAAATTAATTTTTGTCTAGGGGAATTGAAAGATAACTAATAGGTGTCCATGTACATGATGGAGTGACTACATATAACTATTTTTAATTGACAAGTCAATACTAGTAATAGGCAATGATCAAATTGAATCCACATAGAAACAAGCTTCCATGCAGATTCAATTATATTTCCTGATCATTATCCCCTCCACCTTATATTTTATTACATTAACAAAATAAATAATCCAGCTTGGGTTCAGATGATAAATGACAACAAAATTATTAACAACAACAATAACTTCAATTAAAAAATAGAATTGTATGATGATGATGATAACAATAATAATGTATTTACATAATTACAACTAAAAAAAATTATATGATGATTACATATGAGAGGAAAAAATCTTTGTAACTTACAATAATTCTTTGAGAATAGCTATAGAAAGTTCAGTTAATTACCTTAATGTCTTTGTGAGCTCACCTATATATTTTGAATACATAAATGTGAGAATATAGTCATTAATCATTAAATTTTAATGTCTGCTGGCAATATAATATTTTGGTTTCTTTTGATCATTCCATGGCAGTTTTCCTATAAAAGTTTCTATTGCATTTTTCTTCTGAGTATTTAAAATAATAGATACACAGATTAATTTATAGAAGTACATTTCTATGGGTTAATCACTTTAGATGACTAGTTTTTACTTTTGTAGCAAGTAAATGTCAAATATTTTTTCAGCAGTAAATAGTGATAATAGATCAGAATCAAGATTAATTTTAAGGCATTTTTTTGTTTACAGCTCCATATTCAGTTACAATACTGGAAAGTTCAGGGAAAGCATTCTAGAGAGTTTTCTATTCCATGAAATGCATGATATTAACTTTAAAATCCTTACAAAATTGTATTGACTTTTATTCTTTCACCTGATCGGCTCGTTTTTAAACGAGGAAACTTGACATCACTGTAAATCGCTTAGTTTTGGTACTATGTTTATGGTTTTGATGTCATTTTTTAGAAGGAAAAAAGTTCTATAAGATGCTGTCATCTATTGAATTATTTTACAAGTAAAAAATCAATAAAATGACCATTTATATCAAACAAAACCAAAGCACCGCCTTCTCACATCTTTTCTTGAATCTTATTGGCTGTTGAAATTTTGTAAACAAAAGAAAATGGAAAAGCACCGCCTTCTCACCATCTTTTCTTGAATCTTATTGGCTGTTATAATTTTTATATGGCTGCCAAAAAGTAAAAAGTTACGAATGGTTTTTGTTTTATTTTCAAAATGATAAACGAATGTTTTAGAGCATTTTAAAGTATTTTTTGATGAAATACAAATGAAATACAAATTATTTTCATATAATATGCTAAAAATAAATATTATTTTACAAAAATAGTTAAGATTTTAGCAAGAATTATTTATTTATTGCAAAGTGGGAAGTAGAAATCATAACGTGGAATTGACGATTGACGTTTCTTTTCATTTCAGCCGTAATCAAAAAATTTTTAAATTATAAATCAAAATTTATTTTTGAACAAACTTTCGTTCACTTTCATAATCTGACAAATTATTAATATACTTTTTACAAACGAAACTAAAGTGAATATATTTAATAAACGGTCAATATCTTTTGACAAATTGACACATCAGTTTGTGAATTGGCCAATTAAAAGCTTTGAGTTTTACCTCCTGCGGCGAATTATATAATCACCGGTGGAAGGGTTATATAGTAAAAGACATTACTATAAAGTAACACTTATTCCTACCATTTCTTAGAATGCATTTATTTTCTCCCCCTCCCAGTCATTTGCCACTGGTTTCTATAGCAATGTTTCTTTTATTTAAAATAGTTATATTATTTTAAAATAACAGACATAATATATTTTACTTTTAAACTTATTGTTAACATTTTAAAAAAACTTTAAAATTTATATTATGTACATGACTTTTAATATTTTGTTATACATAATAGAGAAATAATACTTCTTATGTAAAAGTAATGCATGTAAATTCAGATATGAGGGCTACATGTGCCCCTCCTCCATTTAGGAATGAAATAGAAATGATTTAGCCATAAATATCATTTGATTTTATTTCTATATAAAAAAAACAATTTCTTTCAATTATACAATAATGCCACATTTAGCCATACTTCTTTGGAAATGGAGTTATAAGCTGGTATAAACATAACAAATAATATCATCTTTACAAATCCAGTACATTGGTACTTATATAAAAAAAATTGGGTTGTCGTCGATGAGCCACTATATCCCACTGGATGGCGCTGCTTTCGCACTAAAACACACAAAAATGCCGTTTCCGCGGCCGACATGTTCGAACCTGCATTTTCTATAATACAACTTTTTTGTTGTACTACAGATTGCAGGCCACTATGTCGTGTCACAGTATAGCATGTATGTTTACGCAGCAAATACATTTTCCCAATTCGCACAGTTTATAAAATTGTTATGGCTTGGAAAGAGGGTGTGTTTTTTTTAATTGGATGGAAATGTTATTTTCATTGGTTTTTTTTTATTTTAAAGTATTAAAATGTTCAGATTTTGTAAAGTAATAATTAACAGAGTTTTTGCACCATAGTGTATTGAAGTTTTAAGTAGTAAATGTTGACGAGATATGTGTATAAAGTGAATTGGAATTAGGTAACGCGTCAAGTAACGTACTGTTCGTAACATTTCCACAAGACATTTTAAGATTGTACTGTGTGTATATTTTTGAAATAAAAAAGAGCATTAACGCAAAAATATCCAGAAAGAAAAGTAAAATTGTACACTGTTTTTTTAAATGTCATAAAAAGCTTATATTATAAACATTTTATATATATATTTGTCGTTGTTTAAAAAAGTTTTAGTTTCTTTCTTTTCTCCGACTACTGTTATTCTTTGTTGAATATAGTTTATGTTTATTGTTATCATTTAAAAATATTTACAAAAATACGATTTTGATATTTTTTATTTTAGCATTATAAACAACAGAACACTAACCGTAAACCTAACTCTAAAACTAACCCTAAAGCTAACTCTAAAACTAACCCTAAAACTAACCCTAAACCTAACCCTAAAACTAACCCTAAACCTAACCGTAACAACTTTTACTTTTAGTTGTCATTTGATTTGAAATAAAAAATAGCGGTAAACAACAACAACAAAAAAAGCCATAACCCCAGTAAAAAAATTTCCGATAGAAAATTGATTTTTCTAATAAAAAGCAAACTAAAAAAGACGAATCAAATTGTAATTTGTTTCCTAAAACTAATCCTAAACCTACCGTAACAACTTTTACTTTTAGTTGTCATTCGATTTGAAATAAAAAATAGCGGTAAACAACAACAAAAAAAAAAGCCGTAACCCCAGTAAAAAAAATCTCCGATAGAAAATTGATTTTTCTAATAAAAAGCAAGCTAAAAAAAGACGAATGAAATTGTAATTTGTTTATTTTATTTTACATAAGATGAATACAGAAAAATATAAACGACATTTGTGAAGGTATGGTAGCTTGGTCTAGTTAAAGAGAATGGTTTAATCAAAAGATGTTGGATATAAATTGCAGTATGAGAACAATCAGTTGAGATGTAATATATATTTATAGTCTATATCTGTATTTTTCAATAAATCATAAATTAAGAATATTTGTAATTTATTATAAAATTTATACAGAGAAAAATTTGATTTTTCTTTGTGCTAAACTTCAACAATATTTTAACTCTAAAATAACTCTTTTTTTAGTTTAGTGCAACTATTATGAGATATATATAAAATAATTTACTCATTAAAAATATACTATGAATTATAGTATATATTATAATTTTAAATTTACATATATATATATTGCAAAAAATTTAGAGAATTTTAAAAATTTCCATAATTCATTAAAATATGTTTAAAATCAAATATAAAGTAGTATTTCATATCAGAGCCAAATAACTAGATATCAACATATGGATCCATTTGATTACCATTTGATTTTCATTTGGTTAATATACTTATATAAATGGCATATAGTAATGTTATCAATATGAATACTACACACATGACACTTTTTCAGCAATACTGAAAATTATGATGAGCAACACTATATCTCTATTAAAAGTAAGTAAAAAAAAGAATCTAATAAAACAAGAGAAAATATTTTGGATTGACATGAAAGATAAATACCTTCATATGTCAAAAAAAACTTGTGATTTTCTATTAAATGTTTAATGTAGAGACTAAAAGAAGTTGAGAAAGAAATGAGTCCTCTTTCTATTTAATTTAAAGTTCTTTGATTTGGTGTCAAGGCTGAATTATCATATTAAACATATTATTTATATATAATTTATTATTGAATATACATTTAATATTTTGTAATCATTTTATCAAAAGAATTGTATATAAGTATTATAATGGGATGGGGAATCGGGGTGGTGCCTGGGGTGATGGAAATCATCATCAACCCCAAATAAACAAAATATAAATTGACTATTAAAGGATTATATTTAAGATATCAAAGTAATGATTAATATCCAAAAATATATTACAAGAGAAAGAACATGACATCTCTCTGAAAGAAATCAGCCCAGTTATTTCTCAGAGCAACTATAAGTATAATTAATTATATACCAGCATTATCAATAAGTAAGTATAAGTAATACTCAAAAGAAATAACCATTCATCATCATGAATGATCAATCAAAATACAACAATACAATAAATCAACAGTCAATCTTGTGACTGGATTTAAAATGGGTCTACTATAGACTAGGCCAACTATTGAGCCCTTTCCAGCTTGGGGCAATTATTTAAACCACTAATTTAGAAGCACCAATGTAAGTGTGCATCTATCAAAATACATAATAATTATAAAAACAATAATGCTGGGATATTAAAACAGGCTGATCATCATCAATGCTCTGGCCATTTAATACCATTAATGTACTAGCCATTATAAACTTAATTTCTAACAAGACTAAACTAAAATAAAATGTAATGCATAGGCTTTAAAAAGTATTCTCCTTGCACCAAACCAGGACAATGTCATTCTGGAATACCCCTGCACTAAACATACATCCCCTTTTATATATCAAACCATTATCCTTAAATCTAGCTCACAGAACATAAGCTCTATCACTGTACTGTGACCAAGAGACACAATACCTATCCTAAAAATATTTGGAATAAAGTTTATTGAAATAATTTTTATATAAATATACAGTTTATTAATAACAATAAAAAAATGAAATTTAGGTCTCTAGAATAAACTTTCTGATTTTGATTAACATGCAATAAAAGAAATGATCACTTTGTGATTTACCTGATTAATATACAGAATTCAAGTTACTATTATGGTTTACCTATATGTTCCATTAAGTTTACTTAAAACCCATTCACCACACAGGCATGTAGCTTGATATAAAATAAACATGTTTAAATTGACATTTAATAATAATAAAAATGATTAAAATTTTTATGTAAGTATTTGACAAGCATTGATATATATATATATGCACACATACATATTTGACTTGTTACAAAGTCAATATTTTTAGTTGTCACTTTTAAATGATGTAAAATACCACAATGGGTTTACATAAATGCATATATATATATGCCCAAATATGCATTTTATAATATTTGTTAACATAACATATTTAAATTGACAAAATAATAAATGACATTAATTTTTATAATACATAATTAATTATGGATTTAACATATATGTTTGTGCACATGGGAATGTATGTGCACTTTGGCATTTATATCCTACATTTTAATTTGCCATAATAGTATTATATTTTTCCTAATTAAATCAATATTGAAAGTATATAAAATTCATACATATGCATGTGTATACAAAAAAAAATAATTGGAATAAGTTATTAAACACTTTCATAAAAGTCAAAATAAGAATCATAGATCACATGACCCTATTCTCTTAAGCTTGTAAGTTGTAAACAATGAGGATTGCCAATTCCTCAACAAGCTTTGTGATAAATGCTTAACCAGAGAGAGCATTTAAAATATCTCTGTCAGGAACCCCCCCCCCAAATCCCTGACCATGGTTTTGTGCTTTGGCACTCCTCGAAGAAGTGCCAGTATAGGTTTGACACTAGATCTAAAAATACCAACCCAAAGCCAGCCTTTATCTAAAAAAAGTTATCTATTGAGTGGAAAATCTGAAGTTTTCAGACACCTACATGTCTTATGTGATATTATATTGCTAAGATTACTAATATATGGTATGGATGAAGATCTATCAGCCCCATATAGCTATTTGAGTTGGGTAGCTGGGTTTGAAGACATGTAGATCTCTGAAAATTTCAGATTTTCCATTCAATAGATAACTTTTAGATAAAGGCTGGCCTTGGGTTGGTATTTTTAGATCTAGTGTCAAACCTACACTCGCACCTCTCTGAGGAATGCCAAAGCATGAAACCATGGTCATGGGTTGGGAGGGTTCCTGACAGAGATATTTTAAATTCTTTCTCTGGCTAAGCATTCAGCACAAAGCTTGTTGAGGAATTGGCACTCCTTATTGTTTCTTTTTCTTAAAAAAATAGTCAATTTTTAACAAGATTTGATTGATTAATTATAATGTTTTTAGATTTCTTCTTTTTTTAACGAAAATAAAATCAGCATTCAACAGATTATTGTTAATTAATTATAATGTTTTTAGAATCGTCTATTCTTTTTTTTTTTTTAATCCTAGCAAAATTATTTGCTAGTATTTTTTAAAATATCATTTTTAGAAAAGAATTTATTTAAAATTTCATTATCATTATATATAACATTACTTATCAGCTATATATGCATTTATCTGTGATTCTCTGCATATAATTACATCAGCATACATATAACAATTTCTTTATCGAGCTGATGGATTTTGGCATCCATTTGGGTTCTACAGATTTCAAGCAAGCAAACTCTATTCTTTCCACATTTGTCAAGTTAATTGATCCCTTTTGATTTTGACCAGGCTCCATGTGAACCAAAACTTCTCAATAGTGAACTATAGAGCAGCTGCTTCATTGCTGTCTTACATCTTCATGACTCTTTCTGTACTGATCTGCTAGCCAACATACTGCTAGATATCTGTCCAGCTATATGCTGCCAGCTAACTACTACCCAACTCTTCTGGCTAGCTCTTGTAAAAACTATTAGCTAAACTGGATTAATCTTTCCATCAAACCTTTTATAGCTAGATTGCTAAGGTGACAAAAACACTAATTTAAAATCTGTTTTTATCTTCCTAATCCTTTTTGAAAACAAGTTGGAAGTTTTATCAAAAGTATGACTGGAAAAAGTTAATTTCAATTAACTTTAATCCTTCAGAATTTTATAATCTACAAAGATTTTTAACTAGATAGTGAAATGTATACAAGCCTTAATTAAAAGATTTCAAACAAACATGCTTATTTTTAAATTCAAAATCAGAATACAATATTAATTTATTTAGACCCTTTTAACTATTTATTTCATAATGAAATTTTATTTTACATTCAGAATTATTTAATCCCTGATTATTATTTCAGAAATGTAGAAAATATCTACAGAATTTTTGTCTGTGTTTATTTCTACTTTTCTTTTCAATTTTATATATATGTGCATACATACTATATTATTGTGTGCCATATAATACAAGTATTATCGTATATATATATATATATATATACATATATATATCGTATATATATATAAATTTACAATACTATTACTAAGATTAAATTGTGTAAAACAACATATTATATGTGCACAAAGTTAATGAAGAAGTAGAGATGTTGAAGCAAAATATATAAATCATGCAACAATGAGGAAAAAATAAAATACTGACTTCTAGAGATGTGAAGATAAATATTATGGATCTATGAGCATACTTTTGTTATGCCATAACAGTAACTAACAAAATGCTGTATCTCAAAACAACAGAGAAAATAGTACTCCTTTATCAGAGAATTAAACTAATAAAAGTCATTTTGTGAGAGGTCTATGAAAGGATCATTTGAAACTTTTTATACCAAAACAATTTAAATGTTATTTGTAAGAAATGATCTGACATTATCATAAAACAAAACAATTTCTCATGAAAACAGTGGAAAAAATATGAAGTTCAATAATATTGACTTTTCATCTAGAAAGTATTATATATTGATATTATTGCTGAAATATAGATTTGGAAGATGCTGGGTATTGAACTTTAACTTAGTTTCCTATCCTTAACACACAGAAATTCTGTTACAGTACTTATCCATCAGTTTGTGTATGTTTTTAGATAGATTTTTATCTTCATTAGTGAATATTTTATAATGAAATTTGGTATCTGTTATACATAATTCAATAAATTCTAACAGTTAGTGGTCTATTCTTGAAAATGTCTTCACCACAATTTTATATATATATAAAATTGAAAAATCATGTATTTATATATTTCTAATAAAAATTTGCCTCAAAATGAAAAATAAAAATTTCAGTTTGAGATTGTTTTTAAAATGTTTCACTGATTGTTTGAATTGGGTTCACTACAATAATATATGCAAAAAAATTTCAAAAATATAATATATATATAGAATAGCCATCTTCGTGATTCTAATATCTTTACACTGAATTTAAATCTCCGGAATTTAATTATTATTTGCAGTGAAATCACATACCTTTTATCTTTTAAACTATTACTCTGACTTGCACTGGTGGCGCTACTGTATGGAGAGTTTAGCCTCTGCCTTTTATCTTTTAATTACTAAATGAGTGAGAGGCAACTGTGATTATTATTGAACTACTTAAATTCTATTATGTGGAAACTAATAATCAGTTAAATTATTTTAAAATTGATTCAAACTTTGTGCATTTAATATTTTTATCTTGAATCTAAATTTATAGAGTAAGTAAAACAAAATGATTTCACTTTGGAATTCCTTGGAAAAAATCATTAGCATTAACTAAGGAAAGAAAAAAAGTTCAAAACTATTGAATAATGTAAAATTTTATTTTCAATTACTAATCTCTTTAGATGGCTTCAGTATTATGTGGAATTAAATAACTTTGATTATTAAGAGGTTAAAATAAAGTTGGGCTGGACATGTTGGTTTCTAAAATAAATGATAGTAGACCTAAAAAGTCAAGTATATGAAATGGATGGATAAGATGTATATGGTACGTATTATAGTGATATGAAGAAAAGATGTTATGGTTTGGAGACCAGTATTAAGCTTGGAAAAACCATCTTGCAACAGATTGCTTGTTAATAATTAAAAATGATAATAATGATGAAATGATTGTAAATTTTACTCAAACATCATACTTATTAAAAATGGGAGGAATATATGAATTCACTACAATTATAAGAAAGAATTGTTTTACTCCAGTTATGTACATTACTGCCAGATAAGGCTTCTTAAAATAAATTCACTGAACACTACTGCTATTAATAATATTTGTTAAATTTGGAAGACTATTTTCTTAAAAAAAAGAAATTTCAGATAAAGGCCTGAATTTACGTGATCAATATATTGGTTATTCAGACGAAAAATTCAGAAAAAAAAAAAGTATAATTTAAAGGATACCTGAAGAAAATTGTAGAACACAATGATTATTTTAGAATCAAACAAATAAAAAGCAAGAGTTGCTGATAAAATTATATTTGAAAGAAACTCAAGGAAAGATGTAACAGAGAACTTATTAGCCAGCTGAACAAATCTATTTGGAAAAGGGTTTGTAGAGAAAATGTATACTCTGAAAATGAAAAATAAATTATGAGAATACCTTGGATGCAGAACTAAATAATAAATGTATTTTTTGAAGGGAATGCATCTGTAAGATGAGAAGAAATAGTAAAGGAAATATTAAATATTAATAATTGGGAGATCTTTTTTCATATAATGAGATGTTGAAAAAGTTCTCAGAAAATGATTTCAGACTATGATTTACTCACTATTAAAGCAAAATATTTGAAAGTATATTAGAAAAAAGCAACAATTGGTTTTATAACTAGAAAATTAGAATGCGATCTCTATTACTTTTATTTTATTCTTTGTTATAATCATCATCATCAACAGTCATTCACGTACACTTACGAATATGGTAATTCCAATTCCAAAAGACAAAAAAAAAAATATAAAAAAAAATAGTAATTATATACTAGAGATGAGTTTTGCAATGACTGCATAAACCAATCCATGAATTACAAATAGATTCACATATATAACATATTGATCCATTTTCATTTTTATTTGATATTTTATTATGCTTTTTAACTTTTCCTCAAACAAACTTTCATTTTCACACCTTAATCTAATTGCAACTTTCCTTGTATTTTATCTTTATTTTCTTACTGAAAATAATATTTCCCTTCTTTACAATGACTTTTTGAAATAATCTTTATAACATAATTGCTATTTACTTCTCTCACCGAAATCATGTATAAGTTTATTTTAAAACACTTTTTTCGAAGTTTTGTATTGACAAATCCAATAAAAATGTGATTAGTATGACATTCAATAAGTTGAAGAACATATTGGACAGTTATGAATCACCATATATTTACAGAACATTCTTAATTGAATTTTTTCAATTGCCTTTGTTTTCTCATTTTTATATAATAAATTAAATAAAATAACAGATCTCTAAAACTAATTTAGTTGCTGGAATTATTTCTCTATAATAAAATATCTTTAGTTTGCCTTTGAAAAATTATCAAGATGTTTGTTTATATTAGTTCACATTTTCAAGTTAATAGCGATTCATATGAAAAAATTACTGATTTTCTTCCATCAATGGTTAATAAAGAACTTAGAACACTAATTACTAAACAAATGTCTTATATGTTCATTTAAAACGAAAAATATTTATGTAGATCATCTTTTGAAGTAACAAAAATAGCACTGTTATCAGCATGTTGTAAATTATTGTTTTCTCTTTTTAATCATTTCAATTAAAAGTTTTTGCAACCAAGCCTATATGCTATCTTGATCCCTAATTCATTCAACCATCTATAAATAATTATAAAGAATCATAAAAACTGAAAATATGTTGTAGCAAGTACACATCTTTCACATCAGTCTCCCTCAAACTTTCCATCTGTAATAATAACAATTTCTTTCATTCCATTATTTTAAAGCTGCTTAATAGAAATTAATTAATTAATAGGTAAACAAGGTAATTTAAAACAGCTTCATACACAATTAAGTTTAATGCATTGACAAAAGCAATATAAAAATCATTGTTTTGATTCTGATATTTTTCTTGCATTTTCCTGGAAATAAAAACTATGTCTATAGTGCTTTTTTATTTTCTAAAAGAACATAGGTTCATGTTGGTAAATATTTACTAATGACTAGAAGTACCTTTTCAAAAAAAATTCTTCAAGTACTTTACTGTAATATCCAATATTACTAGATAGATTTAATGGTTTTCTCAAAAATAATTCAAAAGTTACTGCAGTAAATAATCAATCTCATAGCATTGTACATATGAAAAATTTATGCTTATTAAGTAATCAATGGATATTAGTAGTTAGTATTAAACAAATCCACAATCTAACAATTAATTGTAAGCAAAATGATGTGAGGTGAATCAATTGGTTTCTTAAGATCAAGAGACAGCTAGACCAATATCTGCTACTTCAAGTATTCTAAAATTATATATAGGCATGTTTGTCTTCTGGCAATCATATTAAAAGCAGTTCTCAGGATGACCCATCATCTGTTTGGATTTCTTCAGATCACTGAATGGCATCATTGCTGAGATGTTGGAGTCATTCCATCTCATGCTGATCATCTTTTTTCCCTTTCATCACCAATCTTGCCAAGA
This sequence comes from Epiperipatus broadwayi, assembly GCA_028023455.1. Lineage (NCBI taxonomy): Eukaryota > Metazoa > Onychophora > Udeonychophora > Euonychophora > Peripatidae > Epiperipatus > Epiperipatus broadwayi. The sequence goes on along the minus strand of JAQFVV010012400.1, from coordinate 9,588,806 downwards.
ATTATGTATTTTCAAGTGAATTAATATCATCTCAAGATATGATCAAAAGAAAAATAATTTTAATTTGATCAAATCTAATCTGATCAAATACCACTATGTTCATTTTTTTATAACAGCGTAACTTCCATTAGTTAACTTACATTTATCAATATGCAAGTCTAACTATTTATGAGTTTGAATCTACCAGTAACTGAAATGACCACATTGATTTGTATTCTCATATCATTTAGAATGAATGTAACAATTAATCAGTACTCAACTTGTATATAATTTTAGTTTTCTGTGAATTAGATTTGGTCAATAAGGACTCTTCATAAAAGATACTGATCTACTTTTTTACAAATATCTAATAGGAAACGAGATCAACATTAAGCAAGACTGCTCATACCCTATTGTCATTCTAATCATGCAGTTTGTACAATTGTGAAATCATATAATTTTTTTATAGTAACTCTTCAACATGATAACCTACATATACAGTGCAGCTGTAGATAAGTCAATGTTTGGCTTCTTTCTCTCTCCATCACTATACAGATAATAGCAATTGATTTCCTTTGAATGGTTGTATCTGTCCTGCATACTGATAAAATAATTTTCATATACTTCAAAATAATTTAAATCAATGGCTATGAAGATAATGAACAACATTATATATACCCAGTGCCTAATTGTCCTAGGTTGCTTGCCTACTCTATCGCTATAATTTTATATGTATTCATGTTTATATGAATGTTAATAATAATGTCAAATCTCAATATCGATATAGCTTTGAACATTAGATTGGCATTATCCAAACATGAGATACTAAAATTAATTTATATAGAATATGAAAATAATAATTCTAAGTTTATGGTTCTGAATTGAGAAAAAAACTTACAAGTTTCATTTCTAAGCATATAACTACATATCCTAATAATATATCAATACCTCATAAATAATACAAACACTTTCTAAAAATATTAATAAAAAAAAAAAGGCAATACATGATTTAAAAATGTTTAAGTTGTTTGTAGGATATATATATTTCGGCAGTTAACAGCTCTGTTGTATAAATGTTAGGTAGGGGTAAGTCTGCAATGACCTGAGGTGCGACAGATGTGTACAAGAGCCGATTTTTTATCCAGAAAGCTTAGGACATTTCCAAGTAGCGACCCCCTCCCTCCTATTCTATTTTCCAACCAGCTAGCTAGTCATCCTGTCTATTAATATTGGGGATAAATCTAGATTTTCTCAATTGCATGTTAAATTTAAGTTTTGACGTCAGGAAAAACATCCAGTCATAAAAAGTTCTTTGCTATAAAACCTTAGACCTATTAGATGACTATTTAAGGACAATGAGTTAAGCCAGGTAGACCTGAAAATTGTTATAAGTTATGTGAATGCGAACGCGTGTATACTTATTTACTTTGGAAAAAAAGTCAAATGACCTGAAATTTATTGATTGACGAATTATAAATTGAACACTCGGCGGAACACAGTAAGATATACTTTATCAAATGTTAATTATTGTTAATATACGTTCAACGTTAAGTGTGATTGTGTTATACAGCATGTTAATATATGCAGTGTATTTTCAATTATTTTCGCAGTTTTAGCAAGTGCATTTTTTTTATATAAATATCATTTATATATCTTCAATAATCTGTAGACTCTGTTGTCTCCTGGCAATAGTGACTTCAATCAGGTGGGGGGGGGGGGGGGCTTATGGTAGTTTGCTTTCCCATAATTCTTATCAGAAAGTTATTTTAGCATTTGCCGTTAGAGATGTCAGAAGGAGATTTCCAAAAAAGAAAGAAACTGAAAAATAATATTCAGATGTAATATTTCATTTTAAAAACATCGATAATATAATTTTAAATATACATACGCTTTAACACTTTTTTTAAAGAAAAATATATACTACTTTTCATAAAGATTTCTCTTTGTATTCTGTGATTGGTTAAAGTGAAGTCACGTGCTATTTTCTTTCCATTTTATTTGTTAGTTTGTAAAATACGATACTTGTAGATCTTTTGTTCAAAAAACCATTTCAGCATTTTTTTATTTATTTGTATTTTAACTTCTTTAAGTTTAATATGGATGCTTTGAAATGGAAAAAAAATTAGCACTGAAAAGTTTTTTTGACAACGGAGATTTTAAATAAAACCGATATTTGATTCTTTTATTTGTGAGCGGTTCAGAAATAGTCTTATAAGGCATCCGAAAAATATTTATTTAAGTGTCTCTCAAACTATTGTTCATAATAAATTTAGTTTTTGATTAATTAGACCAAAATTTTAGGAAATTCTTTCTATACATGTTTATATTTTAACAATGCCTATATGTACATCGATTTAAACAAACGTGGTGGGGAAAAAAAGAATAATGAATTGATAATAAAATTTTATAATTAGAAATATACCAACATTTTAAAAATGAATTTGATTCTATATAAAAAGAATAACATACATGTAAATTGAATAACTAATAAAAATAACTATGGGTTCAGCTTTATGTGGAAATATACCATATATTATAATCGTATTTAACCCTTATTGATCCAGGATCCTGAACCTCTAACTAAGAATAGCTAGTTATCCATTTACTAACAGCTTTTGAATGCTTAATTGAATTGAATAAATTTTCTGCCTGAAAAAAAAAAAAAAAATTATAACCTGAAAAAATTTCAAGGTCAACCTGACTACTTTCCAACACTAGGTTTTCAAATGACAGCAATGCATCCCCAAATGCCCTTTCTTCTTGATTATATCATTCATATTATACTGAAATCTACACCGAATTTCATCTTTCCCCTATCATTCCTTAATAAAGTCTATACCTTTCTTATTATTTTCAATTTTGCTTTTCTTTCTTCAATTTGTTTTACATTGAGTGACCTGAATGATATGCACTAAACCAAGCAATAACTTCTATATATATTTGATAATTTCATGAATAGTTAAAAACTAACTAAAAACTGCCAGAAGTTGAATACCTTCATAGTATCTTATAACATAGTCAATAATATAATAATTATAATTCAATTTTATCAGCAAACAGCAACTCCCAAATCAAAAACATTTACCATGTACTTACAATTATATAATATTTACATAATATTAATATTATACATAGCATCTAATTTAATAGTCTTAAAAATAATATTATGAGATGAGAAGTAATTTGAAAATTAATTTCTGTCAATAGATATTTAAATTCTAAAATTAGCCTATATTAGCAATAGAGATGTAGAATAGAAGTGTAGAAATACATTGAGTGCAAAGATAGATTGATAGATGGTATAATAAAGCTTGCTGAAATAATGTAAAAAAAGCTATGGTAATTAAATTTAGGAAGCCATTTTCCAAAGTACTGGTTATAATTAAAAATTATGATAATTTTTATATTTTGAAAAATGATATAAGCCCTGATGTGATCATTCACTTAACAAGCTATTGGTTTACTGTTTATAATTGATATACCCATATAATCAACAATTCAAAGATGGACATTCTGAATTAATAAATAAACTCAAATTATTGAAAAGTTGTCTTTTATAATAATAGATGAATCTTATGCCTTGCCACATTAGAAACAGATTACTTTTCAGCTATGAGCAATGTTGTAATTAATAAAAACATTAAAAAGAATTAGTTAAATATTAATTTTAAATTTAGTGATGGTCCTTTCATAAAAAAATTATTTTTAATAGGATTTAATTATTTTTCATATCACCATGTCCTATACTTACACAAGCTGTTAAATAAAACTGGAAAAATTCTCCATACAGTACTGTCACCTATTGCAAGCCAGAGTAATCAATGGATGCAAGATTTGTGCAAAAAATTCCTATCAAGTGCCTATTCATTCAATTTCCCCAGACTAGTTTCTAGCTTGAGGATTTCATTGATTATTCTGACTTAACACTGCATGGCACTACTTTATAGAGAGTTTTGCCTCTGTTTTAACAGCTTGTGTAAGCATAGGTCATGGTCATCATGTGATGTTTAGTGGTTTAATACCAATTCTTCCCAATGGAATGATGATGAACTGAAGGTACCAAAATGTATAGATGCTGAAATGGGTTCAGATTTATATGACTATACAAGTGAATGATCTTGGATTGAAAACATTGTTGTGCTTTCATTTTGGCCTCATAGCTTTATAGTTAACTAAATAAGAAAAAGATGGCTGCCAGATGGTTGCATTGGATTCTAAGATTTAGGTGCATTGCTGTCAGATCCAAAGCTCCTCACTGATGAAAGCCACAAGCTAGTGTGGGGATAGTAGTTGAGTATGCACTAAATAGGGATATTATGCACAAATCTTCTTGCATCCATTGACTACTTTGGTTTGCACTAAGTGGCATCATTCTATAGAGAATTTTGCCTCTGGTTTAATTATTTTATTGCTATGAATTTAATCCATAAGTGATCACTGAAGATGATGCAAATGTTTTACTTCTGGTGTCTCAAATAAAAGAATTCTCAAAACAATATGTTTAAAAATGCTTATCATGCTACACTCATTATTAAAAACATTAAACAATATATGTTAGTAATATTTTATGTCCTATTAGCGAATATATAAAAGACATTCTGTAAATATATAAAACAATGCCCATAAATAATCATTTATATTTAAATTATATTTGACTTCAATACTGTTATATTTTATGACATAGTCTCCTATATATATAAAGATGTAACATACAAAAAATATGTACTTACAAGAAATTGTTTGCAATACAGTGAAGAGAGTTCATTGCACATGTTTCTTACCATCCAATAGTTATTAGACTGACCACTTCTTTCTATTGGTTTATAGTCAAGTTTTGTCTAGGAATGCTCTAGAAATTGCTGACAAACTTGTAAAATCAGTGGTTAGTGCCAGAAAAGATAACTGGAGATAGACCTTGGTGAAGCAAAACATTATAAGATCTAATTGAAGTCCTGGTTACTGTTATTTAAGCTTGGAGGATATAAAACTACTTTTTATAGAACTACTACAGTTAGTACTGATGAGATTGTCAATTTAATATGTGAGACTTCTAAATCCAGTAGTAATAATGTTAATGAGAAAAAGTGTCATTAGAACAGAATTGCAAACTTATCCTTGATAATGTTCCACTAATATTTATTTGATAAAATGTTGATGAACTTGAATGAGTCTTGAATTGCTTTAAATCAGTGAAGGCTCTAGAAGCAGGTTGTTCAGAGTTCCTAAAAAACTTAGGACTTACAGTGAAAGTCTATGGTTGAAAAAAATCATTCAGTAACTTTATTCACATAGAACTTAATTAACAAATTTAGCATAAAACCAAAGCCATGACAGTTTTAAAACCATATAAGTCTAGAAATGATCAAAAAAAATTCACTAATGTTTTATTATTATATATTCTCTAAAAAGGTTATTGCAAAAGTCATATTAACAAGAATTTTGCTAATACTTGAAAGTCATCTACTTATAGAGCAGGCTAGATTTTGTCCAAAAAAGGGCAATATGAACAAGTTTTGTTTGTAAAGTCATACTGAAAAAATTTTTTTATAAATCAAAAACTAGTGGGATCTTTAATGATATAACTGTAACTTATTCTGTTTGGATAAAAAAATCCTCTAAAAGTTCCTAAAATTCTTAATGTAGAAAAACCTTTAATTTATTTGACAAGATGCTCTCTAATAGAAAAATTCAAGTAGCACTAAATGATAATCGTAGTAGATACAAAATTTTAAAGAATATTTACAATTCTGTTATCCTACTTTATATAACATATTCATTAGTAATCTTCCTGTAACATATTGCAGAATATTCATTTATGCTATCGATATGGTTTTGCCTTCAGAAAAGTCTCCCAATAAGAATATAAAAAGATGGGGAATCTTTCTCAAAGAATGAAGTTTTTTTCTTAAACCAATGAAGACAATGTGCTAAATTTTTCATCTAAATAACTAGAAAAACACATCATAATCTTAATGCAATCTTTACACAATCCTACTACTTACTATTTAGAAGTAATCTTGAATTATATTCTAATTTATTTTTTTCATTTAGTTAATGTTATATCAAAATTTAATATCTTTCTTGGAAAGCCAGCTGGCATTATTTGGGTTTGTGATTCAAATACTTTAAGGATCGTTTTTTTAGCACTAGTATATTCTGCTGATGAATAGTGTGCCCTTTTTTGGAGGAAAAGTTCCCACAGTAAACATTTGATATTCAATTAAATATTACTTTGAGAAATATTACTGGTATGCTCAAGTCTCATTATTAGCATAACTTCTTATCCTTTCATATATTCCTCCAGATATTTTTAAGAGAAATTGTTTATGCAAGAAATATTTAAAAAGCTGTTAAGCAGATTGGACTTTCCAACAGTTCAAGATATATTTTGACCATCTGAAATCTCAAATTAAGACTTCCTCTTTTGGTTGTTAAACAATAATCTACAAACTAAGAATTTTGGTGTAAAAAATGGAATTCTTATGACGTTTCAAATAATTTCTTTTTCCAGATCCAACAATAAAAGTAGGGATTGTTCTATACAAACTATGAATCATATAGCTAAGAACTGTCAAATATATTAGTACAATAATGGCAAAATTAAAGAACTTAATAAAGTCACTAGTGGTTCTATTTTCTGGTTGGAATCTCTATAGATTCCTTTACAATAGTTTGTTAATAGTTAGCTGTCAAAAAAAAAAAAAAATCCCTATGCTAAATAAATTTCTATTAGTTGTTTTCCTTCATTTTCAAATAAATTTTCCACAAAAAAAAGTTCACAGCCTTAATTATCAACTTCTTGGGTTTATATTTTAACAATAAATAATAATGTGCATTAATTAATCTTAGTTTTTTTTTCAAACGTGGAATATTATCACAAAGTATATTTTCCTTTCTTTTCTTTTTTCTTTGCTGAATCATGAATTACACATTAGTTTTATTACTCAAAAAGGTGTAAAAATGTGGCAGAGATTTTAAAATTATTTAATGTTTTTTTTTTAATGTCAACAAAATCTCAAGAAGGTGTAGAAAGATAAAAAATATTTAATAATCTGTATTTTAAGGATAAACAAGCCATTAAAAAAAGCCTGCTAGATATTCATTTGCAAATCTATTTTAGGTTGATTAGTCATCATCATCAACCATTATCAATGCACTGCAGGATAAAAGTCTCTCCAAGTTCAATCCATCATCTCCGATCTTTAACTTATCTTCTCCACATCACCACTGCACACTTTCTTATTACATCCATCCATATCACATGTGGTCTCTTTCTAGGTCTTTTACACTTTCTTGAAATCCAGTTTAAGATTTCAATTGTCCATCTATTATTATCTCTTCTAGAAATATGTCCAGCCCAACTCCACTTCAGAATTTTTGCAATGAGGTCAGTAACACCTATTTGTTCTCTTACCCATATACTGTGTTTTCGATCTCTTCTTGTTATTCCTAACATGCATCTTTTCGTACTTCTTTGAGTGATCTGAAGTCTCTATATTGCTCCTCTATTAAGTGTCCAAGTCTCAGATCCATAAGTAAGAACTGGTAAAACACATTTATTAAAAACCTTAGGCATATTTCCTTTTAGTATCAAGTTATTTCTACCAAAAGCATTTCAACCAAGTTTAATTCTATGATTAATTTCATCCATTATGTTTCCATCTGTATTAATAATCTGACCAAGGTATTTGTGGCTGCTAACTTCTTCTAATTCATCATAATCAATCTTTATATTCATATTTTGAGAAAATCCATTGAACATTACTTTAGTTTTTTTAATATTTATCATTAGTCCTACTTTCATCTGATAACTCCTGCAACTCTAAAGCATTATTTGCAAAAACAACTACATCATCTGCAAAATCTAAATGACTTAAATAATCTCTATTTACTTGCATTCCTTTAGCTTCCCATTTTAATCCACAAAATACTTCTTGCAGCACTGCTGTAAAAAGTTTTGGAGATATGGAGTCACGCTATCTCACACCCTTCTCAATATTGACTTTCCTAGTATCATTATGTAATCTAATTGTTGCTGTTGCATTTTTATAAATATTCTTCAAAATATGACAATATCCTGAATCTATACTTTGATAATCCAATGCTTTAATCACTGAAGAAATGTTTATAGAATCAAATGCCTTTTCACAATCTACAAATTCAAAGCATAATGGCAACTCATATTCATTTGACCTTTCTATAATTTCTCTCAATACCTGGATATGATCTATTGTACTATAACCTCTTTTAAATCCAGCTTGTTCTCTTGGTTGGTAGAAATTCAATGTTTTCTGTAGACAAGTTGTAATTATCTTAGTAAAAAAAACTTTATAATAAAACTGATAAAGGCTGATAGGTCTGTAATTTCTAATATCTTCATAACTTTTTTTAAATATTAATACTGCATTTTTCCAATTATCTAGTACATATGTATTATTTAGATATTTGATATATGACTTTGCTAAAAAAAAATTCTATTTCTTCACCTGCTTTTTTTAATATATCAATTATAATTTCATCATTACCTGGATATTTTCTTTTCTTCATAAATTTAATTGTGTGTCTCACTTCTTCCCTTAAAATTCTGGGCAATTTGGAAGATATAATAGATTAGGAGGTATTTGTTATTTATTACTATATAATTCTTGATAGAAGTCTTCTACCCATTTCATGATGTCATCTCTCTTTTTAGTAATAATTCCATCTTTTTTTTCTTTTTGCAGATATAAATTTTCTATCAATACCAAAATGTTATTTTACACTCTTGAGACTTTTATTTTCTTCTACAGTTTTCTTTGCTAGTTCACAGTTATATTTACTTATATCATTTTCAACTTTTTGACACCATTTTACAAAATTCAAGGTATTCAATCCTTTTTAATGCATCATTTTTATATATGTTCATATTCCTTCTTTTCTTCATAAATTCTCTAATCTCCATAGAAATTTTATTGGTCAATTGTTGCTTCTTTCTACCAGCTATCTTTGTTGCAGTTTTTAAAAGTGTATCAGTTGTTTTCTTATTAATTTCATTCAAATCTGAATCAGTTCAAAATCTACTAATACTTGAAACCGATTTGTAAGTTCTATTTTAAATTCATTATTATTATTTCTATTTTTATATTTAATTTGTCCATTTTTTTTTTTGTTAAAATTTTTTTTAGTAGGATGGACTATATTAATACTGACCATGTTTATTTTTATATACAGTATAGGATTTAAGCTATATATGTAAAATAAGTTACCTGTCAAAAATACACTATATACAAATTTTAAATTATTTACCATTGTTATAATTTAAAATTTGCATATCTATATATAATAGATAAAATACACAGGCTTATATATACCTGTGTCTATATATGTAATAGACAGGGTATGAGCACAGACTTTCACATGACCCACCATTCTCCACACTATCTCATAACACTAATACACCTGAACACACATATGTCGAAAAGATAAATAATCACCAATATACGTATTTCATGCTAAACCAGCAATCATCAGTTGGTCCAGATTACCATCTCTACACATATATGCTACAAGTGCTCAGATATATATTAAGATAGCAAATCTATAAGCAACTTACTTAAATTAATTTGACAAAATAAGCATAAGCATGAGTAAAATAATAATATAGCCAACATAGCTAGCCATTCTAGATTAATTGATAAATAGGTATCCATCTAATTTTATATATGTATAAAAAAAAATAAGATTTTTTAAAGAGAGATTATATTATTATAATTAACATTAAACAATTCTTTGATGTATTAAGAAAGATGTGAAGTTGTTTCTACCTTCTTCGCTAAAGGTAAAAAAGAGTTTGTGATTGATATAAAACCCAAGATCATTAAAGTATATAGAAACTGATTTGATTTATAGGTATATAGCTATGCAAATGAATTAAATTGGGTTCAAACCCTTATACTGTTTTAAATTTCAGGTTACTAGTTTGAATAATATAAAGGATTAAAAGATGTTTGCTAGATATATGACCAGAAATTGGTCATATCATCTAGGGTCCATTAATAAAACTTCATGTTCAGAATAGAGTGAAGACAATTGTTCTTCGAAGCATATGAATAAACTGAAAGAAATCAGAAGTTGTTGCTAAACACCTTTTTCAGAATTTTAGAAGTAATTTATATAAGTAGTAATTAAATGTTGGACTATTTCCATTATCTAATATTAAATATTGGCTGTCCTTAAAAAAAATTCAAACTTTATAGCACAGTTGATTGGAACGTTACATTAAATTCAATATTTACAAAACTAAAGATTTGATTTTTATGCTAGTATTATCATTGGTTATGCCAGCGACATCTGAAGAAGAGAAAAGATTAATGTTACTCAAATCTTATATTCTAATCTGTATGCTATTACTAACGGTTGACTATATTTGGAAAGTTTAAATAAAGTTTGAATTTTTCTAAAGACATTCAATATTTAATATTAGATGATAGAAATAGTCTAACATATAATTACTACTAAAATGACATCATCACAAACAACATGTATAAGTGATCCATATTTACACAACCTCTCTATATATAAATTTTACTTACATAACAAAACAAAAAAATTGATGTAGCAATTAAGTTTACTAAAAGCATGGAAAATGATAAAAATATACCATACTCCTTAAAACTAAATAATAAATCAATTGAATTGAAAAAAGGGAAACCGAAATACCTATAATATTAAACACAACTAAAATGAGGCTTAAAATGTATGTTGTTGTTTTTTTTTTTATTCATACGTGGAGTCTTCGGTTCGAATAGAGTTTTTAGCAATTTTTAGCAAAATTAGATTATTTTTTGCGATAATTATTATTTAAAATGTTTTAAAAATATTAATTAAAAGTAATGGAAGCTTTAAACAGTAAACATATCAGTATTAGGAAATCTTACGAAATCGGTCTTGATTAATATAAACGTAAAAAAAATTATCTCACAATATGGACTTTTTTAAATCTTAAAAAACTATTAGTAATTATAAAAATCAAACATTTTATATTTATTAATTAAAATACTGAAACAAATAAAAGTATAGGTGAAATTTAAAAAATAAGATATAAATAACTTTACTTTTGCCTTGACCGACGTAACTAAAAAATTTCTACTCTAGGCCTTTTTCTCCCTGATTATTTTTGTCATATAGAAACAAAAATGAAAACTAAATACAGATTTATGATCATTAGAAATAAACCATCAAATGGCAAAATGAGAGCTATTAATTTTTACCATTAATCATTTTATAATTAAGATAATTGTATGTGTATATATATATGTCTATGCTAGTAACACTATCTACTATCCAGACATAAGCTTATTAAAACTAAACGAGTAGCATACTTAAGTATTACCTTTTAAAAAAAAAAAAATCACATGATCATTTAACTTAACAATCTAATTAACGTTCATGTAAGTATATGAGTATCAATGGATAACAGATGACAGAATTAGAATAATCTATGATAAGAAATGCCAAAGAAACTTGTCAAAGAATAAATTTGGCACTGCATTCTGAGAAAGACCAATGGGGAGCAGTTGGACTACATAGATGGATTTTAAGTTAATGATATGAGATGGATTAATGCTGTCCAAAATGATTTTTAGTCATATCTCATCATTTTATGAGATAGTGATCATGTGATGTTTAGTGGTTTATGCCACCTTTTGAACACAGCCTATATTTCGTATTAAGAGCTATATTATAATCTTTAAAAGGTTAAGTATTTATACCATAAATTATTGAAAGTTATTACAGGTAAAACTCTGTTAATCTGAAATTTCTGGTTCTGGGATTTTATCAGATTTCAAAAACAAATCTTTCACTCTCTCACTTTATACCCAAAATCTGCTAAAATATATACTATCTATAGTTTTATTCATATAGAAATATTTTCTGTGTATTGCATAAACTTATTTCATTGATCACAATTTAAAACTTTAAATATATGTTTATTTTTATATCATATCTATTTTTTGGGGGAGGAGGGGCTGCACTAATTAAAACAATAATTCAAAATAATAATTTATCTTTGTTGATTAATCACCCCCCTTTTTTTTAAAAAAAAAATGTTTTCAAAATTTATATCAAATTTTCAAATAGCAATTGAATGTAATCTTTTTGAAAAGACTAAATTATATCACTAAACATAAATTAAATAGAATTGTTGAATTAAGATAGGAAAAAGTAGACAATTCACTACAATTATTAATAAATAATATAGTAATTCACTACAATTATGCTTATTAATTTAGAGGTATTTATTGAAAGTATTTTTTAAAAAGCGTTGTTTTTAAATATGTGTATAAACTACAGTAGGATTTGTTATAATGAACTAATTTCTCTTCATTGTAATTTACATTTAATTGCATGCATTTAGGAATAATCTGATTTATGCCCACAGTAAATGAAATACAATATCAAAAGTATAAATGTAAATATACATATAAAATTAATTGCTATAAATACTTGTACATTTTGATTCTAATGAAAACTAAAATAAAACTTTTAACACAACAGGGTATCATTACTATTATTGTCCCTGATGACAATTTTTGTAATCATTCAATCTTTGATTTTAATATTAAACAATTATTCTGTATTAGAATTCCATGAATTGACCTTGATTTATCAAAAATATATTTACAAACAAAAATCATGCTAAAAAGTCATATTTGAATTTTTCAAGTATTGAAAAAATAATAATAAAGTGAATATGTAATGAAAACAATAGAATTTTTGGTACTTTAGCATTAAAGCTGCAATGTAGCGGAGATAGGAGGCCTTTTCACACCTACAATAAATGTGTAATGTCTTGATGACAAATTGAAAGAAAATAATCCCTGAAATATACATGAAAACATGTTGTTGTTTTTATCAACGTGATTTTTTTTTGTAGTATTTCGACATTTTCAGTTATTGTCTAGATTTCTTTCTGACAAGAGCCAGGATAAATAAAAATGTAATAAAAGTCTAATAATTAATATGTATTTTTTTTGTACTTTTGGTTTAATTTCTTTATAAAAAAAATGTTTATTAGCACTTCTCTGAAAATTCCAGCATACTTTGCAATCTCATAGTACATTTTCAGAACAAAATTTTTTACTGTAGATCTCCATTTTCTAAGGTAATAATAGTACAATATATGTGAAAACTTTGGTTTTAATATGTAAATTCCTCTTATGTATTACATAATAAGTGTTATAGGAATATAGTTAATGTATTTTTATCCAAATTACTTAAAAATCATCTACTGTTTGTTTGGGGTATGTTTAAACTAACTATTTTTGATTAATGGCATCATTATTGTAATATCGCAAATCACATTTTATTTTTTATTTTAAATGTCATTCTTAAAAGTTATTTAGTATTGAAAGTTGCATTTTTTTTTAACTTGTTAATGTTGAAAGTTGTACATATTTATAAATGTCGCATTTTTTTTTTAACTTGTTAATATTGAAAGTTATACATATTTATGAAAGTTGCTTTTTTTTTTTTGAAACTTGTTAATGTTGAAAGTCATACATTTTTTTTGGAAATTTGTTAATGTTGAAAGCCATAGATATTTGAATGCATTTGCTATTAAAAATGTTCTAAATATTTATTATGTTTTACTATTTTTTATTAATTTTTAATCTAGCAACACGGAGCATGTATTAGACCTACTGCACCTGTTCACATTCATATCAACCTCCTGATAATTTTGTAATTCTTGACAAAATACCATGTACAAGATCCATGTACATGTTATTTTGGTCAGATTACAAAGTTATTAGCAGATTGATATGAATGTGAACAGGTGCATTAGATCTAATACATGCTCCATGTTGTAGTTTTAGTACTAAAGTACTGAGTTCTTTTTCATTGGATGGTGTGAAGGAAAGCCAATAAAGTTAGTAACTCCAGAAAATTAATAAAATTTTTACTGAGTGAAATTTATTTTAAAAATAGGAATGAATATATGTGTAAAACCTTCTTAAAATAAAAAAATTGTATTTATAGTTTTAAAATATATCCAAATATCTTACCACAGTGTTGGTAAAGGCATTAGTGTATAGATTCACAAAGTCATTGTACTGGTTGTAATTTTTGTTATTAGCATTACATTAAATTTGTTAATTTCTATTTTTAAAAATAATATATATATTGTAACACATACATAAATATATGTGTTGCATGAAACATTTAAAATAATATTCAGAAGAAAATGTATATATATGGAAACAGACTGTTAGTTTAATAAATAAAAGTAAAAATATGTTTAAAATAAATCAAAAGTCTGAGAAAGAAAAATATAAATAAAGTATATTGTAATGTAGGAATTTTTGATTTACTATTTGAAAAGATAGCTTATCTGTTCTTTTAACTCAAAGAAAAAATTTAAATGTTATGAGATAAAATAGAAATCAAAAGAAATTAAATTGTAGTGGTAACTTAAATAATTTGAACTAAAAAAAATTAATTGTAAAGGAAAGAAGAAAAAAAAAGAATATGAGAATTGTATTATAAATGGTTATATCGAAAACTATTTCATTAGAGAAATTTACAATCTGATTAGAAATGAAAATAATTTTGTAAATTGTCTAATCAGGCAGGGATTATGTTTTTCTAGAAATCAATAATATTTTCAACTAATTAAATAATAATTATAACTAGTGTTGTAATTAAGAGAAAAAAAAGGGAATTAACTAATTAGAAAAGGAATCTGAAATTAATAACATGGGGAACCTCAGACAATCAGTTCATCAAGAATATAAAAGTTATTAAACTTCTATTGTATTCAGCCTGCTGAGTTGTGCTGTTAAAAGTTTGTTATCATTTTATTCTGCTGGCATTTCAGTTTGTTGTTATTAAAAGTAGTGTGCTGTTACTCTTTCTACTATTAGAATTATTCTGCCATTATTTTGAATGTGATTCAGTTGAGTTGATTAAACTTCAGCTAGCTATACTAATCATCCTGACTCCAAAAGAATGACCAGTTCATCTATCAGCAATGTATAGCTATTTATGTGGATGTGGTACTGATTTAGAATGTGCTTGCCACCATTTTGAATTCTAAGGACTGCCCAAAACCACCACTGATATATCCAAATGATAAATGCCATCAAATAATCCACACAGAGTCACTTGGATTGTCAGCAGTGATTTTGAATTGTCCTTAGAATTTAAAACGCAGTAAATGCAATCTAAATACTAAAAGCTTACAATTTCTAAAATATACATTTTATTACAATAATGATAGTGTGAAGTGCCAAAGTATGCAGGAAAGGGGAAGGATGTTTTCAATGTTACAAATTATCATCCAAAGAATACAGAAGTCTGATCAAACCGAGCTTATAATTTCAAAATACTAAAAGCTTATAACTTCTAAAATATGAATTTTATTACAAGATATGCCAACAACCATATGAAATAAAGCATATTACTTTTACAATTAATTGGATTTTTTCTTACCAGAAAGAAACTCTGATGTTGCATGCTTCCTTTGTTCCATGTAGTTAGAAAAAAAATGGAGATAAGAAAAAATTGTGTTGTTTACATTTGATCTCCTGACACAAATATTGGATCTACACTTGAAACTAATACAAATCTATATTTATCTATTTACTTAATTTTCTATTTATTAACATCAAAATGACTTTTATCACCAACAAATGAACATGAAAACATGTTTAAAAAATATTTACACATTTTAATAAAAATTTGTTGATTATTTCAAATGTAAAAGAGCTATTGGATTTTAAATAAGATAAACACTAATGTTTTCACTGTCAGTGGAAAGCATTAGCATCTTTGAGAAATTTAGTGAATAAATCTTATTTAGATTCTTTTTATCCATCCACCAGCAAATAATGACATGAGAAATAAGCACACAATATTACTCGCTTTGGTAAGAAAAAAATCTGATTTATTAATTTTCTATTACTTGTAAAATTAATATTCTTTACTTTAGACAATTATTCTTTTGACTAATGTTAATTGTAGATTTAATATGCTTCAGCAGTTGTTTTTACATTTATTTAACATTTACATTATTTCAACATGTGGTTATAGGTCTATATTGTAATAAAATTTGTATTTTAGAAATTATAAGCTTTTAGTATTTCAAAATTATAAGCTTGGTTTGATCAATTTTACATTTATTGAACATGGTGCATGTGTCTATTTTTCTCATTTACTTTTTCTGTTTTAGTATTTTAAATTCATATTTTTAGAAATTATAGACTTTTAATATTTTAAAATTTATTCCTTTCTTCCATTTCATACATATTAGTCATGTAATTTGATCAAGCATAGTTGTATAAAATTTGTACTTTAATTTTTTAATTATTGATGTAAAATTGTGGTTTTGTAACAAATGGTCATATATTGACAATGTATGGATTATTCAATGTCATTTATTGCTTGGATGCATCAGGGGTATTTTTGAGTGGTCCTTAGAGTTCAAAATGGCCATGAGCACACTAAATCAATACTGTGGATGCCCTAATATCCATACAGTACTAAGCTTACAAATGAATGTTCATGTGGTGTTCATCATCCAGTTCTTTAGTGTTTAACTACCTGAAATGTAAAAAAAATTCTTCACTCCCATTGCTGAGATACCTACCCATTATTATAAGAGATTACTGCCAACAAGGATTATGCTATATGCTGCCCTAAAAAGAATTGATAAACTGGTAAAAGCCAGAAATGCTAGCCATGAACTCAACCAACTTTCAAAAAGACAGGAGTGCATTCCAAAAAAGCTATAACAAAACCTATGTAAATATATATATAAAATCTAAACAGATTTTATTCTCTTTACAAACTTTTTATAAAACTAACAGTAATTAAATTCTGATTCCCTATTTAAAAATGGACCAATCTATACTAAATAACTCTATAACTAGTGCAATTTAGTTTATTTTTGATTATTGTTATATGTTTGTGTAAATAAACATGTTTTAAGTTGTGAATTTGGCTTAATTCTCTCTCTCCTTATCTTACCATACAATAAATTGAATCAATTACATATATTTTTAAAATATATTGTCTGATAGCTTGATCCATGTTAGTTTCTTGCTGTTGTGCTAGCCAAAGAATCAAGCATCTGAAGCATTTTAAAAACTTCTTTTGTTGATATTACAGCATTTGTTTCAATAGTATCCAAAGATTTATCCTTGGTATAAATAGAAATATTAACCAGGAGATGTGTTTTGCTTCTGGCAGTTATAGAGAAGTGTGTCACTCTTGAAAGATGGCCATGGATTGTATATTTATATACAATCTTGGTCTGACTATTGATATGGTTAATATGTAAAAATATTGATCATATTAACTCTTCTGCTTGTGTAATGATATCTCAAATTTATATAAGTTATTATTATTGCTAAAATTTACATCATAAATAAATATAACATTTCAGTTATAAATATCAATCTAAATTAAGACGTAATGAGATTCAATTACAATATATAAAATAAAAGTGTAATCATGTATATTTTTATTTTTAAATAGCTATTAAACAATTTTATTGTGTTAAAATAATTATGAATCTAATAAATTACACAAAAAATCAACTATATTGTTATTTCAACAATTTTCTCTAAATAATCTCACAAATGATCTCAAAACTGAATAATAAAGAAATAAGCTGTTAAACATATATAGATTAAATTGCTTTGAAGATACAATTATCAGAAAATACTGGCCTCTTCAGATTTTTTAAAATTAAAAATCAGTATTCATTAGTTTATGATTTTGCCATTTTAAAAAAAAAAAAACTTAGTGAAATATGAGTACAGATACCCATAGAAGAATTAAAGAAAACCAACATTAAGCAGAATCTCCTCCTAGAAGAAAACCTTTAGATGGATTAACCAGTTAGTTAAAAGAATAAAATAAGTTGTAAACATGTTTATTATATTAAAAATTTACACATCATTGATTTAGCCAGTCCACTTGCAGAATTTCTACTTTCTTGCTTCAAAATTATTTATTCCTTGATATTATATTCCAACTCCACATTTTGCATTATAGAAAAAATAAAATAGATCTTCTAAAACCAAAAATAAACTTATATTTATGAAAAATCACTTTACTTCAATTTTTCCAACTTGGGAATTTTTTTTTTTTCTAATGCCATTATAATACTCAGTTTTTTAATTCAGTTTTTCAGAAAAGCTCTCAAATATCTTGCACAATCACTTCTTAACCAAAATATTCATCATAGCTTTTCCATTCATTGACAGTTTATAGTTTATCATGTAGAATTTTTTTCTTGATACTACAATTAGTTTGTTTTTTTGCCTCATTGAAAATTAAAATTTACCTTTCAAATAGCAAAACAAATGTATGTTGATAATAAATCATTTTACTTCTGCTTTCTTGCTTAGAATTTTTTTATAGTGCTAATTGGTTTTATAATTCTAGTTTTCAATAAGAGTCTGAAATATATTGTACACATATGTCCTATAGCACTTTTCATTCATTAATAGTTTTACATGCTTTTCTTTGGGAAATCATTTTTGCATCAGTTTAACTCAGATTTTTTTATCTATTTTTGCAAAAGAAAAATTAAAAAATAATAAATGCAGTATAGTTTTACTATTAGAGATGTGGATAAACAGATGAGCAAATTAAATGTGTAGCTTAAGTTTTACATGTCAAAGATGTCTTCATTGTAACATTTATCATCATTGTGCAAATCTTAATTTAGTAAAAAAAAAAGTGCTTGTTGTAAATTTATTTAGAGTTTAAGTCTTTGTTATTATGAATCTTAATATAATATTTTAATGTAAAAATTAAAGATCAGCTTTAGAATTTATTTAGAAAAGTAGAAGTTTTTAAACAAAAGGTAGTTTATGTTTACCTATATAATGTTGTCACATTTATAGTCATGTATGCATGCATATTTATAACATTTTAGAAATATGTGTAATAAAAGCTAAGATTAATATAAAATCTTGCTCTGAAGTGTCATTGCATATGTTTAGGTATTTATGTGAATGTGTGCATTTATATATATATATATATATATATATATATATATATATATATATATCCACAGATGGCGTCCTACCAAAAACACCTATCAAGCGTATTTTCGTTTACATAAACGTCAGAGTAGTTAGTATTCACTATCTCTAACTATAATTCCACTTTCAGATCATGATTTCAAGCTATTTGCTATCGTCAGTGAAAGACAGGAATTATAGTTAGAGATAGTGAATACTAACTACTCTGACGTTTATGTAAACGAAAATACGCTTGATAGGTGTTTTTGGTAGGACGCCATCTGTGGACATAAATACAAGCGTTAGCAAGTTTTTTAACTTGCATTTTTGTTTATCATATATATATATATAAGCAAAATCAAAATTTATACACCACTATATACATCAAAAAATAATCTAATGGTTACTCATTCAGCAAATAATCTGGACAATCTTAGTTTGAAGTCCACCACTCTATCACTAAACTCTCCAAAGTGAGTGCCTAATTATTTAATTATCATATACATTATTTAGCCTCCATTTTAGTTTAGTCATTATTTCTTCTTTATCTATATACTCATAGAT
>JAQFVV010012400.1:7442524-7652524 GCA_028023455.1 Epiperipatus broadwayi | reverse complement strand
CTTCAGTATTACTCTGAGTTACAACATATTTCAGAAACAACAGAACATTTTTCAAATTTGAATCACTCAGTGCCTGAGTAAGTAGTGTAAAAGCAAGTTTGAATTTTAAAAAGGCAATTCTTTATCATATTATTGAAATTATTAAGTCCTTTTATATCTCAGATTCCAAATATAATCAAATTGATTAGTAAATGATTGTCATAAAAAGCTAGGAAGAATATATGGTGTTATGTGACTTTATTAAGCTGCTGCAATTAAGAAGGAAAATGTTAATATCTTATGCTCCTCAATATTGCTTTATAAAGTGCAATATCTTGTGCAGCTGTGATGATTACCATATAATAAATTTTATAAAATTGTGAACTAAAATGTTGAAACAATTTGTAATAATAAACATTTGTATTTCTATAAAATAAAAGCTATGGAATTAGATCTTTAATGTCTACAGTACTTGATTTCAGTTAGTAATCATTACTTTGGATATAATGTCATTTATGGCATAAAAAATGTAAGTGCAAGAGTTAGATATATTAAGCATAAATAATCACAATTTAGAATAAAGTCAGAAAAATATTTGTATCCTTTAAGTAATCTCTACTAATCTTAACATTAATTTCTTAAAAATCAAAGTGTGATAAATATTATTGCAAAGTTAATTATTATTTATATTTTTGACCAGATAAGTTGCACTAATTATAAGTGGACAGACCAGATAAGTTGCACTAATTATAAGTGGACAGACAATTATTTTAAATAATCAAGTAAAAAAATTGATGCTCCATTGAGAAGTTTTTATGAATCATACAATATCTTGCAGAATAAGTAGTGAATTGATAAAGCTGTATGTTATTGTCTTGATGTAAAAAAAATTTAATAAAACCATAATGGAACTCACTAGTAAATAAATAAATTAATGAATAAGTTTTTTTTTTAAAAAAGAGATTATGTTGAGGTAATGTAATGAAACTTTTATCACAATTATTAAACGATTCATGGAGTTTATAAATTTTGGAGAAGATAGACAACCACTAATCCAAAATCTATATCCCCCCCCCCCTTTTTTTTGATTTATGAATTTTTCAGATTTTCAAAAATAAATATTTTTCTCCTCATTACAAGTAAAATGTTCTGATGAAAATATAGTTATATATATTAAAATACTTTTTGCTATAACATTATAAAATTTTAAAATACAGAATATACTAACGTTTATATCCGCACAAAATTTGTATATTATCTCAATTATAACAATTATCAAACAATACTTTATAATTTTATCTGGATAATAGAAGTTTTGAATTAGTGATATTTAGATTAATGGTAGTCAACCTATAGTTAATATGAAATTATTAATATTATCATTAGATTCGTAATAACATTTTAAAATAATATTTCTTTTAATAAGTAAAGAAAAATAGTTTCGGTAGAGTATTTCTTATACAATATAACAAGGCATAATAAATTCTTTTATAACTAATTATCCATTTAAGGAAGCAGAATTTTATTTTTGGTTAACTAGAAACTATAATCTTTGAAGAGAAGACAGGTTGCTTAAAATTCAATATTTTATTATTGATTACTTGAGGTCAGGTGAGTCTTGTTTTCTATCAGAATTTTTAATTGTAAAAACAAAAGCGATAGAAATATATTTAGGAAAAAAAAAACCTGACAAAAAAATGAAGTTAAAAATATTGAAATAAGTGGAAAAGTTGAGTGTAAAAATGAAGATTAAAAATAATAATAATTAAGTTTATGTTTCTATAATAAATGATTGCTTGATGGGTAAACAAAAAACAACAATAACACATAATTGTTTATCTAAAATGCAAAATGGAAGAAAAGCAATAAAATAAAATGAAGAAGATGGTCGGATAGTATTAAAACTTATTTCTTAAAAAAATTGCAAGTGATGATGATTAGATCTAGATTTGCGTTCATTTCTACGTACTTATTTCTATAAAAATAGTTTATTATACATAAATTACCTATATATATTTAAAAATACAATTTATTTTCTTTTATAAATAAAACATTTCTATAAAAAAATTCAAGTCCAATGTTAATTAAACAAAAACAATTACAAAAGCCATTAAAGTTTAATCACACCATTAACAGTCTTTTATTTTCCAATTTGAAGAATTTTTTCTACTTTAATTTTTTGCGGTTGACATTAGAAGTGATAAAAGTTATCTCCCTGCTTATAATTGACAATTAAAGAAATACTCCAGTTTTTAATTGAATTTTACTAAAATTGTCAAATTTTCAACTATAACTTAATTATAATTACAATCAAAAATTTATATATTTACATATCAAACTAAATTAAAAAAAAATGTATTCATCATCATCATCATTTTCAAGCATTATTAATCTATTATAGGATGAAAATCTCAAGTTTAACCCATTTCTTCAATTTATAGTTTATTTTCTCCATATTACAACAGTTTTTTTTTTTACACTTACTAAATAAGTATTCAGCTTAAGATTTAAATTGTCCAGCTAGTCTAGAAATATTTCTTCTTGCAACATATTCATTAAGATTTATTTCTACATCTTCATTTTTTCAATTATGTCAAAAATAGCTGTTTGATCTCTCACTTATGTTTTTTTTTTTAAATCTTTTTTTAAATTTTCAGTATATTTCTACACTTCATTATATGATCTAAAGTCTCTGTAATTGGTCTCCATTAAATATCTCAGTCTTAAATCTGTAAGTAAGTATTGCCTTATATCTATATATTTATTTATGTTATATTTTAAATTAATTTGGATGTGTACTTCATATACTGAAAACACACAAAAAATTACGATTGTCTATATTTTGTATTAATTTTTATTATAATAATAAGTTGCATAGGTTTACTTCGACTCTGATGATATAAAATCTTAATATAAAATATTGCATGGCTTATAATAAATGTTTTCTTAGTCAATACAAAAATGATGCTTAGTAATAGACAAGATAGATATTAGTAATAGAGATATTTAAAAAAAAGTTAGAAAGATGGAAGAAAAATAATGATATATATATTCTACCGTCCCCTATTAAACCTTGCACCGGTTCTGGCGGCGGAGCGTCGATCAATCACTGAAGGGTTTCCTAGCCCATCCTGATGATTGACACTCTAAATGTTAATTTCACAGTGATCATATTGGATAAACGGATAGCAAAAAAAAAAGAAAAGTTCTAGTTGTAGCTTCCGGAGGGATCTAGGAAAAAACTATAAGCATAGGCATAAAATATATTAAATTATTTTTTTTTTTCGATTTAGATTCATATTTATATGGGTTGGTTATTATCTGAGGATCGAATCTCCACCCAGAGTTCAATATTCTTTTAGTTGTCGTTGGGGTCCATGTCCTACGTAATGTCCACTCAATCCATATGCTTGAGGCAATCTTAGGTTTAGGCAATCTCATGTTGCAATCTCAGTTAGAAAAATTCATACTTATTCACACCTTTTATGCATACATGTGTGCGTGTTTTAAGAGAACAATTTAAATTACATTAGTTTAAAAGTCGAGCATTTAATCTGTCTCAAAATCACTTCTATAAGCTTTTAACTTTCACTACAGTTATAATTTAAAATAAACCTCTTTTAATTACACCCGCGGCATATACAAGTAGAAATCACTTATTGAGATTTAAAATGGCATATTAGTAATACTTTATATTTTATTTTTTTAGAGAATATTATTATAGTAGATTATATGAAAGCCTTAAACTATTTAATCAGAAATATTAACATTTTATTTTACAGTGTATTTTATAACGCATTGAAAGAAAACTACATTTATTATTATTATTTTCCTTTTTCATAAGTTGAAAGGGAAAGAAGAAAAAATATAGAGTGTTTACATTGCTCGTGTGTGTGCGTATATACATGTACCGACTTTGTCTCGGTACATATCCCCGCGATCTGTCTAAAATTAAAATGCGGGGCTTGGCATTTTAATTTTCCCAATAAAATTCCTTATTTTTGACCCCGCTTTCCCTCCGCATGGTGAGGGTTCGAACCTGATAGATGATGTCTCCATAATACGTGGTTATTCATTTCATATAAGTTCAGCATAGTATGCTTGGACGATTCATGTATATTAAACGGAACAACGTCCTTAGACTGATTGGAGCACTATGTTCGGACGGTACTGTTGTTGATCATTCATAGCTGTGGAGATGTTCTGGCAGCGGAGCATCGATCAATCACTGAAGGGTTTCCTAGCCCATGCGGGTAATCCCCTTTGTGCTATTCTGATCAACCATTCCTCAGATGGTGCGCCTAAGTTTATTTGTCTTAGCTGTGCCATTCTCCTACGAAAAAATCCTTCCATCGTTTCTCCTGTTTTCCATTCCTCATTTTCTATTTCACGTAAGGCTCTCATTTGTCTTGCTTTCCCCCAATAGCTCTCCTTTATCATTTCTTCATACTGCCTAAATGTCTTCGGTTTTTGTTGTATCGATTTCCACCAATCTAGAGCCCCTTCTCGTATGTGGCTGACTGCTATGGCTATTTTACCTTCTTCATTAAGTGTTTTGTAAGCGAATAATCTCTCTAGGCTCTCTATGTGTTCATTTGGGTCCTCATTTCTCTTTTCCCTTAAATGTTTGTACTATTTTTCCTATTTCACTTTCCCACATATTATCGTTATTGCTGTCCATTTATGATTTAATAAAGGAACAAAAAAATTTTTTTTTTTATTTATGATAAGAAGTGATTAATCGACGTCCACGCCCCCATCTCCCGCTATGTTTTTTTTTTTTATTTATTTCGCTCCGGCTCCAAGTGTTTTATTAAAAGATTTGCAATATTGTGAATCGCTGTATTTTGTTCCGTTTGTTATTTTCCTTTTCTCCCTTTTCCTTCCCTTTCTATTCGTCCAAACTTTCATTTATGTGAAAAAAAAAAAAAGATTTTTCTTCTCTTCAGTTTTGCGTCTTTCACGAGGTTCGGCCGCTTTTGGCTAATGTCTTGATTTGCTTCTCTCCGAAACATTATTTATATTAGCCTCACGTTTGGAAGCGCCATTTATCTACCGTCCCCTATTAAACCTTGCACCGGTTCTGGCGGCGGAGCGTCGATCAATCACTGAAGGGTTTCCTAGCCCATCCTGACGATCGACGCTCTAAATGTTAATTTCACAGTGATCATATTGGATAAACGGATAGCAAAAAAAAAGAAAAGTTCTAGTTGTAGCTTCCGGAGGGATCTAGGAAAAAACTATAAGCATAAGCATAAATTATATTAAATTATTTTTTTTTTTCGATTTAGATTCATATTTATATGGGTTGGTTATTATCTGAGGATCGAATCTCCACCCAGAGTTCAATATTCTTTTAGTTGTTGTTGGGGTCCGTGTCCTACGTAATGTCCACTCAATCCATATGCTTGAGGCAATCTTAGGTTTTAGGCAATCTCATGTTGCAATCTCAGTTAGAAAAATTCATACTTATTCACACCTTTTATGCATACATGTGTGCGTGTTTTAAGAGAACAATTTAAATTACATTAGTTTAAAAGTCGAGCATTTAATCTGTCTCAAAATCACTTCTATAAGCTTTTAACTTTCACTACAGTTATAATTTAAAATAAACCTCTTTTAAAGATCGGAAGAGCACACGTAGAAATCACTTATTGAGATTTAAAATGGCATATTAGTAATACTTTATATTTTATTTTTTTTAGAGAATATTATTATAGTAGATTATATGAAAGCCTTAAACTATTTAATCAGAAATATTAACATTTTATTTTACAGTGTATTTTATAACGCATTGAAAGAAAACTACATTTATTATTATTATTTTCCTTTTTCATAAGTTGAAAGTGAAAGAAGAAAAAATATAGAGTGTTTACATTGCTCGTGTGTGTGCGTATATACATGTACCGACTTTGTCTCGGTACATATCCCCGCGATCCGTCTAAAATTAAAATGCGGGGCTTGGCATTTTAATTTTCCCAATAAAATTCCTTATTTTTGACCCCGCTTTCCCTCCGCATGGTGAGGGTTCGAACCTGATAGATGATGTCTCCATAATACGTGGTTATTCATTTCATATAAGTTCAGCATAGTATGCTTGGACGATTCATGTATATTAAACGGAACAACGTCCTTAGACTGATTGGAGCACTATGTTCGGACGGTACTGTTGTTGATCATTCATAGCTGTGGAGATGTTCTGGCAGCGGAGCATCGATCAATCACTGAAGGGTTTCCTAGCCCATGCGGGTAATCCCCTTTGTGCTATTCTGATCAACCATTCCTCAGATGGTGCGCCTAAGTTTATTTGTCTTAGCTGTGCCATTCTCCTACGAAAAAATCCTTCCATCGTTTCTCCTGTTTTCCATTCCTCATTTTCTATTTCACGTAAGGCTCTCATTTGTCTTGCTTTCCCCCAATAGCTCTCCTTTATCATTTCTTCATACTGCCTAAATGTCTTCGGTTTTTGTTGTATCGATTTCCACCAATCTAGAGCCCCTTCTCGTATGTGGCTGACTGCTATGGCTATTTTACCTTCTTCATTAAGTGTTTTGTAAGCGAATAATCTCTCTAGGCTCTCTACGTGTTCATTTGGGTCCTCATTTCTCTTTTCCCTTAAATGTTTGTACTATTTTTCCTATTTCACTTTCCCACATATTATCGTTATTGCTGTCCATTTATGATTTAATAAAGGAACAAAAAAATTTTTTTTTTTATTTATGATAAGAAGTGATTAATCGACGTCCGCGCCCCCATCTCCCGCTATGTTTTTTTTTTTATTTATTTCGCTCCGGCTCCAAGTGTTTTATTAAAAGATTTGCGATATTGTGAATCGCTGTATTTTGTTCCGTTTGTTATTTTCCTTTTCTCCCTTTTCCTTCCCTTTCTATTCGTCCAAACTTTCATTTATGTGAAAAAAAAAAAAGATTTTTCTTCTCTTCAGTTTTGCGTCTTTCACGAGGTTCGGCCGCTTTTGGCTAATGTCTTGATTTGCTTCTCTCCAAAACATTATTTATATTAGCCTCACGTTTGGAAGCGCCATTTATCTACCGTCCCCTATTAAACCTTGCACCGGTTCTGGTGGCGGAGCGTCGATCAATCACTGAAGGGTTTCCTAGCCCATCCTGACGATCGACACTCTAAATGTTAATTTCACAGTGATCATATTGGATAAACGGATAGCAAAAAAAAAGAAAAGTTCTAGTTGTAGCTTCCGGAGGGATCTAGGAAAAAACTATAAGCATAAGCATAAATTATATTAAATTATTTTTTTTTTTCGATTTAGATTCATATTTATATGGGTTGGTTATTATCTGAGGATCGAATCTCCACCCAGAGTTCAATATTCTTTTAGTTGTTGTTGGGGTCCGTGTCCTACGTAATGTCCACTCAATCCATATGCTTGAGGCAATCTTAGGTTTAGGCAATCTCATGTTGCAATCTCAGTTAGAAAAATTCATACTTATTCACACCTTTTATGCATACATGTGTGCGTGTTTTAAGAGAACAATTTAAATTACATTAGTTTAAAAGTCGAGCATTTAATCTGTCTCAAAATCACTTCTATAAGCTTTTAACTTTCACTACAGTTATAATTTAAAATAAACCCCTTTTAATTACCCCCGCGGCATATACAAGTAGAAATCACTTATTGAGATTTAAAATGGCATATTAGTAATACTTTATATTTTATTTTTTTAGAGAATATTATTATAGTAGATTATATGAAAGCCTTAAACTATTTAATCAGAAATATTAACATTTTATTTTACAGTGTATTTTATAACGCATTGAAAGAAAACTACATTTATTATTATTATTTTCCTTTTTCATAAGTTGAAAGTGAAAGAAGAAAAAATATAGAGTGTTTACATTGCTCGTGTGTGTGCGTATATACATGTACCGACTTTGTCTCGGTACAATATATATATATATTACGGATCTTATAAAAAATTATTAGAAATATAAAGTAGAAATTGGGAGATTTTATTTATTAGACAATTTTATATGTAGCAAAAACACAACTATTAGGTGTACTTATTATTTGTGAGTTATATACTGAAAATTGGAGAATAAATATTTTCTGGCATTTATATACCATGATGAATATAATAATAGCTTAATACATACTAATAACATTCAGTATAATATTTACAAGATTTTTTTAATCTCAAATTTGTTCATCTAAGTATTGTCAAAGTTATTCCAATTATTTGCAGTTATGTGGTTATCACCAGTAATATTATTACTGTTACTTTTAATGATTTTTATTGTCATGGCCCTAGTTACCATCTAAAAAACTACTAATACTTAGAATTTTACTGGCACAGCTAATATAATTCTTATTGTAGCATTAATATATATCACTTTGAATGAGATTTTTTTTTTCAAATCGAACTGAACCAACAATTTACATTAACCAGGCAATAATTATATTTTAAAAAAATATATATATACCGAATCTCTTAATTTATTTTAGCTTTATTAATTTAATTCAAATTAATCATACTAATCCATCATGTTTATAAAATATTTAAAAAAAACCTCCAAATCAAAATAATAATATTGAAACAAAGTATGATGTGTGACTAAGTAATAATTTATAATATATTTATTCAAATTTAGTTAGTTTCTGCTGCATGATCAATATTTATATTTACATATATTCATTTAATTTATATATATTGTGAAGGAAATCTATTTCTAAAACCTATAAACAATGATAATGAAGCAATATTGTCTCATGAATAGCAATATTTCATTCTATGGAAATTGGATGAGCCAAATGTAAAGGAAACCTAATAAAGACTGCAAAAATGTAAAACTAAAATAAGTGCTGTTCACTGAATAGCTTAAATATTTGGCTAACCATGAATAAATAAAATATAATGGAGTATGGCTATGCAAGTGCCTCATAGATTTGGGAAACCACATAACTTAAATAAAATCATGAACCAAGTGGTTTTCTCCACTTATGTACTAAATATTTAGACATTGTAAAATATATTACATAAATGTTATACTTAGGCAACTAAAATGTAGACAAATAAATATGTTTGATTTGCAAATGAGTCTATGGCAGTTTAATTTACATTTGCAATGGTCTCATGACTTTTATAAGGTGCCAATGGTCCAAATAATGAAAATCTTGCCTAGCAAAAAAGATGCAATTCAATAAATGATGACTTATGTGCTTATAAAGCATAATATGGCATGCACAATGAATTATTTTAATTGTAAAATAAATTATGTAATAAAACAATTTATAATGATTGATGCAATAGGCAAATCAAAATACCTAAGTTAATAATAATAATATAAATTTATTGTTATAAGCATTAACTCATTGAGGTGGGTGAAATAAAGATTATAATTCTAATTTACCAACTGTAATCTAATATCCTATTGTATATTTCATAAATCCCCTCCCTCCTCTTTTCTTTTTATGAATGCAATTGATAGATGTGCATCTATTTAACTTTTTCATTACTACATGCACAAAGCATGCAAGAAATTTCAAATTATAAACATCCAGTTTTTGCTTAAGATTAAGGAAATCTACACAGTCTGTGCATGCGCTTTTTACACCACCATTTCCGTTGTTCTTTCTACTTTCCATTAAGTTTTATTTTTCTACGATGAAAAATAAAAATTTTATGATAATTTTTGTGATCAACGAAATTGAATTTTTTGGTTTTTCTCTTAGTTTCTTTAATATCAAAGAAGTAACAAGCATCGTAAAAAGTGCATAGGAAAAAATGCAACTTTTTACTGATGTACACCTGGGTCTCGGTTTATGCGATAGATAGGTTCCTCAGAAAACATGCACAAATGAAATCACGCAAAAATAGATGTAACTTACATTGAAAAAGGGGGGATGCAGTCTGTAATTTTTCAAAATTCGCGTAAAAGCAAAGCACCAATGTAAAATTACTTTAAAATTTGCGCAAAAAAAAAAAATAAGGAAATAAAATATGACTAATAAAAAATTTCAAATTTGAAAAAAATTGATACAAGACAAACTTTTTTTAACTATAATATTTAATTTTATTCAAAATAATATATTTTTATGCATAATTTACAGTACAGTAATTACATTTTTTTATACACATTTTAATTATTATTGCTATTTGCCAAAAAACACGTTCGTTTGCAAACTGGTAAAAAATCAGATTCTCACAAGAGGAAATACAACTAGTGCCAAGTTCACTCTCATGTTGTGTTAATGGTTTTCTGTTGCCAATGTAATTAGTAATTAATCTTTGAGATGATGATTTTATTAATTGTTTATGAACTTAGACTTATGATAATAAAAAGACATTTATTCACCATTGCTGGGAAAAATTTGATTAAAACTAACAACTAAAAATTAAATTCTTATTTTTGTCTTTAATTTTCAATTCCATTTAAAAATCAAATTTCATTTTACATCACATTAATTTCAAGTTGCCATAAGTAATTTTTAAATTGTTAATTGCAATTAAAAATGAGATTTTAATTTTTAATTGTCA
This sequence comes from Epiperipatus broadwayi, assembly GCA_028023455.1. Lineage (NCBI taxonomy): Eukaryota > Metazoa > Onychophora > Udeonychophora > Euonychophora > Peripatidae > Epiperipatus > Epiperipatus broadwayi. The sequence goes on along the minus strand of JAQFVV010012400.1, from coordinate 7,642,034 downwards.
AATTTAATTGTGCCCACTGCTATTACTCACCTTTTAAAAATAAACTTGCTGACACTAAATGATTAATAATTGATTACGTTCTTTTTTAAAAAGCAAAAACAGAATGTGATTTAAAATGCAAAATTAACACGCACAATGTTTGAACAAATTTACATTATAATCTTGTAAAATTTAATGTGTGTATACATAAAATGTGGAAATAATGATTTTAATTTCATTATTGCATAAAATCTTACTATTATAAAGCACTGAAAATATTGAAATTACTAAGATGAAAGTTGAATTCCAATAATGTGCTATTACTTTCAATATAACGTAAGTGCATGAAATTTATTATTTAAAGTAATAGCGCATTATCAGAGTTCGACTTCCGGTGAAGCATGAATCACATAACTTCAAAATCGTATTAAATAAGTCCGCGTAAAAAGAGACCCAGGTTTACTTTGAAGACAACATTTAAACAAACTGTATTGAAGTTCTTTATTATAATATTGAAATTACACTAATTATTGATCAATATTAACTACTTGTTATTAGGGATAACATATTCATTGCAAACCCCTGTATGGAAATATATTTTGAAGGGCTACTAGAAAATATCAAAGGTACAAATGTCTTTATTCTACAAAGTTTTCAAGTGATGGATTACCTTAGATAAGTGTTATTATATATCATTTTTTTTTAGAAATTTCATGATGAATCCAACTAATCTCCTAACAAAAATATAATTTTAAGTTGCATGCATGATAATTTTGAATTTATGAAATAATATGAAAATAATTTTTAGAAATATTAACTTTTATTCTTTTTTTTATTATTCTTTTTTTTATTACTTTGAATATCAATGACTATATTTTTTTCAGCTTTATTACATTCTTTGATGTTTCATATTTCAAATAATATATATTGTCATTTTTGAGTAATACAAACATATATTATAATAAAATTTGTGGGTTAACATAATTTTTTAAATATTCAATATAGCCACTTCACCAGTGAAATGATTAAATTATAAAACATACAATTATAAAATGGTTAATTATAAACTTTAAATAAAGCAATAAAAAACTTCAATATTGTTACTTTTTTAAGTATATATATATATTGTACCCTCCTCCCCCGTCGCCTCTCTCACCATAAAATTTATATATCCTTAAATTCCGGGTTTTCTCTCTAGCTCAGTCTTAACAAAATGAATGAAATTAATTTATCAAAAAATGATTACTACTCTAGCTCTAAACTTTAAAATATAAATACAGTTATCTTATTAAAAATTTTATTATTTTCATGAGACATGGAGCGACGACACGGGGAGCGAGACAGACTACATTGAGATATATCCACATGATACTATCCCAATGGCATAAGAACACTATACTAAATAATCAACTTATGGTATTCTTATGACTTTTCAAGCTCTTTGCATTACGATTAAGATAATAATCATATCTTATTATTCTTTGTAATAATAATCTAGTTCAATTAATTAATTTAAGTAAAAAATGAAATAAAATCAAATCAAATAAATCTCAGGTTCATAAATTGCATTTAAACTGATTTAAATTACGGTAGTAAACTATGAGAAGGGAATTTTATGTCATAAATTCACTACGTAACAACTAACAATAATAAATAAGAATAATGATAATAATAGTATAATGTAATCCTATTTCTTCTTAAATGAAATAAATAAATAAATATTCCGTTCGTGGTAGTATTTAATAATCTGACAATCAAAATACGTGTTGTAATATTAGCATACAATTTATTTTAATATTGTGGCAACCAACTTATGACCAATAAACGATATAATTATAATCCTTTAATTTTATCATACAAATAAAACTTCAAAAATTATTATAACACTTTTATGTTTATCTATTTTGTGCAAAATTATATGTCTGTTGCAATTATAAATGTGTATTGCGATATCATGCATTCTATGTGGAGAAATATAACTAAGACACGAAGCTTACAAATAAATTTACAACATAGTTTATTAATAATTATACAAATAACAATATTTACAGTATGTACATCGGATATCCCTACTTTCCTGTTACAAAATTACTTTACTAGTTTATCTCTTAACATTAAATTTCTACTTATTTTTATTTTAACTCTTATACAGTATTATTATTATTAGATATCTGTTTTTAGTTTAGCTTGTTACAAAATATATCTATCAATAATTATCATTAATACTTTATATCTCTATTAATTTTAAAATTATATTTTTACAAAACTTTTTACCTTCGTAGTAAAAATTATACAAAATCATAAAATTCTATTTTATATTATTATTCGTATGGAATCCTAAAGATTCAAACCCTTCTTGACATTTGATGTTCCGTTTTATTATTGACTATACAATAATTATTCATCCAATACTTATCCAAGCCTTTGCTTCGTATGGTAATTACACTCATTAACATACCATGCACAAATACATATATCAGTTACACATTATTGAATCATTTTTCAACCAACATGCAATCTCTATTTTTTAAATATCATATAAAATATTAAAATTTTATTATCACTTTAAAAACTTTGTTTAGATTTTCCTTTAAAATCTTATATTCGTTTCAGAATTACTTTTTAAAACTATATCATATGATTCTTCATCTCTTTATGACATTTATACTTTCACTTTTAAAATAACAATTCCAACTCATTCTAGTAAATAAACGATTCTTAAATAACGACAACCTAGCTTCATTTCTATTTTATGTATCATTTCTATAAAAATATCTTTCTGACGATGTATATTCATGAAACAAGGATAGCGAAAATAGATGTGCGGGATCAAAACAACTAGAATATTATCCGTCATAAAACTTAACAATGATGGCACAGTGAATTTAAAGAACACCATAGAGGAGTGACTTTTATCTGTCTATTCACCTCTACTATAGGAGTGATGCTAAAGCTATTCCTTCAGCTTTATATAACATCAAAAAGTTTCAAAGATACGTAAAAACACTGTCCAAAATATATGTGTTCAGTGATAGGACTTAGTTAGCTATACTGAAATCACACAAAATACTATGATCCAAATATTTGATTTTTCTTATTTTTTCTTGGCAAAAAACATCATCTTGGTTTCCTCTACACCAGTACTACCAAGTCACTATCCGATTTTATTTCTCTAGATTTATCTATGCAGTACATCGACAAATTTCTGTCTACATTTCTAACAATAATAAAATTCATTTTTAGTTCAAACTATACAGCTATTCTTAAGAAAATCTTTTACTACTTATCTCGTATATTTATAATATACCAACTATTTTAAAATTATCTGAATATTTTGCAAACATAAAAGTTCAAAAGAATCACATAATGATTATGATACTTATTATTAATTATATTTTTTAAACAACTTATTGCATGCACATTTAAAATTACTACTATCTCAAATATATGTTTAATGTTGGATAAAAATGTGTACTTATAATTTAAAAACTTTCATACATCATTCTTCATTAATAGATGACCTAAAAAAAAATACATTATGCATTATCAATAATATCACAATTACCAAAACGATCTCTATCTTCTTGATCATATTCTGAAGGCTTCACCATTCCATTACTTCTTGTAGATATTTAAAACTTCCATACATACATTTTATTTTTATAATAATATTTCTATCATTCTATTAAGCTATTATATTTAAATCTAATTATTCTTAAATTCATGTTTATATGTTTCCCTAAGCTAATATAGAATTTTTATATTTTAAATACAATCAAATAAAAATATTAAATTATATTTACGATACTGCTTTGTCGAACTTGCTTGAAAATTGTTCATCGTAAAGCTAAAAAAAAAAAATACTTTATTTTTATTCAGTCACTTAATGTTCTATAAAAAAAATAACTGTTTAATAATCTTCATCGACGATGATCCTTAGTTTTCTCAATATTTTATACACTTATTAATTCTTGATGTCTCCAACATAGTCTGCTAGCTTTTTCCCGCGCGTCTGGTTTCCCCCGATGCATCTTGTACGGACTTTTAAAATCTTCAATAAAATTTTGGTTTCCATGGATCCATTTTTATTTAGTTGAGCAATTTAATTTTAACATTTTAAATCAAGCATTTTTCTTCATTGAATACTTTATAATATTTTTTCTAATAAGATAAAGTTTAGGCACCTTGCCATAAAATACTTATAGCACTTTAATCTTTTACTTTCCTTTATTTCATAATTTTGGAACTATATCTTTTAATAATGTTTTCTTTTTAAAATAAACACTTTTCTTCATTATTATTTTCTAGGTACTAGAACGCATATTAAAATTTTGTTCATAGAGAAGTATAACTTAGTTTTAAGATAGCTCTGTAAATTTATCGTCATAAATTGTTCTTGATGACCAACAGCTTCTTTTTCAGATTTTCACATATCGTCCCAATTGTATTCCTTTCAGTTATAAGATTAAGTTTCAGGTTGAGCACAACTAAAGTGGCATTAAGATGATTTCCAATTATTTTTCTTTCAGCAATCACTTTAAATATTTTTTCTTGTATTTCCATGTTACTGTAGGCTTTCTGGTTAAATTTGAATAAAATTTCCTGGTAAGATCACTTATAAAATTAGAAATTCATGTCTTTGCAGTCAAAAATATATTATATGTTACCGAATAACTTTTAGAATAATCCGAAATTATAAATTTATATTACTTTTTCGCTACGATGTTATCAGCTATCCAAATTTTGTTACTTTTTCTTTCACTTTCACATTACTTCTCCCCTTCTGTATAATTCTTAGATTTTTGTCTGTTAATTTTACATCCTTTGATTGGTTAATATTTATTTTAGCGCGAACAATTTATTCATTTTATTTTGATAACAGAATGGATTTTTAAAGTTAAGAACTGATGACGTAATGTCTGGAATATTTATACCAATATTTTTAAATTCAATTATAGTTTTATATAAAAAAAATCATCTAAGTTTTAAAATAATTATTAAAACAATATTTAATATTTATAACTTTCATTTTAATGATCGATGGCAATTATATCTAGTTTTAAATTCACACAGTTTATTATTATTTTAACAAGAGTGTGTGTGAAGGCATATAATATACGGTCACGTGTTTACTAACTTTATAAAAATGATTTTTTATTTACGTCTTGGTTTAAATTACCAAAACTGATATATTTTATAAAAAATTTAGAAAATAATTTTAAAATGTTAAACTAAATATAACTCTCACCATCCCAAAGTTTATTAATAAATTATACTCTATTAAATTGATTATTAAATATAATTATACATTACATTTTATTTATTTAATTTATTAGTTTTTTAAATATGATACTAAATAATTGATATACTTTTAACTATCTATAGCTGTATTATTTTATATGGCCAGCTTTCACAACCATAAGCAATGATATTTAAGCTTTATTTAACTGTTTTCTTTTAAAATAATTTATTACGCTGTTACCTACCAAGTATTTTTAGCTTTAAATTGTACTATAAAATCTCATTCTCTTATTATTATTTATATATCTTACAAATATAACTTAAAATTTAAAATTTTTTAATAATTGACCTTTCTACCCTACCTATGACCTACAGACAAGGGCACAATATATATATATATATATATATATATATATATATATATATATATATTTCTCATATCATTTAAATGATAATGAATGCCAAGTAGGTTATATTAATGGAAATTATTAATAAAAACAAAACTTTAATAAAATGTTTTACCATTAAAATTATCATTATACTTTTTATTTTTTTAACCATTTTTTCCGTTATAAATGAAACTTATTATCTGACAGTATTAAGGTTTTTATTGGTATCCGTTACTACAGTTTTGCATATATATGACTTCAACTGATATTCCATTATTCAATGATGTTTTTTTGATATCTTTTTGCTAACAAAAACACAGAGATGGGGATCCATGAGCAATTTGAATCATTACATGATTTCCAATAATTATTTCTTTTGATATTGCAATTCAAGATGAATTCAATTATCTTAACTTTATGGTGGTCAGCATAGTGTTTGTGATATCCATTTTATTTTAATCATTAAAGATATCAAATGAAGGGTGGTGGAACTCATGCCCTCTTTCTCATTGTCTTACTTACAATGCATATTTCTTTGTTATATATTCCAAATATATTTATAAAAGGTAAACTAAACACAAAATTTTAAGCAAAATAGTCTGTGTCTTCTTGCAAAAAAAATCATTTCTGTAGTTATGGCAACACAAAATGCAGTCCTTTTTTAATGCTGGGTTTTGATCATATGACTCCCTTCTAATTCTAGTAGGGCATTGTTATCATTTTCACAATAATTTAAATAAAATATAATAAATAATTGGTTCACTGATTCCAGATTCCTTTAAAACAATAAATATTTTTAATAACCAACTGACCTTTAATTGTTTTCTTTATTTAGCTATTTATACACTACAAAGAAACTATAGATGGCAACATATGTATATCACAATATATAGATAAAAGATCTTTTATATTATAGTTTTATACATACTTATTAGTGAACAAAATTGGAATTCATGCTTCAAATCAGAAGATAAAAATATTTAGAAGTATTTGTAATATATTATTGTTTTGAACCATTATTGATCCACCGTAGGATTAAAATCTCTCAGAGTTTAATCCACTTGCTCCAACCTTAGCTTTTTATCTCTATATCACTTCAGAAAATTTTCTTCCATCAATTTTTTTATCTTACATGCCTTCTTATTAGATGGTTGCTGTTGTTTTTTTTTACAATTTTTTAAAATTTAGCTTAGACTTTCACTTGACTAACTATTGCCATTTTTTTAACAACATGTTAAGTTCAATTACATTTCAACATCTTTTAGTTATATCAAAAATATCTGGTATTTTACATATATATTTTGCTTTCAGTCTCTTTTCTCTTAATTCAAACTTTGATATATGGCTTTCAATTTCTGTATTGCTCTTCTATTAAGTGCTCCAGTAAGCTATGATAAAACTTTTTTTTCTTTCAAAAATATCACTATTTTCACGCATATAGATCAATTTTCTTTTAGTTATTTCTACCAATTTCATTTTATTCAAATTGAGTTGCATGATTAACTTTTATTCATTACATTTCTATTTATAGGAATACATTAGCATTATCATAATACATAGAATGGCTGGTAAACATTTGCCAGTTTAAAATGGTATTGACCAAGATGTTTATTAATAAAATGCTGTAATACATAAACATGTCAGTTCATTCTAGAAGACAAAACTAACACATCTAAAGATACATTATTGATATTATCATTGCCTGTTAATTAATTTATTATTACAATTTATATATGTTATGATTAACTTTTCAAAAATAATCATAATAAAAAAAAGTTTCTAGTAATTAGTTATCAATTTTTTTTTGTCTTATGTAAGTTTTTAGAAATTAAAGTACATTTTTATGTCAGAGATCTAAATAAATTTTATGAGACTCTATATTATTAGTAATAATATAACTGAATGTATAATTTCATCTCTTCTTGTATGCTTATTTATTAGTGAATAAATAAAATATCAGAATATCAATTACCAACAATAATCTATAATGAAGTTATTAAAATATATAATTACTAATTCAAAATAAGATCTACATAATTATTTAAGTATGTTGGAATAGGTTCAACAACTTTAGGATGTTTTTATTTTCAACTAATTAGCTTGAATAGTAAATTGGAGTTTAAACACTTTCTAGCCATATAACTGCATTACATTGCAAACAATATAAATTAATCTCGTTATGAAAATTTTAATGCAGTTTTATCTGATAATTATTGATTATTCAAAGGTTACTATATATTGCATAGAGGAGAGACCTGATATTTTTGTTTTTATCTTATATTGCTTATGTTAAAGATTTGGCCAGAAAACAAAAAGATACATAGAATTAAAAAAAAGAGTTAAAAGAAACAAAACATATAATTACTAATTCAGGATAAGATCTATATGATTGTTTAGCAGGTCATGAGTTCAAAAATTTATTGGGATTTGAATTAATAGTTTAAACGAGTTGCTAGATCCGCCCAAGTTCAGGGATGGAGATTTAAATGCATTATCTTCTGATAATCATATATATATAATTTTGTTTAATTAGAACTTTTTGGGGGAGGGGAGATAAAATGATATACAAAAAGTAATTTTATATTTTTATTTTCAGATAAACTATAAGCTCAATATTTTTTTTGTGTTTGAAAGACAAACATGAGTTAGATAATATTGCAACCATTTATTTTATATATCCAAAGCCTTAAGATTAAGCTGTCTAAACTAGTTTGCTCTAGTTACTTTTTAACCTTATAATTAAAATAGTTATAAATATTTATCTATTATTACTAATCAAATTCAGTGGATAATTTGATAATAGTCATTTGTTTGGAGAAAAAAATTGATTATATATGTTAAAATCTCAATTATCTAAAACAATTTTTCAATTTCACTTCGGATTTAAATCCGGAGTACGAGGATGGCAGACTGATAGACAATCATTTACATCATAAGTTGATTTAATGATTATCACGTTATATTTTTTTATAGGTAAAATTAATCCTAAAATCATGTATAAAAATAACATGAACTGTAAAGTTTAGTTATAACTTAAAAAATAAAAATATCCTTAGGTAGAAAAAATCAATTATTAAAAATATGCAGAATTATTGTAATTTTATTTTTTGCTTGGTTAGTAGGAGAATAAATCTTTGTCACATTATTTTTTAAATACTTAATGTTTCATTTCATATTTTGAGAAATGCAATCAAAATAATAATAATTGATTATAGTTTTTTTTTTTTAAGAAATAAAATTTTTTTTTTAAAAAAAAAAAAAAAAGGAAAAGTAACGCGGTCAATCAAAAGTAGTATTAATGTTGAAACAAAAAGTTGTTATTACTTACTAATCTTATAAAAAAATTATTTGTTCTTATTTTTACAGGGCTGTGTAATATCGGTCTTCTTTTTTTCTTTATTTTTAAAAAAAAAGTAAATCGGCTTAACTTATCTATATTTCATTTCAACAAAAAATTTTATTAGTAATAAATAGTGATTACATTTTGATAATGGATAAGTTAATGAATAAATTGTACAATAATATTATAAAAAGTTCTGATTAACATATGGCTAGAATATGTTAGTTAGTAGTTGTTATACACTTATGTGGTTAGGTATAATGAAGGGTTTGTGTAGAATATGAGAAACTGAGAACTTGATGAATGTTATTAGCTTTATTTATTTGATGGAAATAAATTGAAAAAAAAAAAAAAGACCTTAATGAAATCACTTTGGAGAAACATTTTTGCTAATAAAAAGAAATTTCAATTACTTTAACTGAAATAACTTCATAAAACTGTCCTATATTTATACATTTTTTTTTCAAATTATTTCCCAAAGCGAAATCCCGTGGTACATGCGATGCAATATGGCTTCTCCTTTATCGGATCTCTCAGTCACTATGCCCAGAGAAATCTATTAGCCACTTTACCTTCCATTTCCATTTCTCACTCTAAGTTTTTCCCATATTCTTCTCTATCCTACTCCATCCCCTTTCCACAGCATAATCTTTGTCCATTCTATGGCCTTTATATCTAGATCCCATTATCTTTTTCCAAACCCAGCATAAAAAACAAGAACCCACTTTCTGTATAATCACTTTGTTTATATTTATTTCCCCACAACTTCATTATTTGTACCCTTTCTGCATGCAAACATTTATACTCAATTAACAGATGTGTAATATTTTTCATGCCTTCCTTACAAAACTTATGGATTAAATCACCCTCATTCCACCATTTATGTGCATATTTCCTTGTTGCTAATGATCCTGTTCGAGCCTTAAATAGTAAACTATTTTTCTTGCTACTATCGTAAATTAGCTCATACCCAATATTCTGTTTACTTCTATATATATATTTAAATTCTTTTTACTCTTCATACTAGTTCTCCATCTCTCCAATTCCCTATTTTTTATTAATGCATCTATTCTTTTATTCCATTCTTTGCCACTATAACACTCAACAAATCTCCTAACACAATCATCACATTTTTTGTACAAGTATATTGATATAAAACTCTTTATCCAAACTTCTGCATACTGTCCATTGATCTTTTGAAAATAGACAAATATCAAACTGCGATCAGAAACAAAACTATCACCTTGAAACCTAAAATTTTAATCCAGCTGTAGCAACTTCCGATTTGAATGTTAAAACCATTATTGACTAGCATTCTTACTTTCTTTTCTCTAGATACTGAAAAAAATTTTTTTTTCATTTTTCTTACATTGTTTGTAAAGTATGGAATAAAATTTTCTAAAAAAATTATAGTTTAAAAAAATCTGCTGAAACTTTTATTCTTTTATATTGTACGATTATTATCATTAAAAAGAAAAAAAAAGTTTATTTTCTATTCAGTGATCACTTACTTGGCTTGCAGTTTTTTTTTTTTTTTTAGGTGTCATAGCATCGGCCGGGACGCGAACCCGCAACCCGGGCAACTGCCTGCAAGTGCAAAGCAGTCGCGCTGACCTCTCGACCACCAATGCAAGACTACTTGGCTTGCAGTTGTAATTTATTTATAAAAATAGAACTGTGCTAAAATAGTTATCGTGTATATATATATATCAATTTAGCATAAATTAATGGATTAATAATTTTATAGATATAGGATTTTTTGGAATCTGAAATCTAATATGATTAATTTAAAAAAAAAAAAATGGTTTATTGAATTAAATATTTTACCTAATAAAATCTCCAAGTATAAATCATACATGAAACTTTAGATGTAATATTAATTATACAAGCATTTATATATATATATTCATATTGTTTATAAAATATTAATCAAAAATAGGACATGTTTACGTTTATATACATACATACAAACATATAATAGACATATATAAAATTGTTAATTTAGGTAGGCAAAGCATATAGAAAAGTCTCTTTAATAATGCTCCACATAAAAACAGTGAAGAAAGAGGTATTATTCATCAATTCTAAAAAAAATAATTAGATATCCATTTATCAAATAATATTTCAGAAGCTTTATTGAAAGAAAAATCTTAAAGATGATTAGGATTTGAAAAAACTAGTTTTATTTATTCGGTTTAAATTCAAACCCAAATTATAGTGCTTGGCAGGTGAATTGATTTCTGTTGCATCCCAAAACTCGTTTATGTATATAAAATGTTATAAGTTCACTTTAGTTTATGTTTAATCCATAAGTTGAGGCTTATTTCTTATAAGTAAAAGACAACAATTGTTATATATATATAAAATTATATTTTTTATGTTAAACTTTTAATATAATACACTGACGTTTGTTGGTACAAGCCATCAAGTAAACGTAGTGTATTAAAAGTTTTTAGTAATAAATATGAATTTTATATATTTAACCCGTGCAAATCTTCGTTTTAATATATATATATATATATGACTTAAATGATAATAAATGATTACTTTTTGTTGTTGCAAACTATGATTATATCACCATCATCATCATCATTGTCAACCATTACCAATCCACTGCAGGATGAAGATTCTCCCAAGTTCAATCTATATTTTCTGATCTGTAACCTCTCTTCTCCATATCACCCCTGCACACTTTCTTATTTCATCCATCCATCTCACATGTGGTCTCTTCTGGGTCTTTTACAATCTCTTGGAATCCAGTTTAAAATTTCAATTTTCCATTTATCATCATCTCTTTTAGAAATATATCCAGCCCAATTCTATTTAAATCTTTTAATTCTTTCACTGATGTCAATAGCACCTGTTGGTTCTCTTACCCATATATTGCATTTTTGATATCTTCCTGTTACTCCTAATATTCATCTTTCCACACTTTTTTGAGTGGTCTGTTGTCTTTGTATTGCTCTTCTATTAAGTATCCAAGTCTCAGATCCATAAATAAGAACTTGTAAAACATATTTATTAAAAACCTTCCTTTTCAAATGCACATTTCCTTTTAGTATTAAGTTAGTTCTGCCAAAACACTCCAACCAAGTTTAATTCTATGATTAATTTCATTCATTATGTTTTCATCTGAAAATTAATAATCTGACCAAGATATTTGTAGTTGTTAACTTCTTATAATTCATCATAATCAATCTTTATTTTTATCTTTTGAAAAAATCCATTGAACATTACTTTAGTCTTCTTAACATTTACCTTTAGGTCCTACTTTCTTTCATCTGATAATTTTTGCAACATTTCCTGAAGCACTAAAGTATTATTTGCAAAACATCTACATCATATGAAAAATTTAAATGGTTTAAATAATCTCCATTTACTTTTACTCCTTTAGCTTCCCATTTTAATCCACAAAATATTTCTTGCAGCACTGCTGTAAAAGGTTTTGGAAATATGGAGTCATCCTGTTTTATACCCTTCTCAATGTTAAGCTTTCTAGTATGATTATGTACTCTAATTGTTAGTGTTGCATTTTTATAAATATTCTTCAGAATAAGACAATATCCTGGATCTATTCCTTGATGATCCAATGCTTTAATCACTGAAGAAATGCTTATAGAATCAAATGTCTTTTCATAATCTACAAATTCAAAGTATAATGGCAACTCATACTCATTAGTCCTTTCTATAGCTTTTCAATACTTGATATGGTCTATTGTACTAAAACCACTTTTAAATGTAGCTTATTCCCTTGATTGGTTGAAATCCAACGTTCTCTATAGAGGATTTGTATTATCTTGGTAAAATTTTTATATAAAACTGATAAAAGGCTGATAGATCTGTAATTTCTAATATCTTCTTTATCACCTTTTAAAAATATTAATATTAATACTGCATTATTCCAATCATCTGGTACATCTTTATCATTTAGACATTTGGTATGCAACTTTGCCAAAAAAAAATTCTATTTCTTCACCTGCTTCTTTTAATATATTGATTATAATTACATCATTACCTGGAGCTTTTTCTTTCTTTATAAATTTAATTGCAAGTTTCACTTCTTTATTTAAAATTATGGGTAATTCAGAAAATATAATAGGTGTAGGAGGTACATATTCCTTATTACTATATAATTCTTGATAGAACTCTTCTAACCATTTCATGATGTCATCCCTCTTTTTAGTAATAGTTCCATCTTTTTTTCTAATTGCAGACATAAGTTTCCCACCAATATCAAAATGTTGTTTTAAGCTCTTGAGACTTTATTCTCTTTTATAGTTTTCCTCGCTAGTCCACAATTACACTTTCTTATATCATTATCAACTTTTTTTGCATCATTTTACAAAATTTGAGATATTCAATCCTTTTTAATGCCTCATTTTTATATATCTTCATATTCATTATTTTCTACATAAATTCCCTAGTCTGAATATAAATTTTATTGGTCAATTGCTTCTTTTTTTCTACCAGCTATTTTTGTTGCAGTTTTTAAAAATGTATCAGTTATTTTCCTATTAATTTCATTCAAATATGAATCATGTTCAAAATTTATTAATACTTGAACCCGATTAGCAAGTTCTAATTTAAATTCATTAGAATGTTTCTGAAGATTAGGACTATCATCTATAAATATTGTTTTTCTTAATAATTTTTGTCTCTCTAGTTTTACATTAATGCATATCTTACATCTTACTAATCAATTATCACTTCCTCTGATGAATTTATCAAGAACATTACAATCTTCAAATATGTATTTTGTGTTAGTGAAAATATATTCCAATTCTGCTGTACCTTCATTTGGATGCTTCCATGTCCCATTTCCTTTTAACATTTTTCTCAAAAAAAGAATTCATAATATAAAGTTTCTTCTTTCTGCAAACTCCACAAATCTATGTCCTCTCTCATGTCTATTACTATAACTACATTTACTTACAACACTTTCACCTTTCATTTGTTTACCAATTCTAGCATTAAAGTCTCTCATAATAATTTTAAAATGTTGTTTAGTCTGATCAAAAACTTTTTCTACATCCATATAAAAATTCCCTACTACTTCATCATTATAAAAATTTGTTGGGGCAGAAACCTGTGTTATCTGCTATTAAGTTGAATAAAATCTTGCCACTCAGTTTGATACACCATCAATCTCCACAATGCTGTTCTTCCACTTTTTATTTATAATAAATCCTACTCCACTTGTACTTCCAACATTTGTGTTTTTGTAGTAGAGTACATGTCCAGTTGTTAAATCAATTGCCTCTTCATTTTTTCTTTTAACTTCACAAAGTCCAATAATGTCCCAGACAGTTATTCTTCCAATTCTTGCAATCTTACTTCACTTGAAAGTGATCTAAAGTTGTAAGTACCTAAATAAAAAGTCATCATCAAATGGCAGCCTGGGTTAGCAATCAGGGGATTCTTAGCACTGTCCACCTTCGGCCATCAGTGGCTGCCTTGTTTGGTGACTTTAAAGTTCTCATAGAAATAAGGGCCATGATTTATTTTTGCCTGTCATGATTGTATATATCTATTAAAAAAAATTTTCATTTATGCACACATTAGTTCTGCCTTATCATACTTTAAATAATTAATATTTTTATATTTATTCTTTTTTATAACAAAATATGTTTGCAATACTTAAAATAATATCATTACATTTACTTTATTACAATTTTCATTTTGTACTTCAACAATATGGAATTAGAATCTAAGTGGAACTTTGAATATATGTATATTTATTTTAAGCTTGTAGAAAATCCTAAGAAGTTTAATATTTTTTTAGTTAACCAGACTGCAGCAAGTAGTCAACTATCTAATTATTAGCCTGCAAAGACATGTAATTCTCTAACTATTTGTAGTTAAAAGATAAAATGTAAGTACACTGGAAAAGACATATCTGCTTCATAATTTCAAAATTGATTTAATCAATTTTATCTTTTTATTAATATATATTATGTTTATAAAATATCTGATTTTATATACATAAATTTTTTTTAGTTAATATTTTTTGTTGTTATTAGTGTCATCAAGTCTATGTTAACTCCTGGGGATACATTGAAGATATTTCTAATCTGTTTGATTTTTTTTATATGCCTCAGTAGAATATTTATTATAATAAAGGAATATATTAAAGTCACTTTTATTTAACTGTATCTTTTATCTTCAACCTTTCTGAGCACAATACATTGAGAGGAATGCTCAAAAAGGTTTTTGTCTTATGGTTGGCCAATTAAAGCTGTTTTATTTTCTATCTGTATTATATGTGATATGATTATATGGATTTAGAAAAACGCATGCATAAACTTTTTGCTTTATGTTTATTTCAAAAATAAGAAAAAAAACCTAAAAGAATTATTTTTAGTATTACAACAAGGCATGAATAAGTAAAAGAGAAGATTTCTAGAAAATATTAAAAAAATGTTAATGCTTCATTCACCTGTTGACAAATAATGAATAAATTTAAGAAAGCTGTTGGAGAAGAGGTTTTTTATGATAATTTAAAAATAAAAGACACTTAAGAAAGATCAATGAAATAATCCAACATCTAGAAAAATTATTTTCCACGGATTAAATTACTTATTTAAGCATATCATTGATGTAAATTTGCACCAATCTTAGTTATTTAATATTTTTTTCTAGTCTTACATATGATACAATTTCATCTTTTCTGGCAAGGTTATTGTTTTTTATTTTTAGAAATATATCATTTAATTTTTTATGTTAATTTTATGAATAAATGATTAATTAAATTCTGTAAAATTGTGGATGTTGATCACTAAATAAAGCAAAAAAAAAAAAGCAAACCCTTCGTCTTTGGCAAGTATATTTGAAATTTTTTTTTTTAAAAATTTGACCGTAT
This sequence comes from Epiperipatus broadwayi, assembly GCA_028023455.1. NCBI lineage: Eukaryota > Metazoa > Onychophora > Udeonychophora > Euonychophora > Peripatidae > Epiperipatus > Epiperipatus broadwayi. Next base: position 7,626,226 of record JAQFVV010012400.1, on the reverse strand, counting down.
CTCAATTTCTTGGTTGTAGTAAATAGATCATAAAACTAATAAAACACTATTATTAAAACTAAAGTAATATTTCTCTTTTTATTCTCAAAATATCTAGAAAAAGTATTTTTAAAAATCAAATACATTGGATGACAGTGAACCTGGAATTTTAAGTAAGCTAGAGAAGTCATGCGCAATTTACTAATATTAATTTTTCAATTTTTTATTAAATCTCCTATACATATATAAAGTCATGTGAAATTCATTAAAGCTATTTTAAATAGTAATTGGCTCGGTGAATTTCACACACCTTTTTTTTTTATTCAATATTAAAATGTCATTATATATATTTATAACATATATATTTATTATATATAGAATTGAATGTTTCTATTTACTTTATTATGTTTTATCAAGCCCATGTTCACTCTTGATAATCATATGGCTGACAGTTCTCTCAATAATCATCTATTTGATTTTTTTATCGTCCTCAATAGTATATTTTTTAATGTGATGATGGAATTCATTAATTTAGTTGCTGGTTAATATCATCAACTTTTCTGACAACTATATCTCTTTTAATATGTTTAATACAATCAATTTCATTATGGTCATTTATTCTTAAAAAAAGTTATAACTAATCGAATTTAGTAACTATTTGTTCTTTTTTTTTTTTTGCTCTCCATTGTCAATTATAATTACCAAGAAGCAGGAATATATTGCCTAAAACTTTTTAGTTAATGGAATTATGTCGTCACAATTTGATAAGAAACGTTACACATTTAAAGTGTTTAATAATAATAATAAAAAAACAGTAAATGAAAGAAAGTAGACTGAAAGTGATAGGAAAAATTAATGGATGATAATGTTTGTATATGTGCTTTCTTAAGCAATGTTTTTAAAAATGATAAGTCTTACTTTAAAATTTTAGCAAAGTAGATATGAAAAGCATTAGAGCTAAAATATATATTTTATGTAGTAATATTAATCTAATTAACAAATTTCTATCTCTTTCTCTCTCTAAAAGTATATATATATTGTCAACCTTGCTTATTAATGTAAGGCACTTTATTATTTTAAGATATAGTCTACAGTTAAATGTTAAAATAAATTATATTAAAAACGAAGTATCCGGAGAACAACCTATCACTAATGATAATCAAATATCATTTCTTGATAGTAGTATCCTATTGCCTAATTATTCCAGTTAGCTTGGGAAAAGCTTAACATACACTGTTGCTCTGACAATAGATTGTTGATATTATATTGGTTTATTTAAGTATGAGGATAGTGATGATACGATTTATATATAATAACTAATTAGCTGTTGGCAGTTTTAGTTTAAGATATATATATATATACACACAAATATTATATATATATATAATGAATAGTAAAGTTTAAAATTAAGACAGAGTCTGATTTGTGTTTTTCTTGGAATGTAGCTTTATTTAGAACTGAAGCTTGGGCAGTTGAGGGAACAGATGAAAAATGGTTGAAGGCTTTAGAAAAATAAAGTTAAAAATACTTAGAAAATTATAGTAAAGCATTGTTCTAAAAAAAGTATATATAAAAAGAGTGTTTGTTTGGAAAAAACAACAACAGATAAAGACACTATTTACACTTAAATTACATATATAACAATTATAAAAATATTTTTATTTAAAAAAAAAAAATCTGTCATATGTAAAAAATTGAAAAAGCAATAGAAAATGAAAACTATCAGTTGTAAAATATTAGAACTTTGAAGAAAATGAGTTTGAGACAGGTATAGAGTGGTCTTTTCGCAGATAGTAATGATAACAGTAATTTGTCTTATTACGCATAATGATTATGTTTTAAGCATTTAAATTATTTTATACGTATTTTATTTTATTACTATTTAATAACAAAAATAAAACAATGTTAAAAATATTTATTTATAAATATTTTTTAAATTTATTTAGTTTGACCCGCAGCAAATAATAATAATAACCCTTCTAATCTTGAACCTTATTCTAAACTGGATTTTCATAAATGGCATATTAGTTTTGGGAAAAAAATATGACCCCCCCCCCCACTATTCAATAGGATTATAATGCCCATTTCATTGTGAGAAAATCATTTAATAAATCAGCAGCCAATTGGTTGTTGGTGTTATTATTTGCATTTCTGCAAGAAAGATTGTACATAGATTGTCAAACTTAGCAGAAATACAGATATAATTTTAAAATTTTTTATACTTTAGTTGATTAAATATATAATAAACATATTCTACATTTTAGAATACGTTAAATACATTCATCATATTTGTGGAATAAACATATTATTGCAAAATGTACAAAACGATTATTTGGTTCTTCTGGTTATTATTCATCTTTCTTATGGTTTAATTTAAAATTATTGACAAAGTCATGAAATGAATTTTCATTTTCCATTTATTTATAGTGTTGTCTTGACAATAAGCTGTTGAAATATTTCTTGCTTTATGTTCAAGCATGAGCAGTATGTCACCATAACTGTGTGTATCTTTATATAAATTCATTAACTAAAATATATTGAAAAATATAAATATACACATTTATAATTTAAAAGTCAAACAACTATACATATAAAAATCTATTTTTTAACAGCAAATAAAAAAAAATACTAGGGTGTGAATAAACTTCAATAAAGAAAATTCTAGCAACAATGATAAAACATTAGTTTTGTGTTAAAAATATATTTATTTGCAGTTAAAATAAAAATTATAATTGTTGACATTTTATTATAAATTGCCAAAAACATTAGACAACAAATTGAAAATACATAAAATAAAAAATTTCAAATAGTCAAATATATTATAATAATTATTAGATAATTAACATTTTTTTCATATTAACTTAAAAAGCTTCAATGTGACTTTAAATAAACAATTAATAAAATTAAAACATTAGCATTTAAGTGCAATGATATTCTTCAAAAATATCATAGCAGTTAGTATTAATTTAATAACATATAAATGTGCAATCAATTATTTAAGTACCACATAGAAATGAAGAAACATTTCATTATAATGTAACAATGACAATATGGATCAATATTAAGTTAGTGAAGTAAGTAAAATCAAGTCATCAGAAAATAGAAATCATTCAGTGCTAGCGAGCAATTTTTACCTGAATATTAGTCATGCAAACAATATTCACATGTTTTTACTGTAACTTTAAACAGCTTAGACTTTAACTGACATAAAGAGACACTATAAGTAAAACTTTGTAAGTCAATTGACACTTAAACTGATCAAGTAAATTATTTCAAGGAAGAATGTTTACAAAAATTGCAAAATACTCATCCAGATAATTCATAGACAGAATATTTCATTGAAAGAGTTCTAAAGAAACTAGAGTTTATAATTCAATGTCTCTAATGTTTAATTAAGATTTAAGTTTATAATCCACTTACAAAAATGTAATTACAACAATTGGTAATTCTTCAAAAGTGTAAAAGTAAATATGTAAGCAGCAAAAATGTAATTTAACCAATATTATCCTGACTAATCAAGGAACTCTTGGTAATCTAGTTCTAAATTAAACTTTAATAAATAAATAGATTACTGCTTAATTAAAAAAATCTTCAGATATTGCATAGAAAATACATTGATCTTAGAGAATTTTTTTTTTACTTCAACTAAGTACCATTTAAATCTACATTTATTACTGATACCTAGTGAAATTGTAAAACCAAATCAACCAGTCTAGTTATTTAACTACTAAACATTCATCAACAAGTATTGTATTTGCACTTATACAACCAGAAGCCATTTTTACTTTTTTATGTTGTCCAACTAATGACTTGAGATTCAATATTTTTAAGGTTGGTAAACCAAATCAACTTTTTGTATAGCTATGCAGAAAGTTATAACGTAATTGTAGATTCCATTCACCCTTTGGTAACAATATATAAATATATAGTACAAAGAATTATACAACTTTCTTAGTTTACTTTTAATATCTGTATTACAAGCTGCAGTTTATTCTAATAAGTAATTCTTTATTATATATAAAAGAACTATTGACAACAATCAACTGCCTAAAAGTGATAAATCAAGAATATTGTAAAGCATCAACATGTTAGAAATAGAAATTACAGAAGGAAAAAAAAGCCTGTAAGATTTAGAAATATTAGTAAAGTTCAAGCAGAGTTTCATTATTTTAGTCACTAAATTTTAGTTATCACTATTATTATAAAATTAATATCTATTTTTGAAATTATTATTTTTCTTTTGAAACATAGAAATGAAGCAGTAGTTTGCTCTCTTACTCCAATAAACTGAGGCAGTTTCAGTCTAGATCGGATACTAACTAAAAAATTTTGAATTTAAAAGATTATCATTATTTTGTTTAGATTTTTAAGCTGTATATATATATTCCTATTGGAAAAAAATACCTGTATTGCCACTATAAAAATCAATATAAATTTTATTCTACAACTGAATATTTTATAATTTGTTTATATAATTGAATTTAAGGAATATAACAGTTTACCTTGTTATCCATTACAATCCCCCCCTCTCTCTCTTTATATATATATATATACTGCTAGAATATGTAAACAATTGTCAACTATTACGATAATAAATCTTAACAGTATGTGTTATTTTGCTGACAATTGCCTATTCTGGTAGAGTATATTCTTATATATCTACAGTATACACATATTATGCCTTTGTTGTAATTTTTAGATTAAAAGATGTGATTGTTGAGCTTTATCGATTTAAAAAAAATATCACTTTTTAAGTAAATTAGCTTTTAGATTCAGTTGCCACCAAGTAATAATTTTATTCATGTGCAAATTATAAAAACAGCCATTATATTACCAAAAGTAGTTTGTTTCTCTAAATTATTTTATTTTTACCTCTAATACTTAGACACCATAATAAATCATCTATTTTTTTATTTTTATAATCTTTTGATAGATAGCATTAGATAAAATCAGCTAAGAGAAGTATTTTAAATTTATTCTAATTTTTCTCACAATATTCAACATTAAAATACCCTTTAAATATGAAACACTGGTTAGTTTATTTGTAGCTTTTTTCATATGAATTAATAACAAAAATGTTTAGTAAAATTTATATGTAAACAGATAATATAAAATATTTGCATGATATTTACAATTGCATGAGAGATATGCAAGTGTAATATGAATAATGAATAGCCACTATTAAATTATAATAATGTATTGATGTTCTTAGTTATTTAGTTTTACATTTATGTTAATAATAATTATAAATTTAGATTAGGAAGATACTCCACATTAGTTAGATTAAAAAAAACAATAATTCATTAAAATTAAGGTATTCTTTACAATATCATAAAAAATATTTATGGGATGAATGATCTCAAAACTGAGTTTAACTTTTATTAGAATGACATATTTTTATTATATTTTTAATGATAATATATTTTTTGGAATATCTGGACTTTAAATTATCACTGTAATGGACAGAGAAAAAAAACAGCAAATTTTTACAGTAGAATTAATAATGTTATGAGTTAATTTGTTTGTTTTCATTAATGGTAAAGCTTTGCTCAATAAAGTATGAACGATAATTAGACTAGTTAATTAATGTGTGCCACGAAAACATAAAAATCATGATAAAAGTATGAAAAAAATATGTGTTTTGTCTTTTTTGAAGCAATTTTTTTGTATAATTGTATTTTTAATAAATTTTAAAATTTTAAACAGAATTTGACATAAATCTTTTATAGTAATTCTGATGTGCACTTTCTCTGTCTCCAGATGATCTCTAACATCCTTCCAAAGAGAAATAGCAATAAAAAAAAACTCAAAAGATTAATGAGCTGCAAGAAAGCCAAAAAGCTTTATCTCATTAACTAATAACCATTTTTGATTTAAAATCAATTCATCAACTCTTTAAAATGGAAATGTATTATCCAACTAAAAATAGCAGTATCATGTTACCTTGAATACTATGAGCTCATTATTTTTAAAAGAACCCTAAGTCCTTATTGAAAAATTGTTTACAAATTGTAAAAATATTTTAAATGTCATCTAGATTTTGATCTCAGGTTAAGAGCACTGGTAAAGTGAATGTAGTAACTATAATACTAAAGCCCCCCAAATCATTTATATAAAATGATTAATTTCATGTGCTGCAGATCTTTTAAATATCTTAAACTTATTGTTTTTAAGCTATTTTATTTTTTATCTTTCTTAATATATAATTATTGCTATATTTTTTTAAAAAAATACCATATATTTATTATCTTTGTTATCTTTTTATTATCTTTTCTGTTTTTTTTTTTTTAATTTATTTTTAATACAACTTTTGTATTTTAAACTTTATTTTTTCAAAATATTTTCTTTTAGCTTTTAAGCATCTCATTTTGTTTTACTTCAGCCCTCAACACCCAATATTTGACTTCATATTTTCAGTTCATCAATATATATTTTACTCTACAATATTTACTTGTTCATTGCAATTTTTCTAATTTTATATATTTGTTTTTTAATAAGTTATACAATTTTCTAATACCCCCCCTGTTTACAAGACCATAAAAATGACAATAAAAATTATGTGCTAAATATATATATATATATATATAGCATATATATAGCATATAATATTTAATATATATATATATATATATATTAAATATTGGATTTGTTGAATGTTATTTAAAAGTTTGTGATGATGGTATTTTAGTAGTGATAATGGTATTTTAGTAATATTTTATCCAATATTGTTTATTAAATGTTTCTAAAATATTCAACTTTTATTTAAACCTTTCAAATATATTCAACTGTTAATACTGATACATTATACTATATAATACAACATTTCCAGTAATATTATTCTACTCTCTTCTTCAAATATTGCTTACCTAACATTGAATTTAAAATAACTCTATCTACATTATTGTCTCAAATGTAACAATCAGAAGAAATTTTATATACTTATCTATGAAGGTCTCCTGATGTCTCCACTTTTTTTTCTAAGGGCAAGGTTAATGATTTGCTCTTAAATCCTGTAAGTCAATCTGGTATAATAATTCATAATATTTAGAAACCATTCCTTAATTTCACCTTTAAGAAAAAATGGGGAAATCAGATAAGTATTCAAAATTTATATTGACTTGCTTTTATCAGAATAGTTTAGTTAGTTACAGCATCATCTTAAATTTAATATTCATGGATCTAAAGGTCTAGGTTTGATTCACATATTAATACAGTCATGATCAGCCTAGATTATCTGAAGAAGAAGAAAAAAATGGAAACATTGTTATACACTAATCTGTGTACTACTTAATTAACAGATGGGTTTATTTAAAAAAATTAAATAAACTTTGAATTTTTTTAAAGACATTTAACAAAGAATATTAGATGATGGAAATAGTCTAACATGTAATTACTACTGGATTTTCTGACATGTTTTTGTTTTTTAGTACAATGTCTTTAGACAAAGCTTTTATTTTATGTTTAAATTATTGCATTAATTTTTCTTTCCAGCCAATATATATATTTTTGCGCAAAATCTTTATTGAAATGTATTGAAAATATATTTTAAAAAAAAAACAACAACAGTATAAATTGTGAATATATGATTAAAAAAACCCAAAACCCTTTTTGGTTGGAAACACCTATTCTAAGATCAGGAAAATATAATTAAAAATCAATGTAATATATTATTTCTCTCGGTAGAAGTTAAAATCAAAGTTAAGAAAGTTATAAAGATAGCTCATAAGATTATATTAACTTTCTAATAATGATGTACTTGGTGTAATTAGGCTTTTCATATTTTTTGCTTTTCTTAGCTGCTGGTTATTTTCTAACCATATATATTTAAAAAAGGACAAAGAAAAAACTCTTGAACATTAAGCGTTTATTAAAATAATAATAATAATTAACTAAATAGTAACTAAAACAGTGTTTTTGCACAGATAAAAGTAATTATTGAAAACGAAGATTGCTTATTGAAAGTCGCACTAAAGAAGAAAATTCTTAGTAGAATAAAAAAAACAACAACATACAAATATAAAAACAAAATACCAATGAAGTATGAAATGGAATAAAGTATGAAGAAATAAAAAAATAATTAAAAAAGATAAACAAAATAATTCAATGATTAGGCAAATAAAAATGAAAAAATACTCTTTAAAATAAAATTTTAAACGATTAATTAATAAACTGATCTAAATTATATAAAACAAACTTAAATATAAAAAAACATTAAGAATGAATAAAAGGACTTAATAAAGATCTATAGCCTATTCCACATTAGTAAATCTGCCTATTGGAATATATCTGGATTAATTCAGGACCAAATAAACAGTAAATTATTTGAGGAGGCATAATATACTTTTTAAGGGAGTTGACCCATTTTTAGATTAAATTAATACAAAATTAAAAAATTATTTAAAATTTCATCATCTGAAAATTGTCAAGTTTGACGAGTACCGCCTTCTCTTATTATTATTATTTTTAAATGAACTGATGTCGAGGGAATCTTTGACTTCCAATGGATTATTTATAGGGTATTTCTGTTCCTAACTTATATTTACCTTTATTTCAATAAGACTACACATATTTGAATAAAAAAGGAAATGAAATGAGAACGGGGGGGGGGGGATTAGAGAACAACAAAATATGTAGTCATTGAACTTTGTTATAAATGATATTTTTTAAATTGCTAATTAAACAGTAATCTGTCTTTGGGCTTTACTTTTACAGTAATTAATCATGCTGTATGTATACTTAATTTGATTTCAGAAATGTTAACAAAAATCACAGTAGGATTTAAATGAAAGTGCTTACTAGTCGATACAAACACTTGATTATCATCAGTCATTACTATTTTGCATTAATTATAACGTAGAACTTTTTTTTTTGGTAGAAACTTGGTAGTCACTAAAGTCGATATATTTTTAACACATAAAAGTCGATATATTATTAACATATTATTTTCTCTCTCTTTTTGAAATTAAAATTATTACCTTAAGAATTACAACCTTTGGTTTTTTATGATGTGACTGGATATAAAATTAATTTACATCAACTTTTGACACAGAAAACATTTATATGGAGATAAAGTTTTAAAAATAAAGTGAAACTTATTAACCAAAATATTAAAAAAATTATTCAATATGACAGAAACCTTAAAATAAAAAATAAAAAATATATGTATCAATCTGAGTTTAGTTATAAATAAATAGATATAAAAAAAGAGATCCAGAGCCAAAAACTAGTTTTGGAGATTATAACCAAAAGAAGGAAGATTAAAAAATTAAATTGCATACTATAAAACTAGTACAAAAAAATATATTCTTATAAAAAACAACAACAACAACAACAACAACAACAACAACAACAACAACAACAACAACAACAACAACAACAACAACAACAAAACAAAGCACAGTAGAAGAAAAAGATTAAATATATGAGACAAAAGATAACGAGATAAAATAGACACTAAAAAATAACTAAATTATCTGAATAATAAAATAAAATCTTAAAAAAGCATTATAATCAAATAGGTTCCAGAAGTATACAAGATAAAAAATTTAGATTAAAAATGTAAACCTAGAGGTTAATATTATATTTATAAAAATAGCACCCTAACTAAAATGAAAATTTAAATTATGTACAAAACAATTGCTCTGAAACGCAATAAAAGCAAACTTTAATGTAAAAAAAAAAAATAACAAAATAATTTATGAGATGAAATTTAAAATTACAGAAAAATTGCAGACAAAATTTTAACAAACATTTTGAATAAAAATAGAATCAAGATTTAATTGAATAATAATAATAAATAAATAATAATAATAGTTCAGCAGCAAATGCTTCACCTGTTTAGAGTCAGGATAACAAACTCAAGAGTTTTGTGCTTAGAAGATACTGAGAGGTTGAAGCTGAATGAAAAACATACTTGTGCACACTTTGTTCAATTTAGAATTAATTCATGTCTTTTTTCAATGTTCTGTGATAGTTTTCATTCAAAATTTTGACAAAAATGAAATCATTGAATGATGGTTTTGAAAACAATATGGCAACAGAGATATCACATGACCAGATGTCTCCATAATAATCTCACAACAAACAGTTCACGTTCAGGATAACAAGCACCAATGTTTTACTTTAGAGAATATTAAAAACGTAAACTTGACAAGATACAATTCATACTGATAAGTATTTTTTTTATTTTTATAAAGATGCTATTTATGGTAAACTAGTATTTTTCCATTTAACCAAGATGCAATTCACACCAATTAGTATTTGTTTGATTTTCTCAAGATGAAATTCATGTTGAACTAGTTTTTCTCTATTTTCCCAAGCTGCAATTCACGATGAACTAGTATTTTTCCATTTTCACAAGATCCAATTTCTGCTAATATTTTACCATGCTAACAAGTATTTTTCCATTTTCCTAAAATGCAATTCATGTTGAACTAATATTTTTCTATTTTCCCAAGATGCAATTCATGTTGACTAGTGTTTTTCCATTTTCCCAAAATGTAATTCATACTGACTAGTATTTTTCCATTTTTTTCACATGAAACTTATGTAACAAATGAACAATAAGATTTAGCTACAAAAACTATAATACTCTCACCAAATGATCTTAATTTTTATTAGACCATATGTTAATCTAACACCAAATTCAACCTCTTTTCCATCTGTTTTCATTCATACTGTCACATGTTTCCATATACTTTTCTCAATATCACATTTAAAAATTTTATGTAAATCTAATTTGACATGTATCTTGTTATGTAATTTTTTTTTTCAATTATTGTAAATCATATTTTCTTTCCTATCAAGATTGTAAACCTTTATTTATTACATATGTAATATCATGAATCAATTTGTACCAAGAACTCATGTTTTCAAATGTAACTTATGTAACCCTTTTTGAGTCTCATTTAAATAAAGTTTACCCTTTGAAACATAATAATAATAATAACAACAACAAAAATAAAATAATGTGGTAGGCCATATGGCTTTAAGTAGGACAAAAACATATGCACAGTACTTAAATTTTACATATTAGATAATAACTTAATTCATCTTCTAATGAATATCCATGATATTTAGAAGCATCTGTGGTAATATGCAAGGAAATGGGGCAAAACAAAATATAAAATAAGAAAAAGTGTCAAAAGGATTAATATATGTATTAAAAATCTCAGTGATATAAAATATCATAATAAGATAAACACTTGGGAAGGGTTCGTGGTCTGGAATAAATTATTAGATATACTAAAAAACAGCAAGGTTTGAAAAAAGAAATTAATATTTTTTTTTATACAGAGGCTAAACTTTCCACTAGATAGGGATTTTATACACAAACATTGTTACATCTATTCATTACTCTGGCTTGCACTGGTGGCACTACTGTATGGAGAGTTTAGCCTCTGTGTAAACAGCTTGTGTAAGCATAAGAAATTATGATGATGTGATGTTAAGTGGTTAATTTTTTTTTTTATAAATAATGGTTTGTTATATCTTAAAAGAAACTTGCAATCTAAATTTCCTAAAAAAAGAGAGATGAGAGAGAATTATCAGAGCAACATGTTTCAGCTTAAAGTAATGTTTTGAGAAAAAAATAGATTATACAAAGTGGATGCTTTCAGTACATACAGATTTAGTAACGTACTGTATAAAAGTAAAGTATAAATGATGATAAAAATTTTGAAAAAAAAAAATCTTAAAAAATTATTGAAAATTGGCTAAATGCAAAATTTTTCAATAAAATTTATATCCAAAAAGTAAATAAAAAAATTCTATTGAAGAAAATTAATGGGCAAATAATTAATAATTTTTAGTAAAGAAGAATTGTGAAGGTAAATTATAAAATATTATAATGAACGTGTGATTTGAGAACACACATACTCTGCCTTACATGAGAAATCATTTATTATTAAATGATCAAATTAAATTTAAAAATAAATAATTAAGCCTTAATAAAAGTGAAATATAAAATATTTAAAATGCAAATTTGCAAAAGTAAAGTGTTGTGTTTAATAAAATAAAAGAAACTTTAGTAATAAAAAGCAAGTATGAAGAGGGAAAAAATAACTCTTTCTTTTTATAAATTAAGTAAAAAAAAAAGTAAATGTAAAAATGAAAATTGAAGTAAAATATAATATGTAAAAAGAAAATTATCAAATTTGTGAGTCATTTAAAGATTGCTTGGCTGATAAAGAAACAAAATAATAAGTCCCATAGCATTAATTAAAAAAACAAAGGAAAGGACTATGGACATTATCTCATCAAAATGTTAGATTAATCTAAGCAAGAATTTAGATTAACCCTTTTCCCGCCTCTTACGAAGCACCTCGTAGACATCTGACATCACTCTAACTCTGCAAGTTTTTATACGAAAATATTCGTTCAATATGTTTTTAAATAGATTTTTAAAAGCTCTATAAGATGGTGCCCTCTTCCGAATTCTTTTACAAGTAAAAAATAAAAAAAAACTGCATTTAAAGCTAAACAAAGAAAGAAGCTTATTGGTGATTGGCTCTCAGCCAGTTCTCAGCCGACAAAGACATTCTGATTGGCTGGAAAAAACAAAGAAACCACCTGATGAAAGAAAATAAAGATAAATGCTGAGATTTTCATTTCGAATGTGATTTAAGTATTAAAAAAAGGATAATTTGACAAATTAAAAATAATTTTTAAAAAATAAACTAAAAAAATAAAATTATTTTCGAAAAATATTGAAGATTTTTGTAAAAATATTGAAGCTGTAGTAAAAAGAAATATTTACTTTTCTATAATGTAAAAGTCGATCTTTTTGTTTATATTATAGCTTTTATGTTGCCGAAATTGAATATTTTAGAATAAATAAATAGCAATTTATTTTTGAAAGAACTTTCGTTCTCTTCATAACCTGAAAAATTAATAATATACTTTTTATAAACGTATCTGAGTTGAATTTAATATTATAGGCGAATATGTTTTAACAATAGGCTTTGTCTTCAGTTTGTGACTTGGCCAATTAAAAGCTTTGATTTTTACCTCATACAACCAATGATTTAATTAGCGGTTAAAAGGTTAAAACAAAACAGAAAATTAATTAAGGAAATATCAATTACTTAAATCAGATTGGAGAATGATAACTAGAAAACAATAAGGGAGAAGTGTATAAAAGGATCAAGAGATTCATTCCATTATTATTAGTATATTATATTACTATTTTCATTATCATTCAGAATTATTGTATTATAAAAAACTTAAAGAAGATAAGACGGTGAAAAACCAGCAGCATTAGCAGTATGCTGGGCTAGACAGCAACTGAAGTATGTGACTAGCCTTCAATCTCAGTCCTTTGTAACATCAGATACTTTCCATCTAGAAGTTATCTTCACCTCATGATCTGAAAACTATGGAAAATCTCTCTCCTTTATTGAAATATGGAAAATCAGCAAGAAGCCAAACCATCAATGCAAAAGAAAAAGCCAATCAGTTGGTGATCAACAAACAGGAAAAAGCAACAAATTGTGTCCATGAAAAGTGCAATGTATTATCTGAAAAAATCCTAGGTAAATATATTCTTTATTATCCCACTCTAAAAATTTGAACATTTATTTGAATTAAAGACTCTAATGAACTTTGATATTACAGCCAGAGTAATCTTTAATGTCACTTCCCTAACATTTTCTCACATTATTGCATGAATATATATGTGCATGTAATGACTCATAATGTGTTTTTACCTTTGTGCTATGAAAAATTCCAGTCAGTTGAGGGAGTTAAAATTCTAAACTTTTGATTGGTCAATTACAAAATCAGCAGTAAAATATATTTGTCTTTTAATATTATATTCATTTTAGTTTCGTTCATAAAAGCAAATAAATAATTTGTCAAATTATGAAAGTGAACAAAAGTTTTTTCAAAAATAAATTTCTATTTATAATTATAAAAATATTCTATAGCAGAGAAGCTAAAAAGAACATTTGTAACCTGTTAGAAAATGCTATGTACATCATTGATTTCTTTCACAATTTACATTCATGTAAAAGTAAAGAATTTTTACTAAAATCTTAACTATTCTTCTAAAGTAATTATATTTTCAGCATATTTTATCAAAATAATTTATAATATGTAAAAAAAAATACTCTAAAACATTCATTTTCATTTTAAAAATCAAAATGAAGAACTTGAGCTTAAGTTTGATATTGAAAGTGTTAAAATTCTTTATGAAGAGAGAAACCATAATAAAAGAAAAATTAAGGAAGCAATTTTAATAAAGAGAAATAAAATCATTATAATTAATAGATAAGCTGCTAATGTTAAAATTTGGGATTCATGGGATTTGAATTGATGATGCTCACTTCCTATATAGTTTTTGAACTTAACGGCAATTGAAGAGAGACAAAGAATTAACTAAAATTACTTTTGCAGATTGAAGACATTAATTATATATATATTAAGAATGCCAAGAACTGTCAGTTTGTGCAAATGTTCACTGTATAGATTTACTGTAAAAAGTCAAAATGATAGTAAATTAAATCTATCCAAGTGTAGGTAAGCATTGATTGTATTAATGGTGATGATGATGATAAATAATATAGTACATATAAATTATCAATATTTTTTTTTATCCTTACGAGTAATTATCTAATTTTGTTTATTTTTTTTTTTAATTTACCTGACATTCACATAGCTTATTAATCTAAATTATTTTCAAAAATTAATTTTTTTTACTCAAGATAAAAATCTTGAAAAGACTAAAAGTTATTAGGTAGGAATGCTTTTTCTAGGAAAGGACTAAAATCTTGGTTCAATAAGCTAATATTTGAATTTTCAGATCATGGTTCAATAAACTTAATTACCTATATATTTTTTCACAACAAACTATACTTTTTAAAAAAAAATGTTTAAACATATTTATAACTTTAAGTTTAAAATTAACAAGTACAAGTGATAAAAGGAAATTAAATGACTTAATTACTGTGGAATTTACAAGAAATTCGAGCACTGGAAATATTAGAATTGGAATCTATGTAAATCATAGGTCCCAAACTTTTTCAAACCACCATCCCCTTTACAAGATATAAATTTTGTAACACCCCCTCTAAGTATAACAGTTTTCTGTGTTCAATCTGTTTGATATTTTTGATGTAAATAGCAACTAATGATACTGTACCAGATGATGCCTACCCTGTAATTCATACAATACACACAAGATATAACATGATGTCAATGTCACACATCGGAATAAGGCAACAACATAAACTCAATATCAATAACAAGAAGAAAAAAAACAAAATTTAAAGTTATTAAATTTAAGTTTAAATGAGTGAAATCAAACCAAAATTGGTTATATTTCCTGATTTCCCCCTAATACCCTGCTAATTGGTACCACAAAGTTTTAGGCAGTATATCTTTAAAAGTCTGAACCCTAAACTCACCTTTATGTGCCACTTTCAGAAGAAAAAAGAACATTTTCAAAAAGGAAATACCACTGCCAACAAAACAAAACAACAACAACAACAAAAAAAAACAAACAACAAATTAGCATGTCAATAAATTTTCAATAATCACATACAGAGATTACAAAAATAATAATAATAATTTCACGCAAAGTAAGTTTCTCTTTTCTCAAATAGAACAGTGTGTTAAAAGCAAACAACAACAAACAACTATATATATATATATATATATATATATATATATGTCTCGACATATACACAAGCATTCCAGAAATTAATTTGGTAGAACTGTTTTAAAGTAGGAAAATCAAATAATAATTTATAGAGAAACAAAAAAAAAAATACAAATAATTAAAAAAATACAATGAAATTTATAGCAACAAGATATAATGATAATGAATAAAAAAAAATTACACCATCCAGCTTTCTTCTGGTTTTTTCCCCATCAACCATCTCTGGACTTAGTTACTTACTATAAACCATGACAACAAGGCAGTGAAAGCTTCCCTTTTTCATAGAAAAACATAGGCATTAAGGTGTTCATCAGCATCAGCTAGCATCTGTGGCTACATGACTGCAGCATAGGAGTCTGGCTAGTGCACTAACATTGGGAGTTTACTTCATTAGCATTTTAATGATAAAATTTAGACATTTTTATATTTCTCAGCTTTCTCTAGAAATCTTTACAATAACAACAGCAACCAACCAACCAAGAGTCGATCATGCAATTCTGGACAGACTATAATTTGAAGCTAGGCTCAGTTCTGCTTTCTTTCATAAAGTTCTCCACTGCTTTAGTTCAGCAAACCCTTAACTACCCAGCAAACAAAACATATCAAGGAAAACAATAAACTCAAAAGAGACCACCCCCATTACCTGCTGAAAACTTTTTGTAGCACATCTATAGCAATGCAAATTGAGTACCCCTCTTTCACTATTACAGCTGTTATCTCCAATTTCATGAATAATTGATCATAATACAATTGTCATAGCTTTTTACTCCTTTTTATCTTTCACTTCTTTCATTTTCCACTCAGATTCTTTTAATTCCTCAAGGAATTCCGTTTACATGTAGTTTCTAATTTTAATACAATGGAAATAGCTTTTTACATCTTTACAAAAGATTCAAAACAAAAAAAAAAACAAATCTCAGATATGACAAATTTTTAGATTCTCTCAGCTGATAATGGCCTTAAATTAGTTTATTTTTTTTTAACAAAAAATATAATGCACAGGATGACCACTTCTATCTATTAGTAAAATTTAAAATTAGTCATACAATAGTAATATGCATTTCTTTTAACTTGTTAATATAGAAAAAAAACCCCATCAAAAATATGCAAAACATTTACAATTACTCTGACTACCCCCCTTTTTATATATTCTTGCACATAATTTATAAAACAACCATAAAATCGGTAAAATAACATCAAAATTAGCCATTTGAGAGGTGCATCTGGAGAAAAGGCTAGACCACCTGAATACCCCCTCCCCCAAATGCTTCTGAACCAACTATCACCCCCCCCCTAGAAGTCTTCACTTCCTACTCTGAGGTAGTATCACCCACTTTAGGATACACTGATGTAAACCTTTACACTTTTGATTCTGAAACTCTAACATTACATTATATCAAACATGGCATGACTGAGTTCAGGTCTAGAACTGAACAACTAATACTTATTATAATTGAAACATTTAAATTATTTTTTTAAAAACTAATCTATAGTTAATCAATCTACTATTTGTTGGAAATTAAACATCATTGTTTAATTCTAATTATACTGACATCATTTTTATTTTTAAAACAGTCAGTAAGATTACGAAAAAGTATGCAATAAGGTTAAACATCGAATTCATATTTATAAAAGAAAGGAATGTTAAATGAAAATAACCACTTCTTGTTTATTCAGCTATTTTTGAAAGCATTTGCAAAAACATCAGTTTATATATATTATGGTTTCCAAAAATTAAGAATAATAGGAATCATGTATATTGTATATAATGTTGATAACATCTGTATATGATAACACAAATCTTTTAATAATTTTAGCATTTAAAATGTTTTTCAAAGCTTAACATTTTTTGAGGGCTACTGTTTGTTTGCAGGCTGTTTTATTTTATTTTTAAAAACTGGTTTAGTATTAATTTCCATTTAATATCACAATAGCAGTAATAATGTGTCATTATATGAGATTAATAAACTACTATAAGCTAGACGGAATATAATTTTGAAGAAAATATTAAGCATTACCACATTAATAAAAAAAATAAATGTAAGGATGTTTTTTTGGATGATTTTGTGACATTTTCAAGAGGGCAAGTGACATATTTAACATAACAATTGCATTCCTTTGACCAAACTGTTATCGAGAAAATTTGCCTTATTACTTCTCCAAATCATCTATAAAACTTAGCAAATGGATTATAATTATCAGTTTATATTTATTTAAGTAATTGCATAAACAACTTAGAAAAATATAAAGTCATAGAATTATTTTTTTTAAAAAAAGTATTACAAATTATTTACAGCAATACATAAATTATTTTTTGGAGTTGTAAAAAAAAAATAGATTCAAAAGTTATGTTAAATAAAATTTTGTAAATTAACTGTATAAAATTGTTAAAAGTGTAATTAACGTTTTGATTTTATTATTGACATTCTATTTTTAATAATAATGCAGTATCTTTTTTCTTTTTTGATAATATAATCCAAGTCCCATTTAATTCTTTAAGTTTGAGTGTCTAGCTATACAAAAAATATTCTCACACATAGTATTTAACCATTATTTATGTCAAAGATAAAGATGACAATTTTCTTGTAGGTAATATGTTTTATGGAGATTTTTAAAATAATGGTTAAAAAGGGATCAAAATCCAATTTTATTTAAAAATAGTAAATAAAAATGCTGCTGTATTTTAACCTGATATTACTTTAACAAGAATAACAACAACAAAAAACAATTATGTTCACAATAAATAATTTTATTTAAAATGAAAAAAAAGTATATAAAAATAGAATTAAGTTATATATTAAATTATTATTATTAATGAGAGCACAGGTGTCTTAAATTATCTCATAATTTAACTGAAATAATTAAATTATCTCATAATTTAACTGAAATAAAGGATGATATATTTATAATAGTCAAATTCTGAATTTTCAACCAAGGCTCACAAAAAGTTTTAGGAAATTTTCTTGTAGATGATAGTTTTAAAGCTTGTTACATCTGAAGAGAATTTAGTATCGTAGGAACATTGTTTTGTAAAATTTTACAATTCAGAATATGGTTATTATATATAGCATTTATCATAGTTAAATAATAAACTAATAGAGGTTGCTTAAATAGTTTCTTTTATAATAATATTAAAAGTATAGCTGTATAATATATTATATGATTGATTATATTATATGCATATTTAGTTTTCAATTGATGGGATTTAAATAAAAGTGAAATTAAGTTTTTATCTGACTAAAATTTAATTGTATATATATTATTTCTGTAAAAGGAAACTCATCTATAATTTCTAATTTTATAAAGTAAAAGAACATCTATATATATCAAACCTGATTTTGCAAAACTAGATGATTCATGAATGTAGGTTAGATGGTAACAGCCCAAGCTTACCTACACCATAATCTTCAATCTGTTGTCAAGGGAATTTTTATTTAATAAAAATTCCATTGACAACTTTTTGATGATTTATGGTGTATACAGGAGGATAAAAAATAACTGGAATTTTATAGTAAAAAAAATGTATACTTATTTTTAGGTGTTGCAAACTGAATTGTTTTAAAAAGTATAGTCTATTTAATGCAATGTACCAGTCTAAACCAGTTTGTCACTTTTCGAAGTAGTCCAGAAATACTTGTAAAGTGATGCTTTTAAAGCTTCTGTCACCCCCCCCCCCCCAAGCTCTAAGTCTGCAAAAAATAAAAAAAAAATACATTTTTTCATTCCAGAGATTAAAAAAAAAAATTGCACAAAGTGAGATCAAGTGAATACTTTTGATAGATAAGCTGGATCATGCTGAATTTATTAAAAAGTGTTTCACATTCAAGGCTTTGAGAGATGATACAGTTGGGGTGGAGTTTACACTTTTTTCTTTGCACAAATAGGGATGTTTACATTTTACTGCCTTACGTAAATGTTTTAGAACTTGCAAATAAAATGCCTAACCATTATAAACTAAATCTGAGAAAAAGACATCATTTGTGTCCAAAAATAAAAAATCAGTATTAATTGTTCAAACATTTCAAAAAAATTTGCTATGTGACCCCACTATTTTATACAGTGATGGCGTTTGGAAGGTTGATGCAAAAGAGTTCCTGCAAAAAGTATCTAACAACTGAAGCACATATTATAACATGTGCACAAACCAGAGCATGATTCGAGTTATTTTTGGGTTTTCCCTCCTCATAGGTAAATTTGAGATGTTATGTGATATATATACAATTTTCATTAGTTACAGTCTGTTATCATCTGACTGATTTTTCTAAAATAAAAATAACAGAAATTTCCACATATTTAAAAATATTTAAACAATTACATTTGTATAAAAATTATTAATATGATAAGATTTGTAAAAATATAATTGATTATAATTTCTGCTTATTTAAATATAATTATGTGTATTGTTGACTATAAATCATATTTAATAACTGCATGTATTTTATCTTTCATGTATTAAATAAAGCAAGTCATCATCATCATCAACCATTATCAATTCATTGCAGGATGAAGATATCTCAAAGTTCAATACATTTTCTCCATTCTCTAGCCTCTCCTCCACATCACTCCTGTACACTTTCTTATTTCATCTATCCATCTCACATGTGGTCTCTTTCTGGGTCTTTTACAATCTTTTGTCCAGTTTAAGATTTCAATTATCCATCTATTATCATCTCTTATAGCAATATGTCCAGCACAACTCCACTTCAGCCTTTTAATTCTTTCAATGATGTCAGTAACACCTGTTTGTTCTCTTACCCATGTACTGCATTTTCAGTCTTTTCTTGCAATTACTAGCATGCAGCTCTCCATACTTCTTTGAGTGGTCTGAAATCTCTGTACTGTTCTTATATTAAATGTACAAATCTCAGATCCATAAATAAAAACTGATAAAATATTTATTAAAACCTTCACTTCAAACACATAGACATACTTCCTTTTAATATTAACTCATTTCTACCAAAAGCACTCCAATAAAGTTTAATTCTATGATTAATTTCATTCATTATGTTTCCATTTGTAATAATAATTTGATCAAGATAATAGTAGTTGTGAACTTCTTCTAACTCATCATAATCAATCTTTATTTTCATCTTTTGGGAAAATCCATTGAACATTACTTTAATCTTTTTAACATTTACCTTTAGTTCTACTTTCCTACTTTCATTTGATAACTCCTGCAACATTTTCTGCAGTTCTAAAGCATCATCTGCAAAATCTAAATGACTTAAATAATATCCATTTATTTTTATTCCTTTAGCTTCCTATTTTAATCCACAAAATACTTCTTGCAGCAAGTAAAATCTTAATATATAAGATTCAAAACAATTCTAATTTGTGTTTAATTAAGAAGAGGATTTACTTGAAACCTATCCTATAAACCTTATAATGACATAGTTTACAATTCAGAATGCATGTTATATATAATAATATATGTCTTATCTAAATAGTAATAATAAAGGATATTTTAATGCTTTTATTCATAATAGTTTTAGCATTATACTAAAAAATTATAAATGCTAAAATGAATGAAGTTAAAGATAAATTAGATCAAATATATAATGCTAGTGATAAATAAAAATAATCATTTTATACTATACTATTCATCATTTAGCAGAAAGTCTTATACACTGAAATGAACAATATTTCTAATTGTTTACAGAAAACTGTGATATCATCCATGTATGTGATTCAGGATATACTTTGTTTTAGCATGGATATGTTTATCACATAAAACTAATAATTCAGACCACATTCATAATCTTCCCATATATAATTTTGTATCCATTTTGAATTACTAAAATTATTGATAATAAGTATTATGTATATGATGTAAACTAATACTATTTATAATAGGTATTATATATATGACTTAAACTTAAAAGTAAATTTGAAGATGTGTATATCTTAATTTTATGGCGATAAAATAATAAATAACAAGTTAATTAAGAAAATATTGGTTTAATGCTGATAGTAAATTGTTATATGATAAATTTTGTGTCGTATAAAATAACAAAAATGATATTTTGAAGAAATGTATTATGAATTTTATCACATGATATTTCTACTGATGTATATATACTTGAATCATTAAAAAAAAAAAAAAAACTCAAAAAACTTAACGTAGAAATATATCCTTGGGTTTAACCCTTTATTAATATTTTTACAAATTAGTATACAAAATATATTTCTATTCAAATGTTAGACTTATTCTTTATGACTTTTTATTCATAAAAATCTTTAACTATTTTTTCTTAGCATATTTACAGACATTTTCTATTACAAATGTCATGATGAGTTTCTACATTTTCTCTTTTCGTTTTCTTTGTTATAAATTTAAAAAAAAAACAAACAACTTTTCAAATATTTAAAATTACTTTTGCTTTCAATATTTTTTTTTGCTCCTATTCTTTATCTTCTTTATTACTTAACAATTTTAATTTCTTGTGCATTTTTTACTACTAATCCTTATTATGAAAATGTAATGCATTAATTTTTCTTAATCATTTAATTTTATAATTACCCAAGGCAGCTTTAAATACAAAGCTTATCAAAATATAAAACTTTAAAAATGAGATTCTAGAATAAATTGTTTTAAATGATAGAAAACAATTGCAAATTATCACTGCTAATTAGTACTTAATGTCATTAAGTGATATTCTTTTGTTGCATACAAATTCTAAACAGTCTTTAAGTACACACCTCACCTTATCATAAACAAAAAGATTAAAAAATTCACCTTTTCACTGCATGAAAAAGGCATTTTTCTATAGAAAAAACGATAAACTGGAATAGTTAATTTACATTATAGATATGATTAGCTAGATTCCTACTGATGAAACAATGGTGTAACGATAGCTGAAAAATATCTTAAGCTGGCCTGGAAATTTTTACTTATTTAAAAAAATATTAGTTTCATCCAAAAACTTGAATCACAAGTATATTCTTAAATGCAGATATACTAAATTACATTAGATGCCCTTTTAAGCAATGTCGTATACATAATATATATATATATATTTAATATAATCAATTCCCTTTAAGCAATGTCATATACATAATATATATATATGAAATCAGTCAACATTTAAACAGTGCAAATATTATTAATAATCTACATTCTCAATCTGTTGTCAAAACAATCTCATTTAATCAATAAATGTAAAAATCTACCTTATCTATGGTCTAGTATATATATACTCTAAAGATTGTAACTTAACTACAGAGAGTGAAATTACTAATACAAATAAATTTAAATAAACCTCATTAAACAGGTAAATGTAATCTGTTTTGAAACTAGACTAATAAATAGTCAATTATAATTTCAAATGGCGATTGTAACTTTCAAGTTGCACTCCAACCATGTATTAATTAAATAGTAAAACTAACAATGTTCAAGGCTGAATAGGTATTCACTGTAAATACATGAAGTCAGTCAATACTTAAACAGTACCAATATCATTAATAATCAATAATCTCAATTAATTGCCAAGGTAACTCTCAGATCCACCTTTATCCAAGATTTAATAAGTTTACGTAAACATTGCAGATTGCAACTTGACTACAGAGAGTGAAATTACTAATCTAAAGAACAAGTTTACTTCTTTGTATTAGTAATTTTACTCTCTGTAATCAAGTTGCAATCTTTAGTATCTATATAAACATATTACATCAAAGATAGCAGTGCATTTCCACCTTTATTGATTAAATAAGATTGCTTTGACAACAGATAGACATTGTTGACTGTTATTAATATTGGTACAGTTTAAGTCTTTGGAGTGTTATTATAATAAAGATTAGAAATGAGATTATAAAAAACTATCAATTACTACTAATTGACAATCCTTGAAGTTAAACAAATTTTCTCATTAATTTATAATAGCTGTTTTATTGTATTTTTCGTTAAAAAGGTCATTTCTTACTACAAACTCAAGTTGTTATATGAATTTTAAACCAAGAAAACTATTTTATAGGTGTGAGAATGTGGAAAAATAACATCTTTCTTGGCAGTCTGCAAATAATATTGTAAATTTCTCCTGAGTTGTATATGTTGAATTATATTCTATATATATGATATAAAGAATTAATTAATTTCTATTTAGTTAGAAAAAGAAGTAAGATTTTTTTAATTACTAAAAATAAATAATTGTATGATTGATTTTTCTAGAAATCATATAATATTTAAATACTATAATGATGGACTGAAAACTACAGAATCACCTAAATGCCCAAACCGAGATCTTTGTCTTTTTACTTTCAATTGAAATTGATTGAATATCATTAGCTCTTGGGTTCTCATTTAACTACCCTTAAAAATGTTTTTTTAGATGGCTATTTTATCTGATATTGACAATTATTAATATGTAAAAGGCTTAGTTTAATTTCTAATTAAGAAGATATAGCCTAAAACTTACCATACACTCACACACACACATATATATATATTTCTAATGTTATTAACTACTATATCAACATCGATTGTCTGTCAAGTAAACTAAAAACAAAAATTCAGTATGGTCAATGGATTACAACTGTTGTGCTTAACTTGCATTTTTGGATAGTATGATTTTCCTAGCAATTGATCATAAACCATGGGTTATTTAGCATATTTGACCATTTTTGTTTTTATATAAAATTTTATTTAAAAATTCCCTAACAAATCACAAATCATAATGAATAATATTTAATTTGCCAAGTGCAGATAGATGAAATTGAAATTAAATTGAGATACTGGAAAATCTCATTGCACTCGTTATAACACTTATCTGACAGCCAATTAGATATTATGATAGCTGTCCCAATGACAACCAAACCATAAACATATAACAAAAAATTTATAAGAAAAGGGTGGCCACCCTTCTCTCTACTCAATTTAATTTCAATTTCATCTATCTGTGCTTCACAAATTAAATATTACTTACATAATTTACTGCTAGTTATATTATCTAAAAACTGCTGCATAGTAAATCGTAGGATTTCGCACTGTGCATTTATAATTTAAACTTATTGAGTTAATTGTGAAGATATTTAAAGCTTCACACTTTCAAATCTAAATACTTATGACTGGCTTAGATATATAGAAAGAAAAGTAGAGAAAAGCATGGCCGCCTTTTTTCATAAATTCTTTGTCGTATGTTTATGGTTAGGTTGTCATTCGGACAGCTATCATAACATCTGATTGGCTATCAGATAAGTGTTGTATCGAGCACAATGAGATTTTCCAGTATCTCAATTTAATTTAAATCATAATGAAATGAACTTATGATTTCCCAGACCAATGCATATCCTGTCATTTACAGTACTTGAGAGTCACATGATTCCCAGAGTGATTAACTATTTCAGTTCTGATTTAGAATGCGCTAATGGCCATTTTGAAACCTAAAAACCACCCACTGACACATCCAACTGATAAATGACATAAATATTGAATAAAAGTACTTGAAATTCATATTTTAAAAATTATAAGCTAGTAAAAATAATATGCTTTATTTATTAGGGATTTTTTTTTTAAAAAAAAATTATTCATAAAATATTTGAAATATGACAGCATGCCAGAATATGCAGGGAGGGGAAATGATGGTTTGGCCGATATAAAGTATGATCTAAAAAATGCAGAAGTCTGATCAAACCAAGCTTATAATTTCCAAATACTAAAAGATTATACTATATACCCATATGAAGTAAAGCATATTATTTTTACTAGCTTATAATTTCTAAAATATGAATTTAAAGTACTCTTATTCAATATTTATGTCATTTATTGGTTGGATGTGTCAGCGGTGGTTTTGGCTGGTCTTTAAATTTCAGAATGTGCGTGAGTTCTAACTAAATCGGCACCACTATTTCTTTATTAATTTTTTAAAATAATAGTAACAACAAAAAGCACAAGCTAGGTAAACTTGATTACAAATGTAAAATAATTTTCATAAAAAAATGAAATGTTTTTATTATGATTTAGTGTAACCTCATTATCATTATCATCATCATTATTAACAGCATCATAAGTGAATATAGCCATTCTAACTTCAAAAGAATTGTTAATAGTTTCTAATGAAGATATTCACTTATATTTGCAGCAATATAAAACAATGTATAAATAAAAAAATATATTCAGATAAAAAAAATAATTACAAATTTCTATTTCACATTAAAATTCAAGAAATATAAAAACTATTTGTAATTGTGTGTGTATATATATATATGTTAAAGTCCTTGTCGTAAGACGAGTATAGGTAATTAGGCAGTAGAAAACTATGAGCATAGTAATGTTTAATTCCAATATTAATAAATAGCTATTTTTTGCAATTCAATATAATTTATTATATTGTCTCAATATTTAAACTTCAAGGATTCTTTTACTATCAAATTTAATATATATATGCACATTTGTTTAATTCTTAATAAAAGGTATTGGTGAAAAAAAAGATCTCGATACATTTAAATACACAGATCATTTTTTACTGATCAAAAATATATCAAAGTTTTTCTTCAGCAAAAAAAAAAAAGTTATGTGTACATACATATAATACCACTTGCAAACACATATGGCCATCCTAATTCCAAGGGCAAAAAAAAAAAAAGTAATAATTTGAAAAAAAAAAAGCTCAAGAGACGAGTTTAACAATGATTATACAAACCAACCAAAAATGCGTCCGTATATAAAACCTGTTGATCCATTTTTCTATTTATGGATATTGTCAATGTTGTCTTAATATCTTCAGCAAAAAAAATTTCTTTACGAAATACTTCAATAGCATGTCTAATTATAGCTCTTCAATGTATTCTATTCTCTGCCATATCTTTCCAATGAGAATAATCAACATTGCATTTTTTTAGAATTATTATTATCATTATCAATTACAAGATGAAACCTCACAACGCAATAACTAATAAATTTATTTATTAATTTTTATATTATTATAAAAGTTTTTTTATTATTATTAAAATACATCCAGAATTAACTTTCCGCGGTTACAGCAATTTCGTTTTGTATATGACACACATAAGGTTGAATTTTAAACTTTTTTTTACATTTATATTAAAATACTTCCCCTGCCCCATTCCTATTCTAATGGCTTTAAAATCTTATTAAAAAATATATTCCCTAAATTGTTTTCTAAACAACAATTTTAATCACTAGATGGCGCAAAAATCTCTTGAAACTTGTATTTTTGCTTTATTTGTTAGAGTTTTAATTAAATAAAAAGTAGGTAATTTTCTAGCTTTCCGACAATTTTCTATTTAGTTTTAAAAAATGAATTTAACAATATAACTGAAAATATATTTATTTATCGATCTAACTGTCGCATTAAAAATTACAAACAAGAATTACTCTCTATGTTTACATTAGAAACTTAATTGTTGTAAATCTGGTTAATATTTGCCTCGAACTATAGATATTTACATATTAAAATTATAATGTTGTGCTAAAGGATTAGTTATTAAGTTATATTAACTTATTGACCACAGAGGTTTAAGATGTTATTATTAAAATTTATAATTATTTAAAAACAAATTGAAAAAAGACCTCACAAAAACTTTATAAACTTTGATAACAAATAGTTGATATATTTTGAACATTATAGACTTTCGATCTACAGGTTTACTTAGTAATTTCTTTATTCTTCTTTTCTACTTTTTATATAACTATATATTTATTCATCTGCTGGAATATCAATGATATCATGATGTAGCTTTTAATAGAAGAAGCAGTATGACTATACTGGAATATGAAAGTAATAACTGATGATGATAATATTTATTTTCTTGGTTCTAGAAATCATTATCTTTATTATTAAATTTGCCATTCAGCATATTTCTATGAAATAATTAAATATCAAAAATTCACCAATCTCGCAATTATATTTAAATAACTTTTTAAGTAGTTTTTATTCTGAATTTGTTTATATGCAGCATTTACTGCTTTAAAAGTAATGTAAAATTTCAAATAATTCCTCAATTGTTGGAAATAACATTTATAGTAACTAGTTTTTAATTACTAAAACATTAGAAATATTCTTTAAAAAAAAAAAAAATACTTCTTACAATTTTGCTAACCATAATGAATGATTTAATGACTACTATAAATAATTAAGCAATTTAGCTTAATGGTCGTATTCGTTAATTCAGGTTGAGCTAGAGGTTTCTGAATCCAACAGAAAACTGAATGGAACTATAATAATACTCACTTTGATAATCACTTCACATGTCTATACTATTTATTATTTTGTTTTAAATATTAAATAACAACTAATTAAATATACACTATAAAGTAAATGAATATTGGATAATTTATAAATAATTTTTGATCAATAATAATAACATGCTTATTTCAAAAAAGGATTTTTAATAATAAAAACCATGTTAAAATTTGTGAATTATTTATAACAAAAATAATAGTTTATGTCATAATAAATAGAAATATGTTCCTGATTAAACATTAATGCTTAAAGATTATTTTTTTTAAAAATAAATCTTTATTTAAGAAGTTTGAAGAATAGTGATACTAGATTTATCTCCCCATGATCAAGGTTGAAATGAACAAAATAAAAATTTTGTGAAATAAATCTCAAGATTTTTCTTTCAAATAGTCAGACGGTAGCTAAATTAGCTAACTATTAAATATTGGTCAGTAAATAGATGTCTAACTACATTTAACTAGAAGATAAAACAAAAATGAAAAACAGGCAAACTACCATGAACCAGTGTTAAACCTAGTTGATTGTACCTTGTCTTCCAGTGATTTTTTATGCAAAACTGTTGAAGTTTTTAACTGGCAATGAAATATTTAAAAGCTATTAGAGAAAAATATATAAGCAATTTTAGCATCAAGATTTGCCATCCATAAGCTAGCTCAGTGCTATTAATTAGTTTATATTTATTAATGGTTTACCTTTTCAACCAAACTCGAAGTCAAACAGAGTTTAAGAATTATATTATACATAAAAAAATTTAATTTCAAATTAATTAACTTTGTATTTTTTTAACAAATTTATAATAGGTGCTGATAATAAATAAAACAAAGTAAAAAGATATGCAAATAATATATTACATTTTCAATATACTTGCTGAAAATATGTTGAGTTTATAAAAAATAACAGATAATAAATATTTGAATGATTAAAGTAGCATTAATTACTATCTTTAAGTTGAAATATGTTAGTAAACAGGACAAACTGATCTTATTCCTTACCAAATCATTGAAGCCATAAAATCCACTTAAAGTTTTAAAAAAGAAAACAATCACAATTTGACATAAAATGCAATTATTATTATGAAATAGAAAAGATTTTATAAATTATATTACAAATAATCAAAAAATTCTGAAGAAAATGTAAAGATCAAAACAATTGAAGACACAGCTACAAATTTCATTTATAGACAAAATTTATTTTAAAAATGCATTATTATGAATATGATTAATATTAAACACAGAAAAAAGGACCCTGGGCAGCAAACGAATGATGATATACACAATATTATATTTTATATTTTTGCCACAACAGCAACATTAAAACAGTTTAATAATATGGAACATTTATAATTTTATGGTTTTATAAATAGATGAAATGCCAGTATATGATCAGCAGGAGTGGCATTACGTTGGAAGCATATAATATAATAATGATGATAATAGTAATAATAATAAAATATGTAAAACAATTCTGGCTGTAATTAGATGGAAGCTCAGATCAAGAGCATTGTAAAATGACTACTCCATAAGAAATTGGGTTTCCAAATTTTGTATATTCATAGTATTTTTTTTTTTTTTGATTATTTTGAACTAATAGAAACTATACATTTTAAAAACAGGTAACTGAGAATATTCTAAATTTATTATATTTTGTTATTTATTTGTTTTAAAGTTTTTGTAGAACCTTATGGATAAAATCTATTCAAGTTTCTTCCAAAATTTTTAATTATATTTTTAAGATTCATTGTGGAATTATTATAAATTTCCTATTTCTATTTCATTTTTAAAAGAGATAGTAGTATTAAATTATTTCTTGGTGCTTCAAATATAAACATTTTAATAGTATAAAATTTTATAGTTTAGTTTGTTTTTTGTAGGGAATTCTGATAGGATTTTTAATTTTTTAAAGTTTATACAAAAAAAAAAAAAGCCGTGGTGTTTCTTTTATTATTTCAAGTTTCAGTTTGAAATACCTTTGTTTAAGGCCATTATTTTGATTTTAAGTTAAATTCACTTTTTAAAGGCACTTTACTAACCTGATTATAAAACTCAACCTGGCTTTTCTTGTACTTGAAAATCACTATCATTACAATTAATCATTAATTTATTTTATTTTCATTATGATAAACTTTGATTCCACATTCCTTTTATACCTTCTATATTCAGTTCAAATTACATCAACTACCTCCATTTTAATTGCAATAAAACAACTATAAGGTTATCCATCGTTTTACATTAAAAGGGTAAGATATTAGAAGTAAGTAAATCACCAAGATAGCAATTAATAAACATATATTATCAACACTATCAAATATTCTCACTTAATAGTAAATTATAATAGCAAAATAATTTGAATTACTTGTGTAGAAAATAAGTAAAATGTTTAAAATCTAAAATCTCAATTAGCATACATGTAATAATAAATAATTATCAGATATAACACTGTTATGCAATATACAATAGTAATCAAAATGCAGTTCATATTAAAGTTAATAATATCCAGAGAAGGGTTTATTTTTATGATATGCAACTTAGTAAATGTATCTTGTAAGCCCAAAGCTTTAGTAAATTAAAATCTATGAAACATGCATCTAGCAAACCAAATAAAAGCTTAAATCTACATATCATAAGCTGTGATACTGTTTTTATGTTTTGATTGCCATTGTTAATGTAATATAATAACTATATAGATCACACACACACATAAGACATCTAAAATTTAAATAGCTTCTAGAAGGAAACTCGATAATTTTTGGGTAAACAATTTCAGGGTAGTGAGAGTTTAAATGGTTTTCTATCCTTATATATTCTACTTAGAAACTTTTAGCTAATCATTTCCAATTTATATTGGGTGGTTAACTTGGTTGATTATGGGCCGGCTACATGAAGAAAAATCTTAAGTCTAATTAAAACTTTAAAAATTTCAAGAGTTTTGTCTAAATTGGATTCCAACCGTACTCATAAGAATAATAAATATATATACTAAGAAAGTTTTGCCTAGATTGGATTCGAAACATGTTCATAGGAATAGTAAACATATATACTAAGAATGCATTATAAAACTCATATACCTATTATTAAAAACCACTCAACACTTAGACAATCCCAATATCAATAACAATCAACAATTTCAAACTGTTGTCAAGGTAACCTACTTTTAACAATATAAAAGTCTTTACTTAATAAAACATAACCTTTTGCAGTTTATATCTAACTAAACCGAATACATTTAACACAATTTTATTAAGTTAAGAGTGCATTTAATGCATATATAATTCTACAATTTTTTTTAGTTATGTAATCCATTTTATGAAATTTATAAATTACCTTTTTAATAAAATATTTTGCTTAGATAGTTAATCAGGATACAACTAGCTTACGAATAAAAAGATCAATCATGCATGTTTATAGTTATCAACTCATATATATGATTGTAATCTGATGAAAATCTTTGATTTTTCCATAGGGATAGGGGGAGGGTAATTTAAATTCTACTCCCTTCTCCTACAAAATTAACAGTATACTTTACTCCCCCCCCTTTTTTTTTTAAAAAAAAACAAACTAATTTTTAGAATTCTTCATCTATAGATAATTTTTAAAATATCATTAATAGATAATTAATTTAAAAATTTTTTTAAATGTATACATGGATATAAATGTATGTCGTGGGATTTGAAGTGTACTTCTAAGCAGTGCTTTTTTAGTATTAAATACAAATAACGAACTATTGATTACGAATAAAAATACTGTAATTTTTACGAGTTGTTTTTGAGTTATATTCATTAAAAAAAATCTGATTATTAAATTATATAACTTTCAATTTATTTTTTCTCTTTCAAATGTGTTTTGATTTATATATATGTGAAATGGTAAAGTGATAAACTCAAAAGCTAAAGATTCTTGGATTGATTCTTATCTAGGAATGGATCTATTGGGATCAAACTCCCACTAGGGTGCACAAACAAATATCACACGATTTCCTAATCAATGTATAAGTACATTTTATTTGAAATCTGGAAATTAATTTATATTGCTTAATAGAAAATATATTGCACATTTACGTTGCTTTTTATATTAAAATCTAAGACAATAAATAAATAGTTAATCCTTTTATTAAACATGAATATAATATAATGAATTTACAGTATGTAGTACAGCTTGATCACAGAATATTGTTCAAGACTTTTTAAGCACATTCTAAATACGTGATCAAATCACTTAGAAAGCAAATTTTACTTATAAATTAACGAAACACGTTTACGGTATAATTAATTATCATATTTTTAGGCTTCCTAAGATTATGAACATTTGTTAATCAGCCATGTGTTGCTTGTTTGGAAATAACAAACTTCATTATGAAATCATTTAATATATAGGAATATTTACAAAAGTGAATTGTTTATAATCATTACAAGTTATTATACTGATAAAATCAATATATAACGATTTTAAATAAAGATTATTAACTTATTTAATTTAAAGTACAATATCAAAACTCATTATGATTTATTAAGTTACCCACTTTATTTTATTTTACTATGTATTTAATTATTGAGTAGATATTTTTTTGAAGACATCTAATAACATTTTCTATTAGTATTTGTGTTATTTACACCCTTTGAAAAAAGCTACAATGAATTTGGGTGCAAAAATGATATACAAATAATTATAATTAATTTTTAATATTGAAATAAAGAATTTTTAAAGAAAATAATAAGGTGAGTGTTATTTTTAATTTTTTTATGTATTTGCCTTTATTTTTTTATATAAATTATATTCCCAATTCTTTAAATAAAATTATTCAGAAATTTTAATTAAAACTTAAAAAAAAAAAAAAGAATATGTAATCAATTGAAAAGATTTTTGTATTTTAAAAATGTAAGATCTCATTTAATTAAAATTTATGATGTAGCTCTAAAATTGAAACCAAAAAATAAAGTGTTAATTTGTGACTAGTTACTTTGTTTTTGAAAAAAATTATTATAATGTATATGCAGAAAGCATTGTCCTAAATTTTTTTTATTATTAAAATAAAATTTCAGAATTATTCCAATTTCAAAGTGTAAATAGGATCTTTTAATGTGAGATTGAGTGTTAGTTTACTGATTTTCATTTTTAAAATTTAAAATTTAAAATTATCTTAGAATATCAATTCTAACATTTCATAATATGAGGATCAGGATTTGTACTTACTGACAGAAGCTCCAATGATCTAGTAATAGATTCTCTTCAGTAAAACTTTCATTTCCAGTCTTCAGTGGTACAATTAATAAGGGATTGGATAATATTTTTCGTTAATTTTTTTGTACAATTTTTAGGCCAAAATTTTGAGAGAAGATTATCACAAATGTATCCAATAACTGCATGTAGATCATTATTTCTGACAGAGTTTGATTAGTGCAACAAGATTATTATTATTTTTCTTTAGAAAGGACTTATGGTTTTATCTATATCTCATAATTCATTTATATTATTATTAATTGTTAACCCATTTTACTTTTGTGCTATGTTGGATAATATTAGGGACTAAACAAGATTGTATAATTTATATAGTTGAGAATGAAAATGTACTTCAGAGGTTGAAAGAACTTTTGTTCCTTGTCTATATATAAATTTATTATTTCAATTCTCCTAAAAGGAAGTGGTTAGTAGAAACAATGCAAAATAATCAGATTTTTGCATACCTTCATTTTGAAAAGACCATATAAAATTAAATAATTTATACTGATTTACAATAAAGTTCATGCAATTTTAACAAGCCAATTAAAATATATTATATTTAAATATTACTCTAGTGGTTTAGTACAGTGATAGAGCGGAGGACTCTGGAACTCAAGGTTCATGAATTGTAGCTCGAGCCTATCACTTCTGGTATCCCCATACCTCTTATGATCTCAGAATAATAAACCATTATTTTTATATAAATATTTAAGCTAACATTTAGTTCTTTTTTTTTCTTTCTTTCTACAAGTTTAGAAATTAGCCCTTTAGTGCTTTTCTGGGAAGATAAAAATGATATTATTTGATTATAAACTAATGTATTAATTAAAATAATTATAATATAATCTAAAATTGAAAAAATTAAAGCAAGGGAATGACAATCAATGGCAAATTATCACCAACGATGATCATAAGTTATCCTTTATTGGTGAAAGTTTATTGCTTAGTTACGTTACCTATCTTCAGTCAGAGAACTTGCCAGATACACATATATATTCCATTTAAAATTAAATTTCTTTATTATAATAAGATTTTATGCAAAATAAATAAATAAATTATAAGAATAAGCAATGAATTATTTAAGCAACAGAAAATGAATCTCAAATATTATTTTCTCTAATTTAATAGTATTAATAGTATAATAAAAAAGCAAAATCTCTTCATATATATATTCTGCCTTAAAAAAGTCAAGTTTTTAATTAATCAATAAGTTTTACAGAGAAGCAATAATTCTTCATCAGTGTTAGTAATATTTTGTCATTTCTTATGACATATTTAAAACAGTTTTGTTTAGGATTTTATATGTTAAACTATAATTTTAACAAAGAGTTGTAATGTTAGAATTAAATTATAAAGTAATAAAACCGTATATCATTAGATATATTATACAAATACGTCATATACAATAAAGTCTATATAAATAAATAAATGACAATATAATAAAATCTTACATTACAATAATAAAATACATATTAGTTAAAAATTACTTTAAATTTAAAAAAAAGAGATCAGTTAATTTTTTTTAAAATAATAAATGTATGTATATACTAATTTATAGAAATATATAAATAAAAGGTTAACAAATCCAAAAATATATTATCTGTAATTTTTCGTCGGTGACTTTCCTTGAATTAAAGGTATAACGGTTATTAATTTGAAAGACTACAATACTGAAAACTTAGGGTGGGCATAGAATTACACACATATATGCTTAACTACTAAGCATTTTATAAAAATATATACTTTTTATTTAAATGAAAACATTCTTTTTAAAAAAGTCTTTTATTAAACATTTTTAATGTAAATCGTTAATTTTTATTATTACATACATTTTCTTTGATTATTTTATTAGAATTGAGGATACAACGAAGATTAGTTTAGACTACGCAAACCCTGAAAGCCGAGGGTGTGCGTCGAATTCCACACGGCTCGGCTCTACAGGGTATTCGTAATCGAACATAATTCAATCCCATCTTTTTTTTTTTTTTTTTACATACCTCAAATTTATTTAATAACAGTATTTTAACCCGAATCATAGTCAAAGAAATATATATATATTTTTCAAACGTGTTAAATGCGTAAATGTTTATTCATCACAAAATAGAGCCAAAGGTTGCTAATGATCCCCGCCATCTTGCATTAGATTGGCGCCAACAAATTTATTTTTATTTTACTACTGTTTTTTTCCTCAAACGGAAGAGTGCAAAAAAAAGATTTTAATATCACTTCCAATATAAAAACTAATAAATTACACATTCTAATTTTATAAATATATTTTCTAATTTAATAAGTATTATTTTTCAAAAGCTATTATTTGTTTATAAAAATAAAATTAAATCCATCTAGGTAAACAGATTAACTAATTCTTCGTTTTTAAATAAATTTTCTTTACTATTGAAAATATATCGAGAAATAAAAAAAATCACAAATGAAGGCTAATACAATTTTATAAACCAACATATAGTTCCAATGTAAATGATCAGTGACTATTCCTGGATAAAGATTATCATTTTATAATAGGATTAAACAGAATTAAATCAATTTTTTTACATTTATTATTCAATAATAAAAATTCATTAATAAAAAGAAAAACAATTTACTTAATTATGCTGAATACTTTTAATATATTATATTAAAATGTCGAAGCATCCATATATTATTTATCTATAAATTAATGTTATCAATAAATTATACAAACATATATATATATGTTTTTCAAATGAATAATAGATACTTATATTTTTTAATTAATAAATGAAAGCTTGATATTTATTATATATTTACTCGTGTTTCAGTAATTTATTCTTGAACAGGTAAGAATACATTTATTATTATTTGAAATTTTCAAAATTTTACATTTGTTTATTATTTCATATTTCTAACAAAATTTGTACAATAAAGAATTATTTTTAATTTTTATTTATATATAAAAAATAATATTTTGATTATAAATATAGAAGAGCATACTAGTAAATTAATAAAATCAAACACATACATCTTTATTCATAAAAGAAATTGAGGTAGAACGTAAACATATCTGTTTACATATGTATACATATGTATTTAGCTAATAATTCTGCTTATATTTTATGAATAACTAAAAAAAGTAGACGAAATGTAGAGATGTTATTCTAGTGATAAATTAGAATATTTTGAGATTTTTTAAAATAAAAATCAGTCCTTTAAAAAAAGAAAAAAAATTGATTCGTGGCTACTAACGTATTTAAAACAAAATTCTTTACTGCGATGTGTTTTTTCTTCAAATTTCAAAATTAAAAACTTTATAAACTTGTACAAAAAATCAAATAATTATATATCAAATCTATATTTAAAAATTGGCTTTTTATTTAAAGCAGATATAAACAAATGACAAACTGCTACTTATTATATTAATTAATTAAAACGTTTTAAAAATAGTTTTGAGTATTTTCTAAAAGAACATTCATTAATATTTATTATGTTATTTATAATACATTATATTATTATTCAATAAAAGTCTACAGTTTTAATATTTGCAACATTGTTCTCATACAAGAATTTTAATTAATTAAAAAAATATAAGACGATTTAATCGTCGTGTATAAAATATTAATTTACAGATTTATTATTCCACTAAAGAAAGTGGCAAAAATATTTCAAATAAAATATCAAATAGACTATTAATAATATTGGAAAAATAATAAACAATTATTCGAAATCATACACACACATATATATATTCATTAAAAAATAATATTAATACAGTAAATTAATTATAAAGAAAACTGAATGTAACTTTTAATTGTTTGCTATTTTACAATCGAAAAACGCTATACGCAAAACAGTACATGTATGTAATATTTATCATTATAAATATAGAAAAATAATTATAATTTTTTATTATTATAAAGTATTCTCTTAACTGTATTATAGGATCTCAATAATAAATTACATGAGTATATAGTCAAAACTTAATAAGTATATAATAAATTTAGATATTAACAACTTAATCTTTTTTCTTTCTTTCTTTTATTGTTTGACGTATTTTATTGATGAAATTGTATTAAATCACAGTATTATGATGTTCATACAATAAGAAAGATTATATGCTCCGTTAAATCCTATAAAAAACGATTTCCTCCTTAAAAAAATGCTGAGTAAGATTAAATACTATTTTCAACAATGTTAAATTATAAAACATAATTTATATGTTTATATATATTCACACAGTATTGTGAAATAGTAATTATGTACATATTTGGATATTTATAATACATTTTTGTGACATTAGACACTGAAATGAATAGAAAATAGACACCTTATTCACGTAACTCTATTGGATACAGATTCTTTTGAGATATCAACTTTGATATATATAAAATAAGTTGTATATATTTTTTTTATAAACAAGTCATATGCAAAAATATAACTTTATATATATGTGTGTGAGTATATATCATAATTATTCAAGTTTAATGGCTGTATTAATTGGAAAGACTGAAATAGGAAATAACTTTAAACATCTGCTACTGAAAGCCAATTTGAAGAAAATCCTCTCTCCATCTGTTATAATTTTTTTTTCTTTCACGATGGTTCATCAACTTCTTAATTCTATTAACTTTCTAGATTTTAATTATTATTCTCTCTATTTATTTAGTTGACAATTAGTTTTTTTTTTAAGGTTTTTTTTCTTCTTAATTTTGCAATTAAAATCAGTGCAGTGAGTTTAATAATCATCCTTTTTTCTATTTATTCGTGTACTTTGGGATATGGTTTTTTCAGATATTTGTACCATTTGTAATTGTTGTATACATTCAAATCCCATATTTAACAACAATAATTAAAAATACACAGATCACTGATAAAAACAAGATTATTTAAAATATTTAGAATGATGTTACTTTAGTGTTAAGTCAACAAATAGACACCTCATGTCATTTTTATTTATGTATTTTTTTCGTTTTACTTGCTTTAGCTGATATCAGTGATATTCTTTTAATTATTATTTTTTCCATTTATTATAATGTTACTAGACAACTTACTTTGTCTAAATTTACTTTAGTTCTTATATTTTTGATAACAAATCATTAAGTATTCTTGGATAAATAATATTATCCAATATCTAAAATAATATATAATCATCTATTTCTGATAAAACTGATCACGGCAAAGTGATAAAATATTTGCCACCAGTAAAACCTGGGGTTATGGGAATTTTAAAATTTGCAAAGACATTTCCTTTAAAATGGCCTGCCCACAAATAACCTAATTACCCCTTTAATAATAATCAGCAAATGAATATGTAGCTATTTTTAAGTAGAAAGTAAAAGTTCCAGAAAATCCCAGATTAATTTGAGTTAAGCAAATGAAAGTCTTGATTTGGCAATTAAAAAAAAATACCACTGAATATTATGCAGCTTTCCCAACTGGTATGTTTGTATTTATATTGTATTCCAACAATTTTTTATTATTTTTATCTTCTAAATCTGATATCTCTTAATAATGCATAGAACCAAAAATTTTTTTTCCCATAATTAATAAAAGTTAAATATATTGTAAATTTACTCTAAGATACAAAGATATATAGATTCTGATTTAAAAATTATTAAATTACATATATATATATATATGTCAAACAAATGACAATTTATAATGGCTTAACTCAAGTTCATAGGCAGATTGTTGTGCACTTACCCATATATATATATATTTAAATAACCCACTTCATATAAAAGTTCTCCAAGCAATCGCTCATGGAGAAACAAGGGGAAAAAAAGGCAGTATTCACTAGGGTTGACAATTTCTGGTTGGTAAAAGTTGGACTACAATGTTTTATTCTTGTTTTACCCTCTAACTAAGAATAACTGGATACCATTTATCAACCAGTATTAGATAATTAGTTGAATTTGTTATGTTAACTTGTCTTAAAAAAAAAGAATGATTAAAAACTGAAATTTTTTTCAAAATTTAAACAAAGTTGATTTCAAATTCAGGTCTAGAAGTATGCAAAATGAATATATGTGTCAACTAAAATCTTAGACCCATTGCATATATGTATATAAGCAGTTATATATACATTTATTTATATATGTCTGAAAGAAACAATTCTGAGCAAATAGTAAATACTCACTACTGTTACTTTATTACCTGCAAATATATTTATGTATAT
Source organism: Epiperipatus broadwayi (assembly GCA_028023455.1). Lineage (NCBI taxonomy): Eukaryota > Metazoa > Onychophora > Udeonychophora > Euonychophora > Peripatidae > Epiperipatus > Epiperipatus broadwayi. Next base: position 7,587,031 of record JAQFVV010012400.1, on the reverse strand, counting down.
TTTAAGTTTTAGCTGTTGAATTAATAACTAACTATTATACACATTACATTTTCACCTATCTGTAATGTCTTCTTTAGCATTTTTATGATACCAAAAACATTGATCATTGTCAGGCTTAACTCTATAAGTACATTCCAACTTTCTAAACTGTATATTCATTAACTTTCTTATCTATAAACTTTTATTTGTAGTCTCTAAAACTATTTTTTTCAAAAATTTTTGGCAAGATTTTAACATTAATTTTTTTTGTTGTTGATGTTGTTTTGCAGTACAAATTACATCATATTTACCCTTTCCCCTCAATATATATATTTTATATTCCACCTACTAAAACTTTATCCTATTTCATATATTTCTTCTAAATTGATAATTAACTTTCCTATTTCTATATTATTCATTTATATTCGTTTAATTAATAATATAGGCATTTAATTTTTATAATGTTATATCTAAAAATTTAACACATTATCTTTTTTATTTTAATCTGTCTTTTTAAAATTAAAAAAAAAAGATATGATTCTAATATTAATTTGGAAAGTGAATTTCTTCTCTATAATAATTTTTGCAGTGACATTTTTTTAAAAATTGGCTTTTAACTTTAATATTTCAGTTCTTGATTTTAATATTGTATTCAATAAATAGTAGGATTCAATCTCTGCTGTAGAAAAAAATACATAATTGAAAGGTAACTGCCTATTAATGTATAATCTAGTTTTTTCCAGCCCCCCCCTCTTTTTTTAAAAAACAACAACATATTTTTCATGTTAAACTAGATACAGATTCAAATATCTTTGCATAAAAAAAAAATCCTAAATAACTTTTACTTTTATTTTATTTAAAAGTTTCTTTTTTTTTTTTTATCTTATATTGAGAAATTAAAATTTTTGAAGGTAAAAATAATTATGAATTCAGAAATTCCTAAATACCTTTTGCTTTTATTTTATTTTATTTAAAAGTTTCCTTTTTTTCTGCTCTCGTATGATTGAGAAATTAAAATTCTTGAAGGTAAAAATAATTATGAATTCAGGGTTTATAGGAGTCTGGCATTTTTACCACAAGTACTGAAGTCTGCATTATAAACCAGATTAACAATGATTATCCTCTATTTAATAGTAGTTAGATCCTAAACCAGCTAATTAAAAGCAAAGATTTCAAGATTTACCATCAAGTTATGTGCAACAAGAAGACCACTAATTCATTGTTTGTTTGTCTTTTTTAAAACAAAATACCCTTTAGCTAAAATACTATTATTTTACTTATTTACAAAGTTGTGTTCATATAAAGCCACTGACCTTTATAAATAACCAATGGTAATAAGCATATAAACTAAAATTTTTAAAATCATTTAAAATCTAATTATCTTAAAAACTATAATTGATTCAAAGTTTATTAAATTAATGTATCTTTAATTTTTATCACAAAATTATCTTATTATATTTTCTAAATAAAAAAAAGCTTATCTTATTACACATAATATAAGGATATCTTTTTTTTTTCTATCTTTATATATTAAAACTTGTTCTTTAATAAGAAAATTTCAAATAACTAGAAAATTGAGTACTTGGACCAAGTCATAATATTTAACAATGGCTGGAGAGCCTTGCCTGTGCTTCCAAAAATTATTATAATTTATTATGTCTTGATATTAAAACAAGGTAATCAGTTTTAATGAATTCTTCATATTATTAAGGTACCACATATTATGTATTAGTGTTGTGAACTATTAGACATTAAATGAAAATATTGTAAAAAAATATTTAATATAAAGCAGGATTGATGATGACACACTGAAATGGCCACCAAACAAGCAAATTTACTGTCATTAATTTTTTTATTATTATCTCTAGAGTTACTTAAAAACACTGGTCATTAACAAGAGAAAAATAAAAATAGTGATTAAACATTAAAACATCACATGATTACTATCTCCCATGCTTGCTCATAACTTTTGTTAAAACAGAAAAAAACTTTCTCCATACAGTAGTGCCACTCAAAGTAAGGCAGAGTAATCAATGAATGCCAGAAGACTTGTGCAGAAGGATTTTATGCACAAGCCTTCTGGCATCCATTGATTACTCTGTCTTGCTTTGAGTGGCACTACTGTATGGAGAGAGTTTTGCCTATTTTAAAAAATAGTGAACATTGAAACTATGTTTATCTAAATTTGAGTACCGAGAAAAATTGTGGACTTGCTAAGAAAGTCCAGTAAATAAAAAAATTTGTTTACCCTTTTTAAATTTATTTTCAGTACAATGAATTTACGTGATACCCTGTATATATATATATGAATTATTTGTAGTAATTTTCATGTTTGCATTAATTATACTAGTGTACATTTTTAAATAGTTAGAATAAATAAATATAATTTTGTAATTACATTACTACAAAATAAAATATAAACATTTACTTAATCACATCTCATTACGAAAGGCTTCAATTACTTTATTACAGTGCTAATTGTAAAGCTATAAACAAATTAAACAATGATGCTGGATTAATTGCACGCTCTGACGAAGAAATTATTTAAATAATGCTGTAAAATAATTACGATTTATATTATTGGTAGATTAACCTTTTTACGATATAAAAAAAAGAAAGAAATCAACAGAAATTTTTTTTTTTACAGTTATTTCATTAAACATAATAGAAAAACATGTTTGCGTAATTAAAAATAGATGGATAATATATATATAAAGATTCAGGAATAATATATATGTAAAGTATGTGTTTAAATATGAACCTTTATTTTTAAAATATTTTTTTTGAAAAATAATCCAAGACTTATTTTATATTTTGCATAATAATTGGAAAATCTCCATAAATAATTTTATCTTTAATCTGAGCTGCTTATCAGTTAAACGCAATTTTTCAAAACCGTGAGAAAAAGTAGAATGCTTTATGTTATAAAATTGCTTGACTAATAATAAAAAAAATAATTATCTATACTCTTATTGAGTTTGTTATTCTATAATAAAATAGTAGTTGGAAAACTCATATATGTGTGTGTGCGTATGTACTTAAGCAAAGATTAATAGCAAGTTTGTAGTTATACTTTCAAATACATTTGATAGTAGTTATTATCCTTTTACAAAAACCAAATGCTGTTTTTTTATTATTATCAATTCGATATGAGGCAGAGCAATTTATTATATTTAAGTCAGTGGCACTTATAGATATATAAATAACTTGAATTATTGTACAGAAGTATGCCATAAATAAATTGATTAATTTAGAGAAAAAGTAATTAAAGAAGTATTGTAAAGAATTATACAATTTTTTTTTTTTTAAAAATTATTAATTAGTGGAAAATCATATTTATAAAACTTTAATAATGAAAAAAAGAAAAACAAGACTTAATAGTAATTTGTTTGACAAAGAGTAATCCTAAATAAAAAAGAAGTCAAAACATTTCTTTTTTTAACTCTTTACTGTCTGTTTAATTAAAATTAGAAATCGGTGATGAGGATTATTTTATTAGGTTTTTATTTAAAGTTACTAAATCATATTGTTTTCGACTACTTTAAACTTGATTTATTAAATTGCAACACTAATTTATATAATACTTTGAATTATAAAAATGACTTGCAATACTGAAACATATATTTGCATTGTTCAGCCTTTTTCTTGATGAAATAACTGAGAGGAAATGTGAGCCTATTTATACATTAGCACATATCACATACTTAATTTATAAATATGATCATCATTATTATCAAATGCCAGTGCCTAGAATCCATACAGTTATTCCATATCATTTTACAACTTTTCCATTTTTTCACTCTCTATTCCAAATATTTATAATTATCTTTATTTTACCAAATTTTAATAAAATAGTCTTTATAATTAATGTACATCTAATTATGAACCCAATTTAATATGTTTATCCATTTTTTAAATTTCATCAATAATATTTTTCTTTTTTTCATTTCTTTTAGTACTTCATTTTAAATATTTTTCATTTTTTTCAAAAACACATTTCTTAAATTTAACACACCCACCCACCAATAATTTAAGTTTCTGTTTATATTTTATGCAGTTATCACCGTTAAAGATTCTTAATTGATTTAATTTTATTATTCCAAACTTTCTACTATTTTTCTCAATTATATTTTGTTAAGCTTATCCTCACTATCAAAAATCATTGCAATTTACAAATTTTTAATGTTAACATTGTAACGGTAATATTTGACATTCACACAACAAAATCCAGAGTTTTGTCAAATTATCCCAAGGCTGATCTAGATGAGGAGTTGAGACCTTGAATAAGATCACACCTTAGTCCCTTCCCAACACTATGATTTATTATATAGATAACATATATGAGGCCATAGAGTTCCTTAAATTACTTGCCGGAAGTAGCAGAGGATGGAGCCCAAGACTGAGAATTACTATGACTAATATCATAACTAATATATACACACACCTATGGCTGTTAGATGAATGAGATATTCAAACTTAAGCTAACATGATAAATTTAGAAAATTGGGTTGAAAGGAATGAGCTTTGAATAAAATGCTGAATATGAATACATTTTATATATATTTATTGGAAGAAATCAATAATAACATTATGACTATAGTGTATGAGGTTACATATCAGGTGTATAATGATGAATGGAAGAGTACAAAATCTCATCTCTATTTACACTTTATACATTTTATCAATTAATTATTATTGCCACTTTATTAATTTGGCTATCTACAGTCAATATGCCTTACTTATGCTACATCATGCCAAGATTTGCTAAGGTTGAACATAGAAGAATGACAACATTAAGTATAACATTATTAATATGTGCTTCCTATGCATATCATTTATATAAACTAGATCTGGAGCTCAGATCAATGCTCAACTGAATAATATAAAGGAAGATGAACTGGCAGTTTCCAATATAGCTTCCGAGACTACAGCACTACATAAACTAATAAGAGTTGCAACTTGAATGTGCAATTACTCTTGTCATTCAATACCAAGTACTCAGTTCCTGTGGACAATACAACTTGCCATCATAAAATATAAGAACCTTTAGTTTGGGTGATTGGAGCAGCTTAATATACGGTTCTGGACACTTATGTTCCAGTTCTGAAAGAGAACTGTGCGAACTAGTAGTTTAATAGATGTTCTGGACCCTCATGTTCCAGTTTTAAAAGAGAGCTGTCTGAACTAAGAATAATGGGATGGTCATTGAAACCAAAGCCCATTTAATAAGAATATAGCAAGGCATAATGCACAGATGTGCTTCCTAAAGACACATTCACAATGCTTTCCAAATATCAAATATAAAATTAATAAAGCACTAAATCTTTAGTTTTGATCTACGAAACTCTTATATGCCTGTTTGTAAATTAGCATACCTAAAACATGCTAAAAGGATTAATTAAAATAGTCTAGTTTACCAATTAATCTATATAGGTTATGATAATAAACTAAGGAGGAGTAAAGCATATTTGGGACTAAACTAGTTACTTCTAATATGTTTTAATATCATTTTTGCTCTTATTTAACTAAATATAATTATTTAACATACAAATCTGAATTATACTAAGCTAAAACATAATAGCTTAACATATATAAAAGTAGGTTTTCAGATTGGAGATTTGTGTATGTGCTAAAAAGCAATATAACATTATATGAGAGCATCTAATTGTCTCTCTACTATTATAATATTTAACACTCTCTGCATTGAAGGATGGCATAGCACAATTAATAAAATATCAATAGGCAAAGTAATGAAGGCATATCCACAGTCTGAATAAATTAAGAGCAAAAACTAAGATAGTTATCATGTTTAACAGAAATATTGCTATTTTAACTTTTGATTAGGCAAGATTTTGACAATATTATTATTTTTAAATAAGATCACATTATGAGACTTAATATGAGACTTAATAATTATGAATTTATTACAGAGTTTTAATTATTAAGAGAAGTCTTTAGTTTAACAGTTTGTGCACATTTATATAATAGCTAGCTTATAAGAATTATTAGAGTGGTTTATGAAGATTTAATTTAAGAGCTCCATGGAAGATTAATTACCGATCATCTTGCTGAAGTGACTTGCGTGGTGTAGGCACTAACATTCATTGATGGGCTGTTTCATTCTTGGTGGCTTCTTGGAAGGCTGCTGTTCTGGACTCCCTCCATCTCGTAGACCAATTTCCTCCATGAGGAAGATGCCTACAATAGGCTTCTAGCCTTGAGTTCTCATCATAAATTTGGGCATAGCACCTGCTGTATTTGATTTGTAAAATAACAAGAGTCAGCCCCTTTTGAATTCAAACTAGGAAGTTTATAGCAAATCTTTCTCACCCCTTTTAAATTTTTAAAGTTTTAGTAACTCTAATACATTTTAGCAAAGACAAAAGATCCAGCTGCCGGTTCAATAATTTTGTCTTTGTTTTTTAACTTTATTTTTTAAATCATCTTTGAAATTTCAGTTCTCAGTTTACAATTTAATTAGAAGTATTTCTGAGAAACCAATGACCTTGATTGTCTTTTTTAGAAAGAGATTTAAGTTGCCAACATTCTACTATATGTATAAGACAATCACCCCTGGATTTAAGATTTATATGTGAATACAAACAAATTTATAAATTTAATAAGTTTGAAGAATAACTGAAACACAGGCTTATTTATACCTGTGTCTATATATATGTAATATTAGGGTATGAGCACAGACTTTCACATGACCCACCACTCTCCACTCCATCTAATAACACTGATACACTTAAACACATATATGTTGAAAAGATAAATAATCACCAATATACGTATTTCATGCTAAACCAGCAATCATCAGTTGAGCACTTATAGTATATATGTGTAGAGATGATAATCTGGACCAACTGATGATTGCTGGTTTAGCATGAAATACGTATATTGGTGATTATTTATCTTTTCAACATATATGTGTTTAAGTGTATCAGTGTTATTAGATGGAGTGGAGAGTGGTGGGTCATGTGAAAGTCTGTGCTCATACCCTAAGTTTGAAGAAATAATTTAGAAAAGTTGTAATGTTCACAAAATCTATCCCATTACAGTTTTCTTCACATATATACATAGGTGCGCTTCTACACATACAATGATGATTATACAACTTTAAATTAATTTTAAAATATAACTACATATATGTTATTGTATGATGCATATAGATTTGATTAATTAATTAATGCACGCAATATAAATATATGCACATACTCATTAATAGAGCTTATTACATACTAATCTATAGCAAATTTTAAAGAATACACATAAACTTGAATGGGTTCAAACTAAAAAAGAATACTAGATAATGAATAAATCACCCTGTTAAATGTCACTGAAGTTGGAGAAACAAAAAAAAAAGAATAAAAAAAGACTTTACCTCCAATTTAGAATAAGCAATCACAAACTGATTTGACCCATGAAACTTCATTTATTTTACACTCTTGCCTGAGATCCTGGAGCTTTCACCACTCCGTTCTTAAGATTTAGTGCTTTAGGGTACCCAATGCATGAAGTGATCAAACATTGACTAAAATTAAATTTCTTCACTGTAACATATCAATATAAATTTAAGAATGCAATTTAGAATAATTAATTCTAGGACTCTACAATGATCCATTTTTATATACTGAAAAGAAAAAAAAACACAAAACAATCCCTAGATAAATCTAATGCCTAAGTAGGATCTGGGAATTTTGTTTTGCACTCTTATGCTGCCATTCATTTCCATTTGGCTCTAATTATATGAATCCCTATGTGGTTGCTCATACCAAAGATATACACATTTCCATTTCTCCTCTTTCTCTTCTATGATGTCTTCTCAATACTATCCTTACCACCCTTCCTCTCCTCTGAGTCTATTCTTTTCCCATAGGTCTTGATTTCTACCATCATAGCATTTCTTTTTCTTATTACAACTCCAAAGATTGACTGTTTCCAATGCATCTTGCTCTCTATTTTACCCTTAAGCTAAGCTTCTTCCATTTGTGCTTCTTTATGGGCTCCCTTCCATCTGTTATATGGCTCATCTTGCCTGTATTTGACATGAAGGGCTAACATTCTTCCAAGATCATAGTCAAGTACAGGGTCTTTATACTTCTTTTTCAAAATACACTCCTGCCTCTACTCCCAATCTGTTTTCCTACTCCCATTATTTTCACAGATCATAGCTTACTATGCCTGATGTTACCTTCTGATTTTATGGAGGGAGTTGCTGTTGGTTTTTAACTCTCTTCTCTCTCTGTCTCCTCATAGGTTCCATCTGGGTCTTCTTCCATGGGTTCTGGTCTGTCAGATCCAGTACTAATTTCTAAGGGTTCCCCATGCATTCCTACTATTTCACCTTCTCATCAGTCCTTACATAACTTTTTTCCAACCTTTCAAGCTCTGATTCTATTCCTGGATTACATCTCATTTATATGATCTTTCAAGAGTCCTTGAAATTGATCCTGCATTCCATCCTTAGGTATTCTACCTTCTCCAAGACTTGGAATCGATTGTCCATTGCTTTATCTCTAGCTTCATTTTCTTTCTCTTTTCTCTTTCTTCTCTCTCCTCCCTTTCTTTCCTGAACAGGGCCGATATTATTTCTAGTATGTTTATATCTTTTCTGGCCTTTGGTTCTGGTGTTACACTATTCAACTTCCTTTAAATATATGGGTCTCTCTACAGGTTCATTCTTGGTGCAGGTACTGGCTAATTTTCACTTCTTCCCCCCTCCATACTGCTACTGTCTTTCCCTAATTCTCTTCCCAAACTGTGTGTCTTTCTTTCTCTCTGCAACTCTCTTACTTCCCTTTCTTTCCCCATTGTTCATTGCTCCTAAAACCTCTCCCTATGTATTGCTGTCTATTTTAGTTAACTTGATTTTCCACTTAATTTCTTTAAAATTTATTCTCTTTTTTTACATGGCATAGTGCCATCTCCCCAATGAGGAAATGATCTATCTTGGCTGCCTTACCACCAATATCTATTCCTATCTGAATTTCTAACCCATAGGCTTTTAATCTAACATATATATAATTAATATTAAATATGTATCTTACCCATGTTTCATTTTACTGCAGAGTTATTGGATAAGTTTTTTTTTTTAAACTATGATTGCTTTTTTTGTGACTTCATAAGTTTAACTTCCAAGTACACACACACATATATATATATATAATAATAATCTTGCATAATTTATGTATTCATAGCTCAATCCCATTCCTCCAAATGTGGTGGCAAATTTTCAAAGAGTGAGAGTCCTTTAAAATTTTTTCTCTTCTTTCTGACAACAAATTTATATGAGGATGACTAATCTATTCCAAGTTACCTTGGGTTCCAGTTGTCAGTAGTGAGATATACCCTTATGTATAAACAATACTATGTATAAACAATACTGGATCTCACAGTCTGCATCATGAATTATATAACAAAATTTTGCTATTAAGCCATTGTGTGTCACATTTCAATTTTACCATTCACATTTACAAGTCTCCTTACAAAACTTATAACTTAAACCAAAATTTTATTATTCACCCTTATATATATAATTGATAACCAAGCTGAAATTAATTATAGCTACTGCCTTTAGTAATGATGGGCATCCATCTCTGGGAAAAATATTCACATGTATAATGACCTATTCAGAATGTGGAGAAAATTCATAAATGCACTTTGGATGCTTATACATCTCCAAAAAATTCATATATATATCTTTCATACTAATGTGCTATGCAGTCAGGGTTGTGAAAATAATTTATCTGGGGTCATGTAAATAAATATCAAGTTGATATTATGGCATCATAGCAGGGAAAATACACATACAAATACTGTCAAAAAATTTTTCTTTAACAACAAAATTTTTTTCACACATTCAAAACACTGTTTAGAGTTGTGGAAAAATAAAATTCAGTCTGCACATTGAAGCATCATCTCTGGGAAAAAATATTACATTGTTGGGAAGAAAAATGATATATATATATTCACATCCATGTGTAGTCTGCACATTGAAGCATCATCTCTGGGAAAAAATATTACATTGTTGGGAAGAAAAATGATATATATATATATATATATATATATATTCACATCCATGTGTAGTGAGTTCAGGGATGTGAAAAGTAATTGATGTGCCCCTGATTAGGCAACTCTACCCAAGAAAAAAAAATACATGTATGAATATTGTTGGGAAAAAAAAATTTCAACAAGAACCTCCTCCCCTTTACACATACCAAAACACTCTGTTCAGGATGTTGGAGAAATACTTCATAGCTTGCACATTGGAACACCATACCTGGGGAAAAATTCTATGTAATGGTCATATTTACATTCATGCAACAAAATCCAGAGTTTGAGCAAATTATCTCAAGGCTGATCTAGACGATGAGTTGAGACCTCAACATCTTAGTCCCTTCATCAATATTCTATGATTTACTACCTATGGATTACATATATGAGGCCATGCTCAGAGTTCCTTAATTTGCATGCTGGCAGTAGCATAGGGTGGACCCAAGACTCGAGAATTACTGACTAATATCATAACTAATATATACACACACCTATGGCTGTTAATGAATGAGATATTCAAACTCAAGTTAACATAATAAATTTAGAAAATTGGGTTGAATGGAATGAGCTTTGAATAAAATACTGAACATGAATACATTATATATATATATTGGAAGAAATAAATAATAACATTATGACAACTATGAGGTTACATATCAGGTGTATAATGAATGATGAATGGATGGGTACAAAATCTCAACTCTATTTACACTTTATACATTTTATCAATTAATTATTATTGCCACTTTATTAATTTGGCTATCTATGGTTAATATGACTGACTTATGCTATAGCATGTCAAGGTTTGCAAAGGTTAAACTTACAAGAATGACAACATTAAATATAACTTAATATTAATGTTACATAATGAGCAATAAGTGTGCTCCCTATGCAGATCATTTATATGAACTAGATCTGGAGTTCAGATCAATGTTGAACTGAATAATATAAAGGAAGATGAACTGGTGATTTGCAGTGTAACTTCCAAGACTACACATAAGCTAATAAGGATTGCAACTCAAATGTGCAGTTATTCATGGGATTCAATACCAAGTACTTGGTTCCTGTGGACTGTATGACTTGCTATCATAAAATATAAGAACATTTAGTTAAGGTGATTGAAGCAGCTTAATATATGGTTCTGGACCCTCGTGTTCCAGTTCTAAAAGAGCTGTGCAAACTAAGACTAATGGGGTGCCCTTAAAACCAAATCCCATTTTAATAAGAATGTAGCAAGACATAATGCACAGATATGCTTCCTAAAGACACATTCACAATGCTTTACAAATATCAAATATAAAATTAATAAAGCACTAAATCTTTAGTTTCAATTTGTGAAACTACTATACACCTGTTCATAAATTAGGATACTTAAACCATGCTAAAAATATTAATTAAAATGATATAGTTTACCAATTAGTCTATATAGTTTATGATAATAAACTAAGGAGAAGTAAAGCATATTTGGGACTAAACTAGTTACTTCTAATATGCTTTAATATCATTCTTGCTATTATTTAACTAAATATAATTATTTAACATGCAAACCTGAATTATACTAAACTAAAACATAGTTGCTTAACATATATAAAAGTAGGTTTTCAGATCGGAGATTTGTGTGTGTGCTAAAAATCAATATAACATTATATGAGAGTGTCTAATTGTCTCTCTACTGTTATAAAATTAGCGATCTCTACACTGAAGAATGATATAGCACAATTAATAAAATATCAATAGGCAAAGTAATGAAGGCATATCCACAGATTGAATAAATTAGGAACAATAACTAAGATAGTTATCATGTTTAACAGAAATATTACTAGTTTAACTTTTAATTAAGCAAGATTTTGACAATATTATTATTTTTAAATAAGATCACATTAAGAGACTTAATAATTATTAAGAGTAGACTTTAGTTTAACAGTTTGTGCACATTTATAGTATAGCTAGCTAACTTATAAGAATTATTAAGTGGTTTATGAAGATTTAATTCAAGAGCTCTGCAGAAGATTAACTACCGATCATTTTCTTGCTGAGATGGCTTGCACAGTATAGATACTAACATTCTCTGATGGGCTGCTTCATTCCTGATGGTTTTTTGGTAGGATGCTGTTCTGGACTCCCTCCATCTCCTAGACCACTTTCCTTCATGAGGAAAAAGGCAATGATAGGACTTTTAGTTTTGGGTCCTCATAAATTTGGGCACAGTGCCTGGCTGTATTTGATTTGTAAAATGACAAGAGTCAGCCCCTTTTGAATTCAAATTAAGGATTTTATAGCAAATCTTTCTCACCCCCTCACAAGCTATTAAGTTGTTTACAATTTTTAGTTTTAAATTCTTAAAGTTTTAATAACTTTAATAGATTTTAGTAAAGACAAAAGATCCAGCTGTAGTTATTGACAAATAGAATCAATTTAATAATTTTATTTTTAAATCATCTTTTGAAATTTCGGTTCTCAGTTTACAATTTAATGCGAGGTATTTCTGAGAAACCAATGACCTTGATTCTCATTGTTTAAAAATGAGATTTAAGACATTCTACTATATGTTTAAGACAGTCACCCCTGGATTTAAGATTTAGATGTGAATATAAACAAATTTATAAATTTAATAACTTCAAAGAAATAATTTAGAAATGTTGTAATGTTCACAAAATCTATCATATTGCAGTTTCCTTTACATATATACATAGGTGCACTTCTACATATACAATAAGGTTTACACAACTTACTTTAATTTATTAATTTTAAAATATAACTACGTATATATTATTCACATGCAATAATGTTTACACAACTTACTTTAATTTATTAATTTTAAAATATAACTACATATACATTATTATATGCATACAGATTTGATTGATTAATTAATTAATGTAAGCAATATAAATATATGCACATACTCATTAATAGAGCTTATTACATACTAATCTATAGTGGATTTTAAAGAATATATGTAAATTTGGATGGGTTAGGTTGAACTGGATGATGAAGAAATCATCCTGTTACAACATACATAGTTTTATTAACCCAGATTTGTATAATAAATCATCTAAATGAATATTAAACGAAACAGAGGATAAACAACATCAATGTTATATTAATCTTTTTTAAAGAAGACTCTTCTGTCTCATCTACAAATTTTTAACACTATATATATATATAATTTCTTCTTCTAATATTTTAAAACAATTACTTAATTCTTTCTATCAAAATGGCATCAAAATTTTAATAAAATAAATATGATCATATTCTTTTTTTACACACATTCATCAATATTCAATAATTATCTATTGCATTTCATGACATTTTATATTTTTTATCTAATGATTATTTACTCTCCATAGTCACTGGAACATCAGCATTGAAAGTGATAAGTTGAGTTTCCATCCAAGTATCATCCAAGTATCATTCATTATCTATCACTATATCATTGCAATAAACTATAAAGGACTTCAAATTTTAATACTATATTTTTTTAAATAATTAAATAAAATATTTATAAATAATGTTACAGGTTTGCAAAGTTTTATCTCAGCTATAGCTTTCATAACTTTTTACTTGCTTAAATTGTTACTTTATTTTTTTTGACTGATTTTGCATTCAATAGGTTTTTTTCTTTTTTGTTGTTTTACCTAACCAACTTCTACCTCTCACTCTGATTTGATTTCTGTGACTTACACAGTTTGGTAAAATGGCTGAGTGACAGATTCCGGAACTAAAGATTCACTGGTAGAGCTGGTACTAAAACGTTTGACTGTTTCCAATTACTAATATGAATCTTGAACTTAGAAATACTTGTAAATTTCTTGTTAATAAATTTGAAAAAATTAGATATGGAATATTTTTTAGGCAAAATTCTATTCAGTTTCTTTTCTAAGCATAAATCAGAATCTTCAGCACATGAATTGTTATGCATAAAAACTCATGTCAATGTGTCTTAATTCCATGAATTATTGCCTGGAGCATTTTCATGCTCACATTACCCAGAAGTAAATCATTAGATAGTTTTTTAAATTTCATTTTTTATTAATAAATAAAATTTGACTTTTTTAATTTTCATTACATTTTCTTTTAAATCAATTTATTGCTAATCCAAGTGTCTTTTTTTTTGCTTTTTCACATTTTTTTCTTATAATCTACAATTTATATTGCAACATTTTCCCAATTTTTTTTTATATAATTTTAATTTGCTTTATCAAATATTTAGTCTTATACTAGTTTTATTTATTCTCCAACAAATTTAAAAAATGTAAATATATATATTTTTAAATTAACAATTACCTGCTTTTTTTGCTCAATGATATTTATGATTTTAATAAGTTGCCAATATTCATAACATACTAAATTTTGAACTGATTTTGTTCCAATACTAGGATGAGTTACCATTTGGAATGATATTTCTAAAATAATATATATTATCAAATTACTACCTTTCTTATTTCTTGAAGTTTTCTAGATATAAATATTTCTTTATGACCATGAAAATATATATTAATTATTACATATGTTTTTTTGTTCTTTGATTTTTTTCACTTCTTAACTTTATTAATAATCTTTTATAATTTCATCTAATTTTTCATGATCTATCAAAGTATCCAAAAATAATTATCATAATACTACTTATTCTCTTTCGATTTTTTTTTCACTGATAGTGTTAGAGAATTCTTTATTATTACCTTTATTATTGTGTTCACCTTGCTGTCATATACATTTGAATAGTAACAAAATATGTAGGGACTTTTTTGGGTATTAATCGACAACTTCACATTTAGAAGATTGTTATTTATAATTTTTTTTATTCTTTATTTTTGATATTAAGACAACATCTGCTACTATCTTAATAATAAAGATCCATATTTTATTTTTTTTCCAAAGTTTTGCTACTTTGTTTTATAAACATCTAAGCTATTTATTTTTTACTGGTCCTTATATAATTTTTTTAAAAATCTTTTTTATTTGTTTATAAAAATAGCATTTTACATTTTATTTTAATAACATTCTTAAATATAAATGCTTTAGATTAAAATAATATATAGTCAATTTTGGGGAAAATATATCTTGTGTAATAATTTCATTTTGCATACATATAATTATTTTAGGATTAGGTTATTCTACAAATATTGAACAATAAAAAAAATTTAATTTATATATAAAAAAAGTTTCATATATATATTAAGACATAATAAGAGTTATAATGAACTCTCTAATAAATGACCTGGTACTAAATATACATCGTTTTAAGAAGTCTGCTAAATTATTTTGTCATATTCTGTTATTATTTTAGAATTGGTAAAAATGAATTGAATCATTAGTTTATCAAGTCTGTTAAAACAAAGCTATTAATGTGTCATATTTCACATAAAAACAACTGCATATCTAAAAAAGAGGTATCTGAAAATTTGAAATCTGACTTTATAACTATATGTATTTTTAAAAAATATATAGTATTCAAATATAAGTATATTGTCTATACTCAAACTTTCAGCACCCTACAGCTATCCACTTTGTCTTATACAACTGATACACATGACCACATACATGTGAGAAAGATAAATGATTTCCAATCTTTGCATTTAATGCTGAACCAGCACTCATGAGTTAGTCCATATCACCAACTACCACACATATATAAATCAGTGCTCAGTGTATATTAAGATAGCAAATCTTCACACATAACATAGGCATTAACAAGGGCTTTGATTGTTTCCATGATTGGGTTTTCAATGATATGGTTGGCTGAAGAATTAGAGGGTAGAGAAGAGTGAAACTTGTCCCTTAAAGTTTGAAGATTTGCTATCTTAATATACAATGGTTACTAATTGTATATATGCATGAGAGATAGTGATCTGGACCAGCATAAAATACATTTATGAAGATGGAGTGGATAGTTGTAGGGAGTTTGAAAGTCTGAGTTCAAGTTCTTCCCCCAAAATATATAGCTAAATATTACAGATAATATTTAATATTAGGTTAATCTTAAGTACTTTAAAATTAATTAAGTAGAACAGTAATAAATTATGGAGTAAATGACTTGTAAAAAATATAAATCAAAATATTGACAGGAAAAAAAATCTTATATTTTCTTAAAGCTTTTTCCACCCAAAAGATTGTGATTAGTTGCCATTATTTGGTCCAATTGTCAAACAATTTTAGTACAAAGCTCTCATAAATGAAGAGCAAAAAATTATCTTTCTGAAACCAAAGTTATAAACTCTTATTATATGTAAATTATTAACAGCTATTTGTCTCTGACTCTATTTAAAATATTTATATGTATTGAATTGACTGAAGTTAAATATATAAATAAAATAAAGAATTTTATTTATGAAAACCTCATAGAAAATGATCAAAATATTTTCAACTAAAACTACACTTTATCATGAATATTAAATTTCACAGACAATGCATTTATCTCTTTGTTATAAAACATATTTTTATTTTTGCATATTTGATTATCACATAAAATTAATTCATAAAACATTGGCCTCTGTATAATATTAAATTTTATGTTATATAAATTTATAAATATCATTATTTTAAACTACATATCCCAACCAGTGTAGATATTAAAGTAAATTACAGTTTACATTTTGACAATCATATCTTAAATAAAAAAATTAACCACTTCATATATTTGATATACAACTTTAAATTATTTTGAAGATTAAATATATCTACTTTTTAGTTATATTAATTTTTTCCGCACCATGAACTACAACTTTTTAGACACATGAATATTAAATAAATTTACATCTACTTTACTAAAGAGTAATTTTTTTACAAGATATTGGGTGAGACCCCCCTCCCCCACCACCACCACAATATATTTTGATTGAAATAACTAGTTCATTTAAAACTTCTGATGTTATGTTTTTCTAGATGACTCTGGAAAAAGTTGCTTTTAGTAAAATAGTTGCAAATTTAAGTTAACAATATATGACTTAGTATATATATCTAGTTATAGACAGAGATTTTTCATAAATCCAGCACTATAAAAAAACTTCAGTTTTTGTTACAATATCAGTAGTAATCAGATTATCAGTTGATCTCCTCAAGGATTCATTGCATGATTTATCATATAATATCCTGATTTTAAAACTATAATAAATGTGATAACCTAATTGGTTATATTATTTGTTCACAAATGCAATCTGTTAAATTTTTAAAGCACCTTTTTAAAATTTTGAATATTTTTTTTCTTGGTTAGATACATTAAGCTGTATGGACAAATAAAATATATATCTTTCTAAAGTTGGATTTAGAAACATCATGCATACATAATCAAAAGATGTTATTATTGCCTAAAAATTTAAATCATATGTATTTTTATTTTCTGTTTATAAAATCTCTATCATAATAAAAATCAGTGATCAAAATAGTTTCATTTATATTTGTCTTTTTATTTGATATATATATAAACTTATAACTAAATATTAGAAAATACATTACTGTATTTTCTAATATTTATTTTGGGAGTTTAGGTATATTATTTTGAAAAAATACAGACATCGATTTGTAATATTATTATATATTTAATCTTAGGCCAAAAGTTCGCAGTCAAACTGATCTCAATCCATCTGATACATCGATGTATTCAATGTAGCATGAAATACGATAGCAAAAATACCATACTGTCAGGAATGTACATCTGAACAGCATGGTTAAAGAAGACATTGACTCTCACCCAGACAGAAATACTACATCTGTCTGATGAGAAGAGCAATAAAAAAACTCCATAGGAAGGGACTGGTGTATAATGCGATCCTGCACATAGCAAATCTCATACTACATCTACTAATTATACCAATATATCCAATCCATTGACCCAATTTAACTACAAAACAAATAACCTAAGATTACCCTCCCTTAAACTAACATAACTTTGCGAATCTATGCAACCATTCACACCCAACTTAAATTTAACATTTATATAAGTTTGCACAGATGAATTTTATAAAAAATTGTTTTGTAATGTTGAGTATAGATCAGCCACATAGATTCCATGGTTAAAAACATTTCAAAATAAACATAAACGATCAAAATATAAAATCACTGATAGAATTGCAGAGGGAAATTTACAAGAAACCCAATGGCATTCATCATAAGACACCGCATTGACACCAATAACTTAAAAGGCATCCGAATAAATATATTTTAGATACTCAATGTAAGGTATCATTATTTATCAAATGTCTATATATTCTAATCAAATATGAAAACAAAAACATAATTAAACATTATCTAATCTATGCAAGCATCTATACCCAACTTAAATTTAATACATTTAAATAATTTATACAATAAATATTAATAAAAAAAAATGGAAATGATTTTTAGCAAACTCAAATGTATAAAAATTAAACATTAATAATTAATTTGCAAACTTAAAAGTCAGATAAAAGTTCATTTTAAAATTGAGGTTAGCTGAATATTAAAAGCTTGTCAAATCTTTAAAGTTCTTAATTACTTTTAGTAAAATTTTTCCGTTTATATCTTACAGTAGAAGAACTCCCGGTTCCTGGTATCAATTCTCACAAAGTCTTTATTTGAAGACCGGTCTATCTGAAGGTGGTCTTAGATGGAACAATCCTGGTATTACAGTCATTTCATTTGAAATAAGTGAGAGAGGGCGACAAGTGTGTCTTATCGCCCTTCTCACAAAATCAAGCTGGAACTGTTCTTAATTTCAATATTTTTCCTTTTATACCGATCGTCCGGATTCACGGAACAATGGTTTCCTGTTCTAAATTTTCGTTACAGTCTGAGCCTTCATTGCTGCTTTTATTGGACATCTAATTTATTTTTGTTCTCTTATCTATATTTCATCTGACTTTTTTTTATATAAGAGCCCCAAGGGCTAGTTTGCTTTTCGTCTCATTTATAAAACAATCATTTCCACTTACTAAAATATTTTATCTTTAGATCTTGTACTTTTTTTTATAAAAAAATACATTCAAATACTTTTTTTTTTATTTAAAAAAGAAATATTTTTAAAGTTTTGCATCTGTGCGAATATATATATACATACATTGAACAACTCTTTAATTTTAGCTTTTAGTTTTTTATTTACGAACTTAAAAAATTTTTTTTATTTTAATTTTAAATTAATGTAATGGCATATTATATATCCGTTACAATATATATGTTGTCTTGGCAACAGATTAATATTTGTGATTGTTATTGATATTGGTATTGTTTTCTGTATTTATATTAATATCTATTATCCTTGAATATTATTAGCTTTATTATCTAAGTAATACATAGTTGGAGTATGGTTTGAAAGTTATAATTGTAATATGAAAGTTATAATTAACTATGTGTTAGTATGTTTTCAGAACAGGTTATGTTTACCTATTTAATGAGGTTTATTTAAACTTCTTTGAATTAATAATTTCATTGTTTGTAGCCAAATTGCAATCTTTACTATCTATATAAATATATTAGATCACCTATAAAGGTCAATTTCCACCTCTATTGTTTAAGGGGTTGCCTTGATGACAGATTGTGATTGTTAATTATTATATTGATATTTTATTGTTTAAGTGTTGATTGATTTTTTATATTTACATTAATACCTATCTTTCCCTCTGCATTATTAACTTTATTAAGTAATACTAGTTGAAAATCAGTTTAAAAGTTATAATTGCAATTTGAAAATTATAATTGACTATTTGTTAGTCTGCTTTCAGAACAGGTTATGTTTATCTGTTTAATGAGTTTTATTATTTCATTCTTTGTAGTGAAGTTAAAATCTTTAGTGTTTATATAAACATATTAGACCATATATAAAGATGAATTCTACCTTGCCTTGATAACAGATTGAGTTTGTTGATTGTTACATTTAAGTGTTGACTGCTTTCCTATATGTATATTAAATTTAAAATACATTATAAAAATAATATAAATGATTTAAAATTTTAAATAATTGTCAGCTTTCTATAGTCTTTTTTTATTAATCAACTTTTGATTATGTTTTTAATAACCATTGATCAGTTGTTTGTATATAATATCTTTTTTTGTTTAATAAATTAACGCTAAAATCATTTGTTGTAAAAATGAATTACTAATGAATTTGATCAATTAAGAGTTTTAGTAGACAGGTGAGTCTTTTTAATGTAATTGATTTCGCAAAATTTGATATGTATACCCTAATAAAGAAAATTTTATTTTGGGACAATATTGTTATTTTTTGAAAAATATATTTTGAATGTACTAGTTTTACAATGTACGAAATGAACTTAATATATGCGGGATTCGAACTCAGATTTTCTCATGACCCACTATTCTCAGTGTGTGATCAGATGGCACTGAGAGTAGTGGGTTGTGTGAAAGTCTGAGTTCAAATCCCAAATATATTACATATATAAATGCAGATTTAAGCCTGTATAATGTATTAAATGAACTTAAGTATTTAATTCACTTTATTTAATTTCATTAGCCACATTGAAACATACAATGACATGTTAAAAATTTAAATAAATATTAACACCAGTGTCGACATTTTTTATCAAGATTGATTTTAAAAAACTGGAGAATACAGTTTAGCCTTAAAAACATTTTTTCCTTTTTTTTTTTTTGTTGCAGAACAAATTTAAATAAAATAATTATAATCAAAATGTTTTTTTTTATCTGCTTCTGAATTTTTTACAAATTGATTAAATTATCATGTATATTTTTATTACTTAATTAATTAAGTATATAATAAATTATTTAATTCAGTCATTAAGTCATGAAAAGTTCATTATATAAAGTCTACATAATATAAAATAAAAATATGATTTGATAAAAATTAGTTTTAAAAAAACATACAAATGTATGTATGTATCTTCTATTTTTTTAATTGATGATAATATTAAATCTAATCAAGTAAAATAATTTGGATAGGATAAAAAAAAATTAGAAAAACAAAGATTCTAGTGAACTGCTAAATAGCAGATGACAGTTGATTAAGACCAAAATAACAAATAAAAAGAAAATGGATGAATAACATCATGAATATTTTTTTTTTTTTTAAGAACGGAAACAAGAATAAAAAGAAGAGATTGGATGAGTCAGACTGTAGTAAAAATATATATATAAATATTTTCCAGTCAAGAACTACTGATGTTTAAAACCATGGAAGAAAAAGAAATAAAGGAAGTATATGCTTGTCTAAGAATTAAGAATTAAAATCCTTAAACCAGGTTCATGAAATAAAAAAAAAACCCCAACAATTTCTTTAAGGCCTATGAATCAATGTCTAGAATGTAATTTCAACATCTTATTGAGAAAAAAAAAGCATTTCAATTTAGAAAGTAAGCAAAATTATTTCACCAAAGACACAAATTTCACCTAGATGTTAGACCTTTTCTTACTTTTTTAAAAATTAAAGCGTATTATTTTTGTAAAAAAAAAAGATTTTAATTTATTAAATATCTATTTAAAAAGAAGTGAAGATGATTGTGCCTAAGAATGGGTTACAATTGATTTGAAAAAATGGAAAGTTACACATAAGACTTAATAGCAATGATCCCAAATAAAGGAAAAACATACTCAAGAATGTCATAAATATTTAAATAATTGCTATACATGAAGCCTTATTGGAAAAATTTGTATATTAAAAGAAATTGTGTGTATATAGTATTAATAAAACAGGTAAAAAAATTATGACATTTTAAAATAAATTTAAAAAAGTGTAATTTTTTAATAATAAATTAAACAACTTTTATTTCTATGTATTTTATAATCATTTATGCCATTTAAAATTGTCAGCAATTTTAAAAAAAAAGATCAAATGGTTTATTGCTCAGGGAGTTCATAAGATAATCTCCAATAGCTTTTCTTCCTTCTCTTCTTTATTTTTGCTTTTCTAATATATAACATATAATAACCACATTTTACTCTTTTTGCACTTTAAAGCAAAATATATTTATTAATATTACAGTTTCAGTCGTTCTGAAACTGTAATATTAATAAATATATTTTGATTTAAAGTGTAAAAAGAGTGGAATGTGGTCATTATATGTTATATGGAGTTCATAAGAAATACAAGCATTAAAACTGACAGAGCTGGGTCATGATCCATACTCTTTGAGCTTCAAATCTGCTACTTTATCATTTCTAAAATCTTTGCTAAGTTTTAAAGCTTATTTTTTAAATTCTTATCTGTCTAGTCTTAAATATAATTCTATATACTAATTTAGCCTTCTATTTTAATTTTAGAAAACAAATAATATATAATATTGTTGACTACTTATATTTACTAAATCAATCTTTCTATATTATGAATAGAGAATATCAACAAAATATATTTGTTTTTAATATATACAATAAAAATAATAAATATAATGGTAATTAGCTATTATATGCAGTCTTTCAATTTGTGGTACTTGCAGATAAATCTTTAACTCTTCTCAACTACTATTAAATTCAAAAAAGATAACAGAATCAAATGTCATCAACTCAAATCCCATGAATCCTGAATTTTAACATTAGCAACTTGTCTTTTAATTATATTCATTTTATTTCTATTTATTAAAATTGCCTCCTTAATTTCTCTTTTGTCATGATTAAGGAATTAACCAAAAGTCCTTCAGATTTAAAGACTGTATATATAATAGTTAATTACCATTATATTTAAAATTTTTATTGTTATTACAATGGTTTTTAATTATCAGATATTTTATTTGTATTATATACATACATTATAAGCATCATTTGTAAGACATTTCTGTTTATATATATACACACATAAAATCATATACTTAAAATGTAACAATGAACATTAATTGTAATTGCACACACACACACACATATATATATATTCATTAGCATACTCCCAATTGAAAATGAGCCACTTAATAACCATATATAGTAATTATAAAAAATTTGAAATTTTTCCCTGACAAATGTAATATAAATATAAATTATACACTGACATACAATCAAAAGAAAAGCTATAATTGAATAACAATAATACAAAGGCAGCTAAGCACTTTTGATAACTTTCTGTGTTTTCATACTTATAGCATTATATAGGTGTATATGTATATATAGTCAAAAGATATTCAAAGTTTATTCAGATTAGACAGATTTCTTTGGGGTGATACAATTGTAGTTATTAGCTATAGGCAAAAAATTGAAAAAGCCTGGCATAATAGCTAATAACTACAATTCTATCAACCAAAAGAAATCTTAACTTTCTCTTTTCTAAGAAATATCTAATCTTCATAAACTTTGATTACCTTTTGACAATATATATATATATATATATATATATATATATATATATATATATATATATATATATATATATATGCACCTATATTCCATAATCATTCTAATACTATGAGTATGAGGACATAGAAAGCCCTCAAAAGCACCTATCTACCTTTATATTATCATTATTCAATTATAGCTATCCTTTGATTGTGTTTCATCATAATTTATATTTATAACTACACCTGGGTCTCATTTTACACGATAGATAGGTTCCTCAGAAAACACACACAAATGAAATCGCACAAAAGTAGACATAACTTACCTTGAAAAAGGGGGGATATGAACTGTGATTTTTCAAAAATCGCGTAAAAGCAAAGCACCAACGTAAAATTACTTTAAAATTCGTGCAAAAAAAAAATAAAGAAATAAAATATGACTAATAAAAAATTTCAAATTTGAAAAAAATTGATACAAGACAAACTTTTTTTAACTATAATATTTAATTTTATTCAGAATAATATATTTTTATGCATAATTTACAGTATAGTAATTTACATTTTTTTATACACGTTTTAATTATTATCGCTATTTGCTGATAAACAGGTTCATTTGCAAACTGGTAAAAAATCAAGATTCTTCACAAGAGGAAATACAACTAGTGCCAACTTCACATCACATTAATTTCAGGTCACCTTAAGTAATTTTTAAATTGTTAATTACAATTAAAAGTCAGATTTTAATTTTTAATTGTCAAATTTAATTGTGCCCACTGCTATTACTCACCTTTTAAAAATAAACTTGCAGACACTAAATGATTAATAATTGATTACATTCTTTTTTAAAAAGCAAAAACAGAATGTGATTTAAAATGCAAAATTAACACGCACAATGTTTGAACAAATTTACATTATAATCTTGTAAAATTTAATGTGTGTATACATAAAATGTGGAAATCATGATTTTAATTTCATTATTGCATAAAATCTTACTATTATAAAGCACTGAAAATATTGAAATTACTAAGATGAAAGTCAAATTCCAATAATGTGCTATTACTTTCAATATGAAATAAGTGCACAAAATTTATTATTTAAAGTAATAGCGCATTATCGGAATTCGACTTCCGAAGAAACATGAATCGCGTAACTTCAAAATCGCGTTAAATACATCTGCATAAAATAAGACCCAGGTGTATATATAGGTAATAATGATAAAATTTTATAGCACTAATAAATATGTAATATTTAAGAGTGAAAAATTTTCAAGTGCTAATATTATTAATGCAAAGACTTTTAATAACATAGTCATCCACATAACAGGTAGAAAAATGAATCCAATTTCATCTATTGTCAAAGATCTTATATAGACAGTAAATTAGGATAATTCTCTGTTTAAAAGTGATTTCCAAATCAGTGGAGATGTTCTTGTAATTACTTATAAACTAATCAGTATTTATTTTCACCAGGCAGAGTTAATATCAAATTTATAATATTAGAATATTATTAGTGCTGATAAATATGTAATGATTAAAATGATTAGGAATTAACTTTGTCTTGTAAATATAAATATAAACCAGTTCAAATAATGGTTTTAAACATTTTGGCTGATTTGATATTTAAGTTTACAGTTATCATTATTCTACTCTATTAATCACATAAGATTTTGGATAGTAGATGAATATGGATACTAGAAAATATTGATTCACAATTAAGATTGGCTATTCTATCTCCAAAAAGAGAGGAAATAGCAATAATAAGTTTCACAAAGATTATAAATCAATCTATTAGCTATAAGTATTGTCTGTTTATTTGGTATCCTTCTGCAGATAACCTTTTCTCAAGATTTAAACAACTTACTTTTTATTTCATTCTATCTACTCACATTTCTCCAAGAAAAATGATCTTTGTAATAAATTGATTTGACCTTTTCCATTAAAGTATATTCATGTTTAACATAAAATATTTTTAGAAAAGCCATTATTCATATAAGACACATACTCATTTATGACTTCTACAATTGTAAATTTAACATCATCATTTTTAAAAAACAGTTTTGTTTTATGATTTCGATCAGAACATGTTAAGAATGTTATTACAGATTATGTTAATTCCAATGCCTATATGTTACTTTTATAAGGTGTGTGTGTGTGTGGAGGTTAATATCCATGATATTTATATATAATAAATAATAGTACTTGCTGTTTGTATGACAGAATCAGAAGTGACAAAATGAATTTTGATCTAGACATTTTTTAATCTTTCAAATCTATACTCTATTGACTATGCTATATTTTTTTACCATAGAGCAATTTCTAAATAATAATTTTTGCAGAATAATATAATTCTATATAAAACTAATTTAATAGATAATTATATGGCTATGATAAATAACTTACTTTTTTAGTTTTAAATTAAATTTATTAGGTTTACTATATACATTGGAGATTGGAGATTATTTAAAAATCTTATTGAAACAAAAGAGATTTCAAATAGAAAAACAATAAGATAGACATTCATATAATTGAGCAATAATCAATACATATCTAATGCATATTAATTAATATATTCAATAGCCAAGTCACCAGGTTATTGTTAGTGAGATCAGACTCCATGTAGCTGCAAAAATATCAACTCATGCATGGGTTTGATCTCTGATTCTAAGATTATTTAATTTTTTTAGAAAGAGTGATTTAGTAATGTGAGATGTGGGATTAAAACTTAGACAGTATCTTACAAACCAGAATGTGAAAAGAATGAATGTAGTAATTCTTATATTGAAAAAAGTACCACTTTGTAAATTTTTATGACATTGATTGTCAGTGAGTTTGAATGAATCATGTTAGTGATAAGATAGGACAAGGAAAAAGAGAGGAACATTCCACAAGAAAGTGTTCTAATGTTTCTTTATTTCTATGATATAGGGCACATAATATGTCTATATTTGTGAAGTGTCACATGCAGAAGAGAAAATAATTGGTAGGAAAGGCTCGACAATTATTTTTATTAAGAAGTCCAAATATTTGGATTCCAGGTGCCAATATCTGAACTTTTTTTATAATGTATTTATTATTACATAACAAGAAAGAATGATTATTATTTGATAATACTAATATTATTTTCAATTTCATATGTTTGCCAATTGTTAATTTTATTTAGAAATAGATTATGTGAGAGAGTAGTGGATTTACTTATGAGAATTATTAAAGTTTTGATAAAATTACTGTTAATGGGTGACAGAGTGTTAGTAATGTTAACAGGAATTACAATATTAACACTTGGGAAGATCATTAATGTCTCTCTGATGATAAAATGTAGAAATGACAAGTAATGAGAGCACTAAATTCAATATATTTTTGCATATTTCTTATACTTAGAGCTACTGCTTTTTTTTAATTCCAGATTAGTTTGGTGATAAGGGAGAATATATATTTTTGTGCATGAAAAAGTAAGCATAATAATGGGTAAGAAATAATTCATTTTAGGAAATATAAAAATGTTGATTAGTGATACCTTAGCATATATTAAAAGGTATGCTTACCTTATTTTTTAACTTATTAAATGCAGCAGCAACATAATGTTATCTGCTTTGCACTTAGACATCCAAAATCATATTTAAAAAAAAAAGTTATTTAAAAATTTGCATGAATTCATATCCTTAACCAGATTATTATCAAAAGTAAAAATTATTAAGGATCCCCCCTCCCCCACAATATTTGCTAATGAAGAATATATATTTTTTGAACATTAATTACTAAAACACAATAATGTTTAAGTTGCATTCATAATTTTAAAAAAAATTCAATAGCTCATTCCTTGACCTAGTAAAAATATTATAATTAACAGCATACTGTATTTTTAATTAGTTCCAATTAAAATTCGTCTGCTGAAATTTTAATTTTGAACCTGTTTTTAAATGCTATCCATAAAACTATGATCATAAAATAGAAAAACAAATATTTCTTATCCACTCTTTTCTATTTTAAATGCCTCACATATTTTATTACTTATAATAATGTTGATCTCATATCATTTATATAGAAACTCAATAATAAAAATAAATTTTGTGGCCAATTAAATTATTTTTTAAGCACTACTATAAATGATGAAACCAAATCAATAAAAATAATATATAAATCATATCTTTGCTTGACATGACACTTTTCTTGCATTTTCTAGCCATCAAAAACTATAACTACAGTTGATTCTCTAAATTATATTAAATTTCTGATAAATTATCTATTACTAGAAACAGCCTATTTAATCAAATCTTTAGAGCTACGTTTACTCTGATTTTAAATTTATTTATAAATTAAAACAATAAAATTATTTTTAAGATCAGCTGGCATAATTTCATGAGTCTATTTTTTTATAAAATGCCAATAATTTAGAAATTAATATTTGATCATATTTTTAAATTTATTTAAACCAGATATTCTATTTGGACTTACATCATTTTTTAAAAATAATATCTGAGAATTGTTTGAATTTCCTAAGGATGTATCCAAATGTTAAAAAAAAGATAGAATAGATATATCTTTAAATGAAGTCAACTGGATTTTGTATCATTATTCAAAGGATAATTGAACTATTTTCGTTCACTGTTAAAAATATTATTATTGCATATAAATTTAGTAAGAAGTCGCTGGGATATTGTTTTTTATATAGCTTGGTGTTAATCTATCATTAAATCTTTATAGTTATTTATATTTTGTTATTTAATCAAGTCAAGGCTGTTATATTTTTTTTCTACTCGGTTCTAATAATACACTTATTATCAAAATATACAAGAATATAATTGTAGGCACAGTGCCCACTTAAAAAAATTTTATGCTATAGCAGTTAATTGAAAAGTGATAATTTTAATGTTTAACAGCTATTTTTAAAGAATATCATCAAAATTTTTGTTTGAATAAGATGTGTTTTCTAATCTTAGAAATAATTTATGATACTATCAGTGATTATGTCTCCATAAGTGGTGCATAATACTGAATTCTTTTTACATCCTGAGTTACAATTATAACAATCTGTAAAATGCTATTAGTTTAAAACACATATGGACAACCTCCAGTTCATAGGCCAGATCTGGCCCTTTATGACTTTTAATCTGGTGTGCCACTAATCTATTTCAGCCATGTTTGATTTCGATTGTCAAATTTTTGAATAGAGTCTAGCGAGAGTTACATTCTGATTTTTATTTTTTGTGTAATTAAATAATTGTTATTTAATAAATTTATACTTTATAATATCTTTATTTAAAAGTCTTTTAATGATTAAAATTTAAAAAACTAAAATTATTAATATTTTAAAATAGTGAAAATAAATGTGAAAATGAAGTTCTTAGTGATAACAAAAAGCACATCTTAATTAGTTGCATGGAACATATTGAAAAGATTAGAACAAAAGGTAAAAATTTTATAACATTAAAAAATAATATATTTACAATTAATTATCATCAAAAAAAACAAAAAAAAATATAAAAGTTAATAAATTATTTACTGTTATTAAAAAATTATTCCCTACTGTTTTTGCAAAAGCAATTTTTGTAAAGTCAGCAATGGCGATTTCTTCTTTCTCACAACACATTTCCTATGAACAATTTTTTTTAAAAGAAAATATTTTCAAAGACAATTCCCTGCTAGTGATGTACTTTTTGGTTGAATAATAAATGTTTTACAAAAATATTATGTCATAATCATTAATAATTACTGAAAATCACTTTTTTGTCATTTAGCTCCTCCCAGAATTAATATTTTGAATAGTTAAGCTGATGCCATATGACACTATAAACACATCTTGTTTTCTTCCATCAATATCTCTTTCTCATTTTGACTAGCAGTATGTGAATGTGTTATACAGTGTCATTATGATATTTGCATTGGGGTTGTGCCTTGTTCAGTGCCTGCATTTATATTGTGTTCTATCTGCAGTGTAAAAAGCAGTTTATATTTGCATTGGTGTTATGTCTTGTTAAGTGCCTGCATGTATATTGTTTTTTGTTCGGTATCTGCAGTGAACTTAGCAATATTACTATAAGTTATAGGGAATTGTGCTCTTAAGTAATAACTTACTTAGGTCCACAGCTAATTGTTTGAGGAATTATGACTTCCAGATTTTTCTGTTAATCTGGTGGTATTCAGCCCTATTGGTTTAAAGTTTCTGCATATATGAATATTGCCAGGAATATAACAATAAACCATTACATAAAATAGTAAAATTTAAAAATGGTACCTCACATTGGATGCCAAAAATAATACAAATATACTATGTAATGGTCAAAATTGAACTGCGGGCACAATCAACAGCAATCACTAGATGATGCCACTTGTGATGCTACCCAGTAAAATCAGACCTCACTAGATGTTAATATATTGATTTCTATAGAAAATTTTAAATTTACTGATAAAGTTATATATTCAGTAATCCTACAGACTCAGCAACCATTAGTAATATTTATTATGTCCACTAACTCACAGTGAATCACTGGACTCTTTAAAATAAGACATTGACACTTTCTTGGATCAAAGAGCAAAATTCCAAATTCAATAGTTTTTACAAAAAAATAATATTTATTATTAAGTTAATATTATGGCTATTTTATGTTATATAAATATATTAAAACTATTTAACAAATTCATTGGGTGGTTATTGTACTATATTTATAAGAGAAAGCAATATTTCTTTTACATACTACTTTGCATCTTTCAATAATTGAATAATTTATTAAATTAAACTTAACAATGTTGATTGCATTCATTAAAACTATGTTATGGGTGTGGGTATAAATAATTCCAATGTCAGTCCATCCCATAATAAAAATTCAACTTGATTGTATCAATGAAGCATATAATAATTACTACATGAATTTCTTATCTGAATAGTCCTAATATACATTTACTTACTATCCTGGGCGATCATCATCATTTAAAAAATTACAACAAAGCAATACACTAGCTACTTTAACAGATATTTTATATTCAGTGTAATTATCATCATTTAAGAAAAATACAATAAAACTACACTTTAGCAACTTTAACCTATATATTAAATTCACATTTTAATATCCAACATATAAACTTAAAACTTGCATGTATAATTAAAACTCTTCATATGTTATTACCTATATATACCTATATATGTTATTACCTATATATACCAATCTATAATACATGTAATTTTATTAAATGCATTGGCAATCACAAATCAAATGAATTCTATGGATTTCTGATCAAAAGTTGTTAATTTACAACAAATACACACCCAAACATAATTTTAATAAGACACCAACATGATATTCAGCTTTTCCCATAAATACTTTGAAATTTAATAACTCCTTAATTGTTTTTTAACATGCTTTAATTTGTAAAACAAAGATTTCAATCTAATAATGAGTAACTTCTGGATTATTACTGATTTTATTATAGCTCTTAATTTAAAATAAAAATTTTAGAATAGTATTCCCACAACTTGCTATTGTTTCTAAACAATTTTAATAAAAAATTTAGTAGAGATGTAGATAATTACAGTTAATAGATAAATTCTAAAATTAAATATATAAAAAATACATTAAAAAACATAATAAAAAATTATATTTGAAAGTTTTAGGTAAGAAAAGTTCATTAAAGTTCCAAAGGAAAAAATTCATAAATTCAAAATCAGAATCTGTTTAACATATAGTTGAAATATTATTTTATTTCACTCATGCAAGTGTATTTTGAGTTCATATTTAGAGAATATAGTTGCAAGTTATAACATGGGGTCCAGCAAATTTTCATTTCATTTATTAAGGTCATAATCAAGTTTTTTCACTTGTGATTTATTTTGTTACAATCAGGGTTTCCATTAATTTTAATTTGTTTTTGTTTGTTTTTAATTTGATAGTTTGGAATTCCATCAGCAGATTTTCATTGGTATGAAGGCTGAAGAGTTGGAGGGTGGAATAAATTGAAGTCTGCCAATTTGCTATTTTAATATAAAATGAACACTGATTATACATATGTGTGGGAAATCATGATGTGGACCAACTGATGAGTGCTAGTTCAGCATAAAATACGTATATTGGATATTTATCTTTTTGACACATGTGTGTTCATGTGTATCAGATTTATGAGATAGAATGGATGACTGAAGAGAGCTTTTCAAATCCCTTATATTATGTATATATACTAGATGCTACTGGGTCCATTATTAAGAGATTGACTATTTTTTCATGTAAAACTTAGGATAAACTACTCAATCATAGGAGAGATTCCCAAGTATATTAGAGAAGTTTCAATATTGTAACATAAGTCTATAATTTTACTTTGATGATACACACAAAAGTTGAAGAAAATAAGAAAGCAAGAGCCCTTTTAAATTTTTCATAACTATTTTTGTAGAAGACTTATCTTAAGAAGTTTTAATTGCCAAGAAAAAAAAAACTATGATAAATTTTATTTTTGAAAATAATTGCAATAATATTCAAAATAAGCTAATCTACATTTTAACAAAAATTCAATATTATAGATTAACATATCTTAGTTTTCCTTTGAAAACCTATTATTAATACACAATAACTTTTGCTTTTAATTATATATTCTCTTAATTAAAAATAAAAACTTCCTCATGTACAATTTTAAATTAATCCATTTATTTGTTCTCAAAAAGTATAAATCGTTATCTTTTAATTTAACAAAAGATCGAACTTTTGTTTAAATATTTTTATACAGGCTTTTTTATATACATCAAAAGAAAACTAAAACAATATTTGTACTAGTCGAACCAAATATATATATGTGGACATATATATTTACAAAAGATAAATAGCATAAAAACTTGACTTATTAATTTCAAACTGGTTCTCTCTCTAACATTCGCTATTATATTTACTAGTTTTTGCCAATGTTCCAAACTACTTAAAAATAATAATCGGAGGGGATCTGAACTCAGACTTAAGCTCCTTTTAGTCATGTGTATCAGTTGTATAAGATGGTATGGATGACTAAAGGAAGCTTGGAAGTCTGGGTTAAAATCCTCTCTAATTATATCTAGCTTAAAACCTAAATATTATATACATATTTAATTATTAAAATAATGGAAATAAAATAATTCCATATATATATATATGACATTATTATTAGGGTTCATCCATTCATCTATCCACATATATATGATTCATACTATTATTACAACTAACAGAACATTTCAGCTGAAAGCATCTCCCATCAACTGCGGAATGAATATTATTTTTTAAAAAATAACTATCATAGAAGCATTGCAAGAATTGATGTATAATAAGATTAAACGTCCAACCAATAGAAAACAATAATGAAAAAATTAAAATATAAAAGTGGGGCGTGGGAATAAAGTGTGACGGAATGATACTAAATATATATAATAAAAACAATATAAAAATCTATAGCTATTTGGATCAATAGGTTTTGACATTTTTTTTCTCCAAATGGAAGGTAATTTACTCAGTATCATAACGTTTATTTACTTGTATCATAACATTTGTTGATGCAATCTGATTTCTTGAAGATCTCAGTGGCTTTCCTGATTTTTCTTTAGTGAAGAATGTGGCATCCTGCTGTTTGAAAAACAACATGAAATGAGGGTTGATGATGAGTGTTGCTTAACTACATTAGCTTATTCATCTCTTCTAGCACTGATTCAATGATTATCCACAGAAAAGGCTCTATTAACTCCATGCAAAACTCATGGACTTCAAGAGGGATTGAGTTCTTAATGCTAAACAGAATATTGCAAATCTTTTAATTAGTAATATATGTTATTTTATATTATAGTATTTAAGAATATGTCCATTATTCTCTTGTAATTGCTTTTAAATAAGATCTACAGACTCTAATAGTTGTAGTTTTTTTCATGACTATTTTGGGGTTCAATAAAGGTTTTGTTTATGATTCTATTATTATAATCATTAGCCAATAAAATATGCTAGTATGATTTATCTAACAGTAACCCTTGTGAATAAGGAATTTAAAAGTCTAGATTCAATTTCCATGCTAGTGCTGTCACTAGTGAGGCCAGGAACAACTGCAGAAGTATAGAAATATTGTTGTTATATACTACCTGTGTGCTGTTAGTAAATAATTGGTTGTATTTTAAAGGTTTAAAATAAAGTTCCAATTTTTCAAAGATATTTAACAATTCTAAATGATCAAAATAGTCCTACATATAATTACAAATAAATGCCAACATCATAAACTTTCAGACAAACACATTTTATCATACATTCATAAAATATTTACATATTTTTCTCAGTAACTGATTATATGATTATTATTTTTAAAGTTTTTTTTAAATATTCAGTAATAATTCATCACCATCACCAAACAAATATTATCAATTTATTGTGGGATGAAGATCTCAGTTTTTCTATATTATTCCAGAAAATGTCCTTATCTTTCTGTCTATTTCAAACCCAGTCTTTTTTGCACAATCTCTTGGAATTCAAGTTAAGACTTCAGATGTTCATCTATTGCCAACTCTTGTAGTTTCAATTCCATCTCAACTACATTTTAACCTCTTGATTCAGAGAATAATTATAAAATAATAAATACAAGTTTGTCATATAATGAAGACAATGATAACTCACTCAAAACCAATTTCCTTTAATATTTTTTTTATGAAGATACATTTCCTCCACAACAATCCAATCATTTTTATCTCATCTACTCATCTTAATTTAAACTTTTTTTAAGAATCCCATTTTAAATTGAGCAATACTCTCATTTTCATTCAGCTTTTTTTTTTTGCCATATAGAGAGGGAGTAATTTTTTTTAAAATTAATATTAATAACAAGAATATAGAATCAATTTTTTTAATTTATTTATTCCTTTTCCCACACATTTTCATTCTTTTTGCAATATTTATTTTTTAATTCAAAGATTGTTTTGCTGTTACGAGGCAAAAACAATAATAATTAACAGCTTTTTATTTTTAAAGCAAAATATCAAGAATACTAAGCCTATTAATTATCACAAGCGTTCCAGCCATTTTAATTTTTTCATTTATTTTTTTCTTTTCCCTCTATTTTAGCTGATATTAACTACCACATATATTTACATATGTTTTAGAATAATATATAATTCAAATTATATTATTTTATTATCATCTGATTTTTTTTATATAGTTTTTAAAAATCTTTCAGTATTTTACTGAATTTTGCAAAATGTTCAAAACATTATTAGTTTTTGTATATTTACATTTATCAAAAATCATTATTTGAAGTTTTATAAAAAGTGATTATGACAGTAATGTTTGATGTAGATTTTTCAAAACTTATATTTTCCCTGACTTTAGCTCTTTCCTAAAAATCGATTATACATTTTGCCGACATTATTTATAACGGTTCAAGAGTTCTCCTCTGTTGCATAATCTCTCTTCAACCTCACAACTCAAGAGTCGTGATAAGAATGGCTAATTTCTACATGTACGTTCATAAGATCTTTTCTTGAAAAGTGAAGAACAGTTAGGAGTGCAAATAAAAATGAAAAAAAAAAGTAATAACATCTATATTGCTTATTAATATCTTTAATCAATCAATCATTTTCTATTCACAATTTCTAATTGATAAATAGACTCAATCAACCTTAACATAAAAATCTTAGTAGACAAATTGGTTCAATTATTACTTAACGATCCACCTTTTACATGCAACTTCATGTTAATAAAAGATTAAATAGTTTGTTTTGGAAATAAAAAGATTTTTAACATTAATAAGAACTAAGAAAAAAATTTACGACTTAGATTACGACATTAAAAAATGGCTTTAAATGAATTATAGCATTAACCTATAATAAATTATAAGGTGTAAAAAAAAAACCATTTAATCAATTTTACATATATTAATCATGTAAAAAAATGTTTAAAAATTTAAAAGTATTATATCATCTACACAGTTTAATATTTTTATTAAGTAAGGTTGCTGAAAAGAATTAACAATTAGTAATGATTTACGCCTTTCCTTAAAGAAATAAGTATAAACTTAAACGATAAATCTAATTCTTAAAAATTTAAAAATTACACGTTTTGAAAGATTTAATAATAAAAAAATTATTTATAATATATATTGTATGTAAATATTGAGAAAATCTATGATCATTTTTTATGCACAAACACACATATACACGTGTTTGTCATAATTCGATATCTAGAATTATTATCTCTTTCAAAAAAGTGGGCTCTCTGAAGAACTTTAAATATATTTGAATAACAAACGATAAATTTAAATAATTAAATACAAAAACAGCTATAAACTATACACAAAGTCTATCCATAACAATTCAAAAGAGCTATGATTACACTGTATAGTTTATAACGAAAGCATGCTAAGCATAAAAAAAGCTAAAATTTATAAACATGTTTATCTTTTCTGTGTTCCAATGTCCGAACATTTATATATTTAACATGTATATCGTGCAAAAATCATCTTATGCATTATGGATGAAAAAGTCATACAAATATATGTTTAAAAAAAGCTCTTATACACATATACAAGCAATATGATAAAACTTTTTACATAATGTGGATGAAAATAATATAAAATCTGAAAACTAAAGTTCATAGTACATTTTTATGAAGTAAAAAGCTTATTGTAATTTATGATGCATCCCTAAAATTGTGATGCTAAAGCAAATTATGTTAAGAGTGTAACAAACTATTACCAATAATGATTAATTGGGTAATCTATTTGCCTTACATGAAAAATCATATTTATATAATATTTTAAAAATAAAAAAATCTAAATCGTGCATTAGATTAAAATTGATTAGTAACACTTTTTAAGTGTTGCTGAAATAATAAAAGATTAATTCTAATAATATAATTTCAAGTAAGATTATGACTAACTAAACTATAAATGAAAGTACCAAAAAGCTCTTAATATAGAAGGAATATACATAGACAAATTAATGTTGAAAAGTAACGGAAGAATGTTAACTAAATCTAAAATATGAAAAAGTATTGAATTATAAGTGTTTATAGAAAATAAAAAAGTACATATAAAATGTGTATTAGAATAAACTAGGGTCAATAAAAGACTAATAAAAAAAAAACTTTAATATTTAATCAAGCAACTTAATAAACAAAGCATGATCTAAAAATAAATACAAATGGCAGCCTAACAGAGATGTAAGATGGATTCTATTTGTGACAGATAAGTATTGCTTAGGGATTCATAAATATCATTGTTAGAGTTTGCAATGTTTTAAATTCAAGATAATAATAAAAAAAACCATAATATGCAAAGACAGTATTTAAAACATGGAGTGAATATAATTAAATTTTATTTAATTGTAAATTCTCTCAAATATTCAACTTTTATATAAAGATTTTTTTTAATTAATATTTTTAAAATGTAAAAATGTATTAAATTATAGTTTAAACTTTACTTTTATATGTACTTCAAAATGGATTATAAACTACATGACATTTTGTATACTTCATAAAAAATAAACAAAAACGTGGCTGAACTTGTTAACCAATGTTGCATTTCACTACAGCCTGCCACCGATAACAGATGGACTGTGTTGTTTAGGGGAAGTAGAAGTGTGTCTGGTGAAACCCTTGATAGATTTGACTGTTGAGATCGAAATTTGTGCCAATACTAACTTGATTCTCGTTGTCCAAGTGTGACTCTCATCCTTGTTGCTGCTTGTCTGATTTCCTTGGATTTTTGTATTATGATTTCTTTTCATGTCTCTGATCATGTTGAGACTTGTATGTGAGTTTGGCCTGTTGATGGCCTTTTATGTTATAATTACCTTATTTAATGTTGATTGCTGTGTTTCTTATATATATATTGAAGCCTTCCTGTATTTAAGTTATATTGAAAAATATTTGAATTAATTTCTTTTCCATGTTCTGTTGCTCAATGATTGATCTATGTATTTATTTGTTTTATTGTGTTGACCTCCAGATGGTATATTATATAATTATATATTATGATAATTATGTTCCTTTAGATTTTGAATCATTCTAATCTGTATATTTTTGTATACTTAATTAGGCATTCCCTGTAACCATTAGGATAGGATATCCATGTTCCCAAACCAAATTTTATGATTGATTATTTACTTATGTATTGTGCTTTGATTGTAAATAAAGTTTATTTATTTTGGAAAAAAATAAATAAATGTATATATGCTTTTATTGGTATATTTCATGTTGATAAAATCATAATGAAAAATTATTTTTAAAGAATATTATCTATTCATAAAACATCCAATAATAAATATCTCATATAGTAATTTATTTTATTAAATATAGATTTACAACAACAAAAAAAGAAATAACATGAAAAATTTATTTGGCAGAAATCCAATATATTGATAACAAGGATTAATATAAAAATTGTATTACATAATCAGAATAGTAACCTTGACTAAGTAATAACTATAAACAGAGCAAAACTCTCCATACAGTATTGCCACCTGTGCTAAACAGAGTAATCAATGGATGCCAGAAGGCTTGTGCATAAAATCCCTATCTAATGCCTACTCATCCAATATCCCCAGACTAGTTTCTGGTTTGTGGCCTTCGTCAGTGAGGAGCTTTGGATCTGAGAGCACTGCATCTTAGATCTTAGGATCTAATGCAACCCTCTAGCAACCACCTTTTATCTCTACTTAACTACAAAACTATGAGAATGAAATTGAAAACACAAAAAATATTTTCAATCTAAGCTCAATAGCTTATATAGTCATATGGGTCTGAACTCAGTTCAGCACCCATACATTTTGGTGTCTTTGGCTCTTTTACAACCATAGCCACCACTATCCTATTAGACAGGATTGGTGTTAAACCATTAAGCATCACATGATCACATTTCCTATACTAGCACATTAATTGTTGATAAACAGAGCAAAACTCTCCATACAGTATTGCCACCTGTGCTAAACAGAGTAATGCAGTGCTCTCAGATCCAAAGCTCCTCACTGACGAAGGCCACAAGTCAGAAACTAGTCTGGGGATATTGGATGAGTAGGCATTAGATAGGGATTTTATGCACAAGCCTTCTGGCCTCCATTGATTACTCTGTTTAGCACAGGTGGCAATACTGTATGGAGAGTTTTGCTCTGTTTATCACCAATTAATGTGCTAGTATAGGAAATGCGATCATGTGAAGTAATAGCTATATTAAATTTTATAAGAGGTAGTAAAACATTAAATGTAATGAGCAATGCTCATTACAAACATACCACAAAAACACAGAAGTTTCAGTTAAATTATTACTCTTTATTGGAACGAAGTGAATTAGCATTATTTAAACTATATTATAATCTGAAATATCAAAAGAAGTAAGCTGCATATTAGGGCTCTAACTACAATGAGATCTAATGTTTTTTTGTTTTTTGAACTAAGAATAACTGATTATTTTCTGTACAAACAGAACAAATCAGTAAAAGTTTTTCTGGAAATAGACTTTAATCTTATATATTGATAAACCAAAGAAAGTTCTTTCCTTAAAAAATATATAGTTTTATTTCTTTTAAATTACAGCAGCTAAATCAGTGTATGATATTAGTGTGAGAATGACAGAAAGATGATTATTATTTTAACCCTTTAAAGGGTTCTACAATTTTTGTAAAAACAATTTGCATGTAATGACAGTTTAAAACAGTTTTCAATTTTATATTACATTAAATAAATAATAAAAAATAATGTTCTAGTAAGAAATAGTTTTTCATAATAATTTTTCAATCTTGGCTTCATTCTAAAAAGCTAGACAGTTCATTATTGCAACAATATAAATTATCATTAAAAGACAAACAAGACCAAGTCAACAAACTTTTTGTAATTAGAAACTGCACTCTTTTAACTGACCAATTGAAAAAAATTTCTGTTTCAGAATAATGTAGTGATGATTTTGAAATATATAAAAATGATTCAGGATGAAAAATATAAAAAAGGAATCTATTATAGTTCTACTTTGAAGAAAAAATCTTTCATTTAAAATAAAGCTTTTCATTTTATGTAAATATCAAATTAATTCACATATACCTTTTTTAAATTTAAGGTTTGGATAAATTTCAATTCCAGTGGTTGAATTGTTATCTATAGGATAAGCTTCTTCTTGTAGCAATTTAACTGAAAATAATATACAATTTGGCATCTAACAGAGATTACATTTTCCAATTATAATAGCAAATATCTTTATTGGTTCTCCAAATATTTTTAAATCATGTTGGTTTTCTATGTAATTTTAAATCATATTATTTTTTAATATGCTTTTAAAAATATTGTAATTTTTTTTTTTTAAAAAATATATTATAAAAGCCTTTGGATAAATTCCAATCTCTTTATATCACTTTTAAATACTCAAATATAGAAAAAGATAAAAAAAAATAGATATCCAATTAAGAAATCAAATTAATAAAATAGTAATAAATATATATATATAATATCCTAATAATAAAATCAAAATTAAAATATAAATAAATAGTTTTTTTTAAATAATTACCACAATGAGATGTAAATGTTAATAATCTTATAACGTTCTGCAGAATAATAATCTCTCCAATATATTTTTTCAGAACAATAGATAAGGAGACCACTTGATGAAGATAATAACTGATTTTATTCTTTATTTTATCTTCTAGCTAAAATCATATTTAAATGACCACTATAATTGAATGTTTGTTCAAGTTGGTTGTGGGCCAATTTTGTAATAAAAATCCTAAATTTGTGTGATAATCATTAGTTACCTGAAAAAAAATTCCAGTTTTGCTTATAATAATTTGCCTAATCATTATTAAAATTCTACTTTAATTCTACCAATTAAAACAATTGTAAGATGTCCAGTAAAGCCATGTGTTTGGTATTTGGAAAACTCATTCTTTAATACAATGATTATATGACAAGAGCTCTTTTTTTCTTGGCTTAAAATGGCTGCATTATCAATACTTTTGGTTTTTATGAGAATTTTTGGTTAATTAAAAAACCCAGATAAATGTTAAACCAGAAAAAAAATTAAACCAATATTGCTATTATACTATTTAAGCTAATGGTTCTAATTTAAAAAAGAAAACATTCTTAAAATTTTAAAACCAAGTTTTCTTTCCTGTCTATATATTTTTGATATTAGATCAATACATATATACTTATCTCAATAAATTTTATTAATAATAACTTAGAAGGTAAAATATATACATATATAAACAGATAATTATAAATTACAGTGGTATTTTTGTAAGGTTGCAGTCAGGAATGGAAAGAACTAATGAGTGCTTCATATGTTACAGCCATGATGTATACTATGTTTTCTGATGAAGATTTGAAGGAGTAAGGCTCTTGTAAAGCTATTCAGATATAGAAATTTCCATGTAACCTCAAATTTACTCTTCAGTGTGAGAAGTTGATCCCTTCCCTTGATCTTAGAAAGCTTTCACATTATATATTTTTCTTGCTGAATGAAGGCAGTATTAAATACAATTTTACAATGTGTAGTCCAGAAAGTGTATATTACGAAAAGAGAGTCTGATAATGTTGTCTTAATACTATTTTTCAAAGAAGTAAGAAGATAATAGTCTAATTTAATATTATCATATATTGTTTTCTTGGAAGGCCATAGGCCTGTGCATGAACAGATTAAATGATCAAACATTTCATCTTGGTATTGACAGAGAGAGCAGGTGGGATGAATTTTTGTATACCTTTTTGAATATCAAGAAACTAATTAGTACTCATAGCATTTAAGTTAATTTTGGGAATAAAATCGAGGTATTTTGGCTCAATGGACCAAAATTTAAAAAGAGAAACAATTTTTTGATTTGAAAAACTCAGCTCCAGTTGTATTGCAATATTCACTAGGTTGATTAAATTATAGGCCTCCCACATTTTAATTTTGCTATCAAAGGTATTCTGTGTTATGACCATATATAATTGAATTAGCTCTATTATGTTGTCTAGGATATTCTTAGTCTTTGGTGGAGGTCTGTCAGTTGGGTAACCAGTTGTATAATCTGGCAATATCCAAACATTTTGATTATCATATTTATAAAATTAAATGATTTTTGGAATAGTATTGCTTGGATCGAGTGATACGATAGGCCGTTAAATTTCCTGTGTTGCTGCATTTTTTTTAATGCTAATAGCCACAACCCTACCACCCCAGAACAACCTAGCAGCAAGTGAGTTGATCTTTTGGATGAATATTTTTGTAATTCTGATCATTGGCAAGAAATAGTTGATTTTGGTCATTATTTTTATGTTTAAAAGCATGACTTTACCATACAGAGAAAGTTATACATGACAAGAGAAATTCAAAAGGAAATTATTAACTCAATAAGTATATACTTATGTGTGACATCAGTCACCTCAACTATTTTTTTTAAATGGCATAAGCCAAATCACAATTGAAGCAAAAAGTCTGTTAGATAACTATAGTCAAAACAGTATTAGCTAATGAAAAAACAAACAATAATATAAAGAAATGAAATTAAATGTGATAATTTTCATCATTATGTATTTTTTTTTAATTGTAGTATATTTATAAGCAAATAAAGCAGAAATATATACACAGTAATGATCAACTAAATTACAATTTTGGCAACATTGGTGAAAGACTTCAATTTATGTATATATACAAACATTATGAAGCAGCAGATATGGAAATTATCTTTGTATAATGTTATAAAAAAACTCAACTTTGGTAAACATTTTAAATATTATCTAAAGATAACTTTTATTGCTTTTAGAAGTAAGATCAGAAATCATAAATTGTAAATGAAAAACAAAAATTGAGATGAAAATAATTTAAATTCAACTAAAACAAATCAAAACTGATATCATACAATACAGAGATAATTATAATAAGGAAAAATAGGCTAAAATTAAATATAATGATAATATTTTGAGGAAACTAAATATACATTTCTAAAGAGTATGAAAAGTTAAAAAGCAATGTTAAGACAATATTTTCAAATGACATTGAAAATAAAACAAACTCAAAGAAAAAACACAATTGTTTTAGAGGATTCAGGTGATCAAAGAAAGTTATATCCTCAAATAAGTTTTCTGGAAAATGATAAGAGATTATGAGCAAAATAAAAAGGAAACAAAGATGAAAGAAGAGTTATAACAAAGATATTACTCAGGATATTTTGTAAAATGAGATAAAAAATAAATCCTCACTATTTGACAATGATTTCATAGAAAATAAAAGCAATAGAATTTTGTTGTCGGAATTTTGAAAGAAAAAAAAAGAACTAATGGTCCACTGTATTAAACTATATAATTTAGAAAGCCTCTCAATAGCCTACATGCACATATATATATATATAATATCTAGATTCTCTATCACTATTAGTAATACTGTAAAAATAATACAACAGAGATTAAATGAAATTAATTTTACTGGGTATACTTTTCAGCGCTTGCGCATCATAATCATGGTTATGACGCACACGCGTTAAAAGTATACTATACTAATCTACTTAATTTGATTATGACACTCACGTGTTGAAAAGTATATTCGGTCTATTAAATTTCATTTAACATATTTAATTTCGGTTGTAATATTTACACGTATATATACACACATCTATCATTAAATTATGTTGAAAATTATTATTAGACTTAAAAATAACTTCTTAGATGTATAAAGTGATTTTAGAACAGATCAAAGAATAGGTTATATTATTCTGGATAATTGCCAAAATAATATTAGAAAAAGTTAAATTTGTGCTTTACTGATTAAAAATTGTTTTTTATTCAATTGGTCATATTAAATTTTAAAATGTACTTGAAAAAATAAATGTAACAAAATATCATATTGTTTTAATAAGAAAAACAGCTGTGTTGAAACAGACTAGGAGTTAGATAGGTCTTTAAATTGTCATTACATACTGAACACAAATGTGGAATCAGAATTTGTGCAAGAAACAACCAACAACTTTATATTTTTCCGATGACATTATATGTATACCTGAAAAGGCAGAAGTCTGCAGACACTTATTAGATAAGATAAAGAATGGAATGAAAAGATAAGATTATAAATATATATGAAACAATAAAAATTATGAAAACCTTTTTATTTTTAAATATATGGTTAAATTATAAAAATTGTAAACAGTTTTTTCTATCTTAAATCATTCACAAAAAATTAATCGGTCAAAAGATTCATCACTGATATGTAAATTTGCAATGAAAATGAAAGATATTCGAGTTTATATTGTATCTTTTAAAATAAAGTCAGGATTGTTCATATATGATGATGTTGATTATGTCCACATTTTAAATAATTGAAATTTGAATATAGGCAAAATACCAGCAGAAGTAAACAGCATATTTGCTTTTCTTCATTTACTTTTGTATTATTTAAAAAATAACTAACTAGAAAGTTTTTTTTTTAAAAAATGCAAAAAAGAAAAAATTCCAAACAAAAAAAAAAACTATTAGATTTAAAATTTTAATAGCTTTATTAATTGGTTTATTAAATAATTAAATTTTAACAATTTATTCAATTGTTTATGGTACAAGTATTTAAATAAATAATCATATTTTTTCTTTTCTTTTTTTTTTCCGCTTAAACAAATATTTGTTTAATCACTACATGTAAAATGTTAATTGTAATAAGAGTTTGGGATTTACATTTATGTATTCAAAACATAAAGTAATAATTTTAAATCACTTTTAAAAATAAGTAAGAAAATTATACAGATTAACTACCTTAGTTATAATTAAAAAAATAATAAATGATAAAAGTTGACATTAATATAGCTAACATCTGATAAAAACAATTTATTACTTTAAAAACACACAGAATTGTAAACGTGTGTTAATTAGTATAAAA
Organism: Epiperipatus broadwayi; assembly: GCA_028023455.1. NCBI lineage: Eukaryota > Metazoa > Onychophora > Udeonychophora > Euonychophora > Peripatidae > Epiperipatus > Epiperipatus broadwayi. The sequence goes on along the minus strand of JAQFVV010012400.1, from coordinate 7,542,996 downwards.
GATGAAAAAGATAAAACATATCAGAACTAAGCGGGAAATGTTGATATGAGAAAGAAAAATATATTAAAAATAAATACTGTATATTAATTTGTTAATTAATCAATTGTGTGTGTATACATAATATCTATCACAACCTACCACTGCATTTCTTTCAGCAGTGGGGGTGATAGATATTTTATATCTGAATTTTCAGTCAATGATGTGGACTGATATTATTTTATATATATATGCACACACGATAATATATATAAAGCATCTTTTTTTTGTAATAAATATATTTTTTTTAATGTAAAAAAAAAAGAAAAAAAAAAGGGGGCAATTATGAAAAAAGGCTATTGTATAAAGATAAAGTGAAAGAGAAAATGAAAAGTGGTCCAGAGTCTGTCTTTTTTTTTTTATTAAAGAGATCTAATTTCATCATCAGGCGATTTAATCAATAAATTTTATTGATTAAATCTATACGTTTACTAAGTTCTCTATCCAAAGACTAATGTAACAGTTTGAATATAGGCTCCTAGGGCCAAGAAGCAAAATTTATCATCACAATGTGTTATTTTTATGTCATCCGCTTAACAGATTTGTTTAAATAACTATAATTAGCTCATGTCTTATTCCCGTTCTTTCTCTCTTTATGAAAATGACTTAAATTCTAATTAATATATATATGCATAATACAATGTTACGACTAAATTTCTAAATTAAAAAATATATTTCTACCATTAATAAGTCATTTGAATTATAAAATTAGAGTGCCTCTTTTAGATAGATGTGTTACAATATTAATAAGACCCTTCAATCGTTCCAAGCAATACTCATTTGCTACAATTATTTGTGTAATGAAAACACAGATTTAATGAAAGATTTTTTAGCAAAGTTATATACCAAATGTCTAAATGATAAAGATATACCAGATGATTGAAAAAATGCAGTAATATTTTAAAAAGGTGATAAAGAAGATATTAGAAATTACAGACTTATCAGCCTTTTATCAGTTTTATACAAAAATTTTACCAAGATAATTACAATTCGTCTATAGAGAACATTGGATTTCCACAAACCAAGAGAACAAGCTGGATTTAAAAGTGGTTTTAGTACAGTAGATCACATCCAGGTATTGAGAGAAGTTATAGAAAGGACAAATGAATATGAGTTGCCATTATGCTTTGGATTTGTAGATTATGAAAAGGCATTTGATTCTATAAACATTTCTTCGGTGATTAAACCATTGGATCATCAAGGTATAGATCCAGGATATTGTCATATTTTAAAGAATATTTATAAAAATGCAACAGCAACAATTAGATTACATAATGATACTGGGAAAATCAACATTGAGAAGTGTGTAAGACAGGATGACTCCATATCTCCAAAACTTTTTACAGCAGTGCTGCAAGAAGTATTTTGTGGATTAAAATGGGAAGCTAAAAAAGTGAAAGTAAATGAAGATTATTTAAGTTATTTAGATTTTGCAGATGATGTAGTTGTTTTTGCAAATAATGCTTTACAGCTGTAGGAAATGTTGCAGGAGTTATCAGATGAAAGTAGAACTAAAGATAAGTGTTAAAAATACTAAAGGAATGTTTAATGGATTTTCTCAAAATATATAATGAGTTAGAAAAAGTTAACAGTTACAAATACTTTGGTCAGATTATTAATACAGATGGAAACATAATGGATGAACTTAATCACAGAATTAAACTTGGTTGGAGGACTTTTGATAGAAATAACTTGATACTAAAAAGAAATATGCCTATGTGTTTGAAAAGAAAGGTTTTTAATAAAACAGTATTTACTTATGGATCTGAGACTTGGACATTTAATAGAAAAGCAATACAGAGACTTCAGACCACTCAAAAAAGTATGGAGAGATGCATGTTGGGAGTAACAAGAAGAGATCAAAAGTGCAATATATGAGTAAGAAAACAAACAGGTGTTGCTGACCTCATTGAAAAAATTAAAAGACTGAAGTGGAGTTGGGCTGGACATATTGCTAGAAGAGATAATAATAGATGAACAATTGAAATATTAAACTGGATTCCAAGAAATTGTAAAAGACCCAGAAAGAGATCACATGTGAGATGGATGGATGAAATAAGAAAGTGGACATATTGCAAATAGAGATGATAATAGATGGACAATTGAAATCTTAAACTGGATTCCAAGAGATTGTAAAAAAACCCCAGAAAGAGATTACATGTGAGATGGATGGATGAAATAAGAAAGTGTGCAGGAGTGATGTGGAAAAGAGAAACTAAAAATCAGAGAAGATGGATTGAACTTGGAGAGACCTTCATCCTGCAATAGATTGATAATGGTTGATGATGATGCTTTACAAATGCAAATACTTTATTGCTAATATGTTATTTAGTGATTAATATTTCCAAAGTTCCTTAAATAAACTTAAAAAAGTACTTTTGATGATTATTATTTGTACATTTATAATTACTTTCATGTTATCAACATAGCATTAATAATGAAAAGTACTTGAAGATTTCTACAGTTCTCTGTTGAAAAACTATCTGTAATAAGATAAATATATTTAGCAAAGTCTCCAAAAGACTTACAGATGATGTAAGTGATTATTTTAATTTTAAGATACATATATTACATTCTCACTATAGATCAAAGATTTATTTAACAGCTTGTCGAGAAATTAGTGAAAATAAAAAAAGCCTTGTTTGCTGTGGTACAGTGTCAGATTTAGAAGAACCTCAGACCAATTTCATTGCATTTTTAACTTTTTATGAACTCAGGAGCAATAAAGCCATTCCATTACTTTATGTTATTTAATGCAATGGTAGAATGTCAGATTCTGGAGTATAGATTGATATGCTTCCATTATTCAAACTTTTTATGAATTCCCCACAATTATTATCTTCATCATTATTATGTTCAAAGGGTCTTTGATACAAATTGATTCATGATATTACATATGTAATAAAGGTTTACAATCTTGTTTTTGATAGGAAAGAAAAACATGGCTTAAAGTATTTGAAAAAAAAATATAATAAGATACATATGTCAAATTAGGTTTACAAAGAATTTTAAAATGTGATAATTGAAAAAAAAAATGTGGAAACACATGATAATATGACTAAAAACCTATGGAGAAGGAGTTGAAGTTGGGGTTAGATTGACATATGGTCCCATAAAAACTGGGCTCATTTGGTGAGAATACTATAGTTCACTGCTAAATCTTATTGTTCATTTGTTACATAAGTTCCATGTGAAAGAAAAATGAAAAAATACTAATTGGATGAATTGCATATTGGGAAAATGCAAAAATATTAGTTCAGCATGAATTGCATCTTGGGGAGAACAGGAAAAAACTAGTTAGCATGAATTACATCTTGGGAAAATGAAAAAATGCCAGACAGTATTTATTGCATCTTGGGAAAATGGAAAAATATTAGTTGAGCATGAATTGGATCTTGGGAAAATGAAAAAATATGAGTTTAGCATGAATTGCAATTTGGAAAAATGGAAAAATATTAGCATGAACTGTATCTTGGGAAAATGAAAAAATACTAGTTCAACATGAATTGCATCTTAAGAAAATGGAAAATATTAGTTCAGCTTGAATTGTATTATAGGAAAAGGGAAAAATATTAATCAACATGAATTGCATCTTGGTAAAATGGGAAAATATTAGTCAGCATGAGTTTGTAGGTTTGTTTTTTAGAATCTAAAGTAAAACACTGGAATGCGTTACCTTGACTGTGTGAACAAGTGAATTGCCGGCTGCAGATCTATTATGGAGACCTTGAGAAAATGGAAAAATACTATTCAGCATGAATTGCATCTTGGGAAAATGGAAAAATACTAGTTCAGGATGTATTATAGGAAAATTAAAAAATATTGGTCAACATAAATTGCATCTTGGTAAAATGGAAAAAAATACTAGTCAGCATGAATTGCATCTTGTGAGATTTAGTTTTTTAGTACTTTCTAAAGAAAAATGTTGGAGCTTGTTATCTTGATTGTGAATAAGTGAACTAATTGCTGCAGGTCTATTATGAAGATATCTGGTCAGGTATATCTCTGTTGCCATATGATTTGGTTTTTGTTAAAATTTGAAAGGAAAATTATCACAGAATATTGAAAAAAAAATTAATCATTTGCATCATCATCATCATAATAATAATAATAATAATAATAATAATAATAATAATAATAATAATAATAATAATTATTATTATTATTATTATTATTATTATTATTATTATTATTATTATTATTATTATTATGTTTCAAAAGGCCTTTATTGTCTCAAAAGAATTACAAATTTTGCATTTACATAGTTTGTCTACATATAATATCCTGGATTGTCCATTATCATTTGAACACCATTAGCAAATCAATTACTTATAATAGAAAAGAAAAAATTGTTGCTAAATTGTCCTTGTTGCTAATTTGACATGCATATCCTTCTAAGTTTTTTTATAATGTTTAATTTCCTCAATTCACTATAACATAGATCTAATCTTAAGTAATGACCACGTTGCTGCATAAATGTCAGGTCTGGCCAGTCTCTTATCTCTTTTCTGTATTATTTCAAGTTTATTTGAAAAAGTAACTGGATGTCTCCTGGAATTGTTATCAATTAGAAAAGTGCATCTAGTACACCAGTATGCATATAGCACAAAGGTTGCTGCCCTAACACTTGGTGTTAATCCTTCTCTAAATGCAGAAATCAATTGATGCATTGTTACATTAGACCTCCTGTAACTGCTAGTTATGAGATTTCTTATGTGCCTAAGTCCCTCACAGTGATATAGCAGATGTGATAGTGTTTCCTCAGCTCGATGGCATAACCCACAAAAGGGATCAATTGATGTATACAGTCTTTTATGGCAAAGAAAATATGTGGCAGGTAATGCAGATAGATTAAGTTTTATTAGAAAATTGAAAAACTTTGGTTCTAAGGCCCATCGTTTATACCTTTTAACCAATTGCTTATTATTAATTCCCAGTATTGGTTCTAAAGCAATTGTGTTATTATCTTCATGCATTATTATTATTATTATTATTATTATTATTATTATTATTATTATTATTATTATTATTATTATTATTATTATTATTATTATTATTATTATTATTATTATTATTATTATTATTATTATTATTATTATTATTATTATTATTATTATTATTATTATTATTATTATTATTATTATTATTATTATTATTATTATTATTATTATTATTATTATTATTATTATTATTATTATTATTATTATTATTATTATTATTATTATTATTATTATTATTATTATTATTATTATTATTATTATTATTATTATTATTATTATTATTATTATTATTATTATTATTATTATTATTATTATTATTATTATTATTATTATGATGGTTCAACCATAATCTTTATTAATCCTTTAGGTTACATGGCATTACATAATATTGACTGTAGGGATACAAATGCAAATCTGTTGTCATATTAAAAGTTATTTACAGTCACTAAATTAGTCTTGATTATTGTTCTTTTAACTGTTAATCCTGTAGTATACTAAAGTGGTGACTTGTAACACATGTAGCACAGAATCAAGCCATGGGTGCAGTACAAAAAACAAAGTTAATTCAGAGTAGAATTCCAGATAGTGACAGCAAGCAGAATGCAATAGATAGAGAGCAAATTCTGTAGTCGAATGGTGGATGGTGTTGAAGGCAGTTATTGAAAATGAATAATGGAGAATATCATTACATGCTATTAAATGAGGTTATTGTTAGATTTTGACCTTCTATAGATTGGATGATTTTTTAGCAGTGACCAGGTGTCAGTAAAAATATCTGGAAGTGAAGTATGGTTGTCCCAGGCATTGTTTTGTTGGAGCTTATTGATGAATGTAGATGGATGTCTTCTGGGATTGTTGCCAATGGTGAAGATGCAGTGAGTGCACCAGAATGCATACAGGGTGAAAGTTGTTGCACATTGTTTGAGAGGGTGGATCTTCTGATAGGATTTGAATTAGCTGTTATATAGATGCAACTGATTGTGTGCATGATAGTACTGATTTGGTTGAGAGCTTGACACTGCTGAAAAAATTATTGCTGAGTTCTGCTGCATTACATAAGGTTCAGAATGGATTTATATTTTTATATAGATGGTGATACTGGAGAAAATACAATGTTGATAATGCATGTAGGTTAAGACAAACTAGGATATCAAAAAAATTAGGCTCCAGGGACCAACTTTTGAAGGAGTGGAGTCACTGGCAGTTATTGATACCAAGCCTTAGAGAAGTAGAATCTATGTTGGCCTCTGGATATAGTATGACATATGTTTTCCAGTATGTGTATTTATTAGTCATGGGAAATGTTGATCGGTTAGATGCTGATAGGATTGACTGGTAAAGTGTGGTTAGAAATATAGCTGATATAGAGGGAGGTCTTTCAGTAGGGATTACTTGTAACATCAATTGTAGTGCTGGAAACTTATGAACAATTGAATTTATGGTTTTTGGATATAGAACAATTGTCTATTGCAGAGGCTTAGACCATTATTAATGGGTGGGAAACTAAGTCTCTTAGCTAAAATTGAAACTGTCTTCCCACGCCATAGTAACTTATTGCAGAGGGATATGGAAAGAATTAAACTACTACTATTACTACTACTACTACTACTACTACTACTACTACTACTAACAACTAACACTACTACTATTATTAAATTTAAATGTCATTCTTGATTGGTTTAATGTCCACTCCATACATTCTTGTCATTGCAGCTGTTATTACTATGTGATTATTCATATAGTATACGAACATGGATGGGCTGCTCACCAACACGCATTAGCCAGTGTGGTGAGTTTATTGGCTTTTTACCTCTGAGTTTAAAAATATTTGTTCAATATATGCAATCATGACAGACAAAAATAAATCATGGCCCTTATTCCCAGGAGGCTGTAAAGTCACCAACCAAGGCAGCGGTTGGTGGCCGAAAGTGGAGGGTGCTAAGAATCCCCTGATTGCGGACTCAAGAATCCCCTGATTGCAGACTCAGGCTGCCATTTGATGACAACTTTTTATTTAGGTACTTACAACTGCAGATCACTTTCAAGTGAAGGAAGATTTCAAGAGTTATAAGAAGAGCTGTCTTATATTAAATGGGACATTATTGGACTTTGTGAAGTTAGAAGAAAAGGTGAAGAAACAATTGACTTAAAAAGTGGACATATACTCTACTATAAAGGCACAAATATTGGAAATACAAGTGGAGTAGGATTCATTATAAATAAAAAATGGAAGAATAACATTGTGGAGATTGATGGTGTATCAGACAGAGTGGCAAGATTAGTTTTACAACTTAATAGCAGATACCAAATGCAGATAATTCAGGTTTATGCCCCAACAAGTTCTCATAGTGATGAAGTTATAGAAGATTTTTATATGGATGTACAAAAGGCTTTTGATCAGAGTAAACAACATTTTAAAATTGTTATGGGAGACTTTAATGCTAGAATTGGTAAACAAATGAAAGATGAAAATGCTGTAGGTAGATTTGGTTATGGTAATAGAAATGAGAGAGGACGTAAACTTGTGGAGTTTGCAGAAAAAGAAAAACTTTATATTATGAATTCTTTTTTTGAGAAAAATGTTAAAAGGAAATGGACATGGAAGCATCCAAATGAAGGTACAGCAGAATTGGATTATATTTTGACTAACCGAAAATACATATTTCAAGATTGTAAGGTTCTTAATAAATTTATCACAGGAAGTGATCACCGATTAGTAAGATGTAAGATAGATGTTAATGCAAAACTAGAGAGACAAAAATTATTAAGAAAAACAATATTTACAGTTGATATTCCTAATCTTCAGAAACATTATAATGAATTTAAATTAGAACTTACAAATTGATTTCAAGTATTAGTAGATTTTGAACATGATTCAGATTTGAATGACATTAATAGGAAAATAAGCGATACACTTTTAAAAACTGCAACAAAGATAGCTGGTAGAAAAAAGCAGCAATTGACCAGTAAAATTTCTATTGAGACTAGAGAATTTATGAAGAAAAGAAGGAATATGAGGATATACAACAATGATGCATTAAAAAAGATTGAATATCTCAAATTTTGTAAAATGGTGTGGAAAAGAGTTTGAAAATGATATAAGAAAGTATAATTGTGAACTAGCAAGGAAAGCTGTAGAAGAGAAGAAAAGTCTAAAGGGTGTAAAACAACATTTGGTATTGGTAGGAAATTTATATCTGCAATAAGAAAGAAAGATGGCATTATTACTAAAAAGAGAGATGATATCATAAAATGTGTAGAAGACTTCTATCAAGAATTATATAGCAATAAAAAACAAGTGCCTCCTATACATATTATATCTTCCAAATTGCCCAGAATTTTGAATGAGGAAGTGAGACATGCAATTAAATTTATGAAGAAAGGGAAGGCTCCAGGTAATGATGGAATTGTAATTGATATGTTAAAAGAAGCAGGTGAAGAAATAGAAAAAAATTTAGCAAAGTTATATACCAAATGTCTAAATGATAAAGATGTACCAGATGATTGAAAGAATGCAATATTAATATTAATATTTAAAAAAGGTGATAAAGAAGATATTAGAAATTACAGACCTATCAGTTTTATACAAAATTTTTACTAAGATAATTACAACTCGTCTACAGAAAACACTGGATTTCCACCAACCAAGAGAACAAGCTGGATTTAAAAGTGGTTTTAGTACAGTAGATCATATCCAGGTATTGAGAAAAATTATAGAAAGGACAAATGAATATGAGTTGTCATTATGCTTAGGATTTGTAGACTATGAAAAGGCATTTGATTCTATAAACATTTCTTCAGTGATTAAAGCATTTGATCATCAAGATGTAGTAGATCCAGTATATTGTCATATTTTGAAGAATATTTATAAAAATGCAACAGAAACAATTAGATTACATAATGATAGTAGGAAAATAACATTAAAAAGGGTGTAAGACAGGGTGATTCCATATCTCCAAAACTTTTTACAGCAGTGCTGCAAGAAGTATTTTGTGGATTAAAATGGGAAGCTAAAGGAGTGAAAGTAAATGGAGATTATTTAAGTCATTTAGATTTTGCAGATAATGTAGTTGTTTTTGCAAATAATACTTTAGAGCTACAGGAAATGTTACAGGAGTTATCAGATGAAAGTAGGAAATTAGGACTAAAGATAAATGTTAAAAAGACTAAGGTAATGTTTAATAGATTTTCTCAAAATATGAAAATAAAGATTGATTATGATGAGTTAGAAGAAGTTAACAGTTACAAATACCTTGGTCAGATTATTAATACAGATGAAAATATAATGGATGAAATTAATCATAGAATTAAACTTGGTTGGAGTGCTTTTGGTAGAAATGACTTGATACTAAAAGGAAATATGCCTATGTGTTTGAAAAGGAAGGTTTTTAATAAATGTGTTTTGCCAGTTCTTACTTATGGATCTGAGACTTGGACACTTAATAGAAGAGCAATACAGAGACTTCAGACCACTCAAAGAAGTATGGAGAGATGCATGTTGGAAGTAACAAGAAGAGATCAAAAATGCAATGTATGGGTAGGAGAACAAACAGGTGTTACTGACCTCATTGAAAAAATTAAAAGACTGAAGTGGAGTTGGGCTGGACATATTGTTAGAAGAGATGATAACCGATGGACAATTGAAATTTTAAACTGGATTCCAAGAAATTGTAAAAGACCCAGAAAGAGACCACTGTGAGATGCATGGATGAAATAAGAAAGTGTGCAGGGGTAATGTGGAGAAGAGAAGCTAAAGATAGGAAAAGATGGATTGAACTTGGAGAGACCTTCATCCTGCAGTGGATTGATAATGATTGATGATGATGATGATATATGTATTTGTTAAATTGATTGTTTCTTTTTATTATTATGTTATGTACATTATGTTTATCCCTCTTACTTTTTTTTTAATGGGTTAACTGTAATTGGCTATATGCTGTTGTTTGATACTTAAATAAATGCATTGAATTATTGTTAATATTATTATTATTTCACATTCTTTCACAGTCAAAGAGAGACATAAGTAAAATGCAATTAGTTTTCAAAAAAAATTTCTAAGTTTGTCAAGTAAAAAATGATTGTAATACGTCCCTTTTAGCAAGAAAGAGATATAAAATTTTTAATCAAAGTCATTACTGAAAAAAATGTTTCTTATAATATGCTTTCAAAACAGCATTTAAATTATTGTCAATATGAAACTCATGCTCATAATTATTTTTTAACTGAAACTTGTAGAAGTGATAATTTAAAATTTGCCCCCTTCTTTAATCTACCAACACTTATAATTCAGATTTTGTTAATGACATTTTAATATTAATAAACTTTTTTTATTACTCCTATAAAACATATGACATATATCTTTTTTCTTTTTTGTGCGTGCAATCTATAATTGGCATTTGGCTGTAGATATATACATTAAATAAAGAATTAAATTATTATTATTGTTGTTGTTATCATTATTATGTTTCAAAAAGGAATTTTATTGGACTAAACAGTATTTATAGATATTTCAAATTGCATATATATGTTTACATTTGTAATTAGTTAGTTTGCAGAAGCATATTGATTTGTACATATACATAGTATGTATTAGGAGGAGGTGGTAACAGTTTTGAAAAGGCCAAATGCTTATGATGATATGATGAAGTTTAATATTATAATTTCTCAAAATTTCTGCTTTGACTGACATGAAAGATTTGTGAGGCTTAGATTAGTGATGGTTGCTTATTTGTATTGAAGTGGGATACAATTTTGAAAATGGACAGATTATATAAATCTTACTGGTTGATTCATATTCATGAAGTTCATGTCTTTTGTTATAGTGTATTAAAGTCTACATTCAGAGATTATTTGTAGTAAATTATATGTGTGCAATATACAAGCTTGTTTGTTTTCAATAAATATGCTACATTAAAGTTCACTATTTTGTTATTTCTATTTGCAGTTCATGGTGTTTGAATTTCACTTGTCTAATTCTCTGTTTGTTGTAATGATTGTATGGGTAATGTCTTTAATTTTGCAAGTAGCTTAGATTAGTTCACATTTCAGCATTCAGTATTTTAGACCAGTTGTTTGTGATTTTTCCTCCCCTCCTGCAGAGTGATGATTATGTATTTGTTTAGCTGGTTATAAGGATGCTTGTTGGTTGAGTAGTGATCAAGTGATGGCATGTATATCCGAATAAGCTATTTTTATCTCTGATTTTAATTGCAACAACTTACTGTGAAAGATAGAGGAGTCATCTTGTTTTATCATTTAAGGAAAAAGTGCATTGTGTGCACTAGAATACAGATGATGAATGTGGCTGCATACAAAGTTGGAATTGAGTTTGCATGATATGCATTGATGATATGTTTTATTGAGATGTTAGACCATCTATAAGCTTACACATTTTTCTTCATGCTTCTGCTAGTGTTGGGTATTCATACATTAGATATTGTTGTATTTCTTAGGGCAAATAACATACCCCAAAGAATGGGGCAATGATAGCATATAGTCATTGGTAACAAAGATGGTAACAAAGAAAGTAAGTTGTTGGCAGGACATGTCCAGTGATCATTTTTTGAAGTTGTAAAGTAGCTTTTTATTGTTGTTTTCTAGCAATGGAGAAAGATTGCTGCTGGTTAGTACTTGGCACACGAGTGTGTAAATCTGCCAAAATGTATATATGCTAGTGAATTGGGAAGGTATCTAGGTAGGCATGGTTTTCTGCTGGTAGATGATTGACAACAGGGATGAGTGCTCTGGGGAAAGTTTGTCAGTTGGTAAGATTTGAAGCAGGCATTGTAATTGTAAGAATTATTTTTAAGATACAACTATTAAGGTTGTGGTCTTTTGAATTTGCATATGTCATATAAACCTAGCCTGTTGTTTGTGAGTGATTGGTTAAGACATCTAGTTGTAGTGGTGATGCTCTTTTTGAACAATATGAGATTATTGAAAATGGATTTGATTTTGATTGTGAATGTCTTAGAGAAGGGTATAATGGGTAGATAATATATAATTTTAGTGATGGTCAGTTGGTTGAATAGCTGTACCTTCAAGTATATTAAGAGGTATACCTTGATAAACTGTTCAGTTTTATCTTTAAGTTTGTTCTGTATATAGCATCTCAATGTTGTAGTTCCCAAGTAAAATAGAAAACCATTTGGTTTGGCTTGGTAGGTGAGTGTGCATGCTTTACTTGTAAAGAGTGATCAGACAGCAGTTTTGTTTGCATCAAATTTTAACTTGCATATGGTTGTAAAGCCTAGTAGAATTTTTTGTAAACTAAATAGGTATTTTTTGGAAGGTAAAAAAACAGTCAAATTATCCATGTATGCAATGCATGTAATGTATTGCGAGATATTACATGCATTGTGAGATATCTGGTATTGGGATGCCTGTGAATGTTTGCTGGATATTTTGTAGAAGGGAATTGATGTACAGTGTGAATAAGGGTGCACTGAGATCTTGTGATGTGGACTGCATGGGTAACAAATAATAGAATGTTCTTGCCATTGAGTGTGATATGAATTTCATAGCTCAGTAGTAAATTTAAAAGTAAATATAATGGGAATTGTGGTGGAGGCTAACATGTCTGTAAGTACATGGAGATCAATTGAGTCAAAAGCTCCCCAATGTCAAGATGAACTGCTATTGGTGCATATCTCTTTTTCCTTCAAACTGGATTCAGGACCATTTTGAAGATTCATGTTCCTTGAATGGTTGATAAGTTTATCTTTGAAAAAACTGCATATTAGAGATCAGTGGAAGTATATATGGTAATATATTATCCTGGAAGACTTTCTTGATAAAAAATTTAACTGGCGTTGGTCTCATGGATTTGGAATGGAGGTGGTAAGAGAAGATAGCTGCTGGTTTTTTGGTGAATGGTGTTATTGCATCTGTGTAAGTGCCCTCTGTAGGGTGAAATTTCTGTGACAAATGATTGGCTAGATTATAGAGATATTTAGCTGTAATGCAGCTAAGATGCATTAATACTAATTGAGGGATACCAGTTTCCAGAATGACACGTGTTTGAGATAGTAGCTAGTTTTATGGTGAACTCAGTGACATTGAATGGGGTTGTTCTTTTTGGTGTGCCAATAAAGTCATCAGGGAGTTTGGGTAGTTGATTTTTATAGTTTTATTTAAAGTATGAATAGACAGGCCTGTTTATGTGGTTTTGCCATCTTGTGTAGCCACTAGAACTCTGATGATAGGTGAGCATCCTAGTGCCTATTGTGATGGTAAGAATTGTCCCTCCATGTAACAACATCTAGAACATAGGCAAAATACACTAAAGCTGATCGAATCAGGATGCTGGGATCCAGAATCCAGCCAACATTCAATCCTTTCACCTCTGCTCAATGATCTAATACCCTATGGATGACACTTCTCACCTTACACAGACATTCAATTTAACCACAGTCTGGAAGTCACCCAGGGTAAACAAAAGATTCATAAATTAATTAATTTAACACTGATTTGGTCATATATACACACACATGACTAAGTGATTAATTAATATCAATGATTGATCATGAAATTTAATAGAATGATCTACATATAGATATAATAATGGATGTGCAATTAAATTTAGAGTTGGATAAAATGAACTCATGGACAATAAAGATATAAAAACAAGTTATAATTTTAAATATGATTAATTTAATAAAACAATAACAAATAGTAAATCAAAATATACACAATTATATAATGAGAACATGAGAGATTACGCATGTAGGCATTGCATAACCAATGATATTAATATTACCTGTCTCATTATAAGTGTTCAATAAAATGTAGGGCGATATTGAAGTTTATATTTATATTAATATGCCAAATTTATAGCTCTTTTGTAGTCTGCTAAATCCTATGAAACTTTATAGCCAAAATTATATAACTAACTTAATAGCACTCCTATGGCCTCTATCTATACAAAGTTAAGTTGAGCACATAATTAGGCTGAGATACACAGGTTAGCATGTTAACCTAGATTAGGATATACAATGATGCTAGATAAGTGTTTAATATAAAGGGAGAAAAAACTGGTTTATTATAGGTTTATCTATATACTCTATGGCACATATTAAAATATTAATAAACAAAAAGGTGCGAATGGGTCATTATTCACAGGCTTCAGCCTCAAAGGCTCAGTTGTCCTACAACTGCTCAACTTGCTATGAATAGGAACATTAGTAGTTCAGGGAGTCAGATAAGCATTAATTATGCATAATCTAGGTCCTTGTGCCCTAGTTCTAAAAGAGTGTGCTTTACCCAAACTAAGTAGATAAGTGTGACCTCTGCCAGAAACTCATCAAGAATCATGCAGCAAGCAGATAATTGTATATTGCGTACTTAGTAAGGACACAGCTGCAACTTACACATATATAACACAAATACATAAAATTATATAAGTGTGCCTTAAAAATAGATAGCATCTATTTGTTTATCTATACAACCCAGTTCTCAAATTTAGTATTTCAAATATACTATTTAGGAACTAAATTAATTAGTAACCTAGTTTAAGATTATCATCTGCATCTCAACATATATAAATCTAAGAATGACAAAGCATATTTGCGGGGTAATTATGAATAAAACGTTAAAATATGCTTTGAGAATATCTCTGTGGCTAGTTCCTATAATGTATGGGTTACATATATAAATAGTTATAATTTATAACTAGAATTAAGCAAACTACAATTTTAACTAGAGAATGACTGATTATTGCAATATTAATACCCAAAATTTAATCAGTAAAATAATAACATGATCTTGAAACAGTGAGTGGGAAAATAATCAATTCAATTATTTAATATTTATTATAGCAAATATTTGAAATTATCTTCACAGATTGATGTTAAAATTATACTTATAAATACTCATGGTTTCAAGTTATTTGGCATATTAAATACATATAATATTAAAAATGATAAAATTGTAGAATAAATTGAATAGATTAGAAATAGGCATAAAAGTCCACAGAAAATTATACATTTAGTTTAAAATAGATTATTAGAGTTTTACATTTTAACCGAGAATTCAATATCACAAGTTTTACAATCAGACAAGATTTAAACATTAACATTTAGCAGTTTTCTTTGCAGATTTTAGGAAAGGTGTTTGGGAAAGGCAGATTTAATAAATAGCTAAGTTTTAAAAGAAAAGAATTGAAAGTCACAGTTTATGAGTAAAAATTTATCAATTTACCAGTCTGCTGTCTTCATTGTAGTTACTTCTGAGCACCTGGGAGGATAATAAGTTGACACTTTTGGCGATGATTTAAAGTTAATGGAGGTTTTTCCATGGCTGCTCTGCTGGTGTACGGCATTAAATTTTATCGGACCAGTTTTTTTTATCCGGTAAGGGCAGGAGGTGGTGAGCAATTGCTGGACTACCTCACCATTTTGGAGATAAAACAAATGTGGGTTCTGTTTACAATTCACCTATTATATATATGATTGATCCTTGGCAACAAAACTTTAAGTATTTATATTTCTCTAACTCTGGCCACCTGGTTATTTTTACAAGCTTTTCCACATTTATGTATTTTAAAAAAATATATTTAATTGCTAAAGCTAGCAGAAAAACCCATTACTTCATTTTACAAAAACATTTTTAATTATGACAACTAATTTAGATTTTGTTTTTCTGCTGTTTTCCTCCTGCAGTTTATTGCAACAATGCTATAAAATTCTGCAAAATTGTTATTAACATTTTAGAATTATAAAATCAAGTTCACTTTTAGGACTATTGTGTGACCTAATTTAAAAGTTGTTTACAAAAATTAAAAGTTGCTTTGATAATTAGTGGAAAACAAATTTTATTACTATACAGGCAGAATAACAATGGAAATGGCTTATATACATATGTGATTTCAATAACATAATAAAATTGGCTAAATAATTTAAACTAAAATATTTCTTAAACTAGAAATATTTGAAAATGAATTTATATCTGTAATATATAGATATACTATTAAATTACAGACTTCCCGTTTGCATATATATATATGTGTGTGTGTGATTTTGCATATATAGTAATTTGAGGTTGTTTAAATGGGTACTCTGAGAGGGTTTAAACCTGGCATATAGATAGGTATCTGCTGGTATGTTCAGTATACTAGAATTTACTCTAAATTTGAGAACAAAAATAAAAAAAATAGCACAATCTCCCCCCCTCAGATTTTTGAAATGATGATAAGAAGAGAACCTAATAAATGGTCCTGAACTAAGAAAAAACTAATATGCATTTGATTGATAATAATTTAAAATGTTGATTACAAGTTAGACTTAATCAATGGCTGTAAAATAAATTTCCCTGAAAAGATATGGAATCAAATATTTTCTTTTAAAATATTAATTGAAAGACAATTTGAAAATAGTATGCCATCCTAGATTGAATCACCAAATTTTTGGAAACCCAATAAAAAAACAATAATTAATAACATATTGTATATATAATAGAAATTCATATAACATTACAATACTAGCCAAAAAACAAAATTTTACTAAAAATTTTTCAACAACCATGGTTTCATCTATTAACAAATAGACTTTTTCAAATAAATTTTAACTAAACATATGTTGTATGTTTAGTTGAATTTCACTTGAAAAAGTCTATTTATATATTGTATGTTTAGTTATACTGTTATAAGAATTTTTATTTAATTTATAATTACTAGTATAGTGTTAGGCAGTATTTAATATAGTAACCAGTTAAGCACACAATAAAATAGTGTGTGTGCATATATATATATAAAGGAAAAGTAGAAATAAACAGATAAAAATTGTAGCAGATATTTTCTACATTCACTGAAATAAAAATAATAAATAAAGGGTTAAATAACTCTGGATTTAAAATAATATTTTATTATAAAATTAAATATTTAAAAAAAAGTCTGATAAATAAAAATCAATATTTTTATTCTGATTTTGTAAATTTAAATATAAGCATGTTTTGTAATAATTATAAAAATGTCTATCTTTGAAATCTTTTAATTAATTGGTATCAAAGTGAAAACATGTATATAGATCACACCTTTGGTCAAATTCCAAAGGATTAAAGTTAATTGAAAACAGTCACTATGTTTTTATCACATGACCCAACAAAGAGTATAAAAAGGACTGATAAAAAATATCAGTCAGTTTAGCTTTAATTTTCTGAGAAATGGTTAGAAGAGCTAACTGCAGAGCTAGCTGCAAAGTCGGCTAAAGTATTTCATGAAGAGTTGGTAACTGTAGCAGAGAATGGCAACAGTAAAGCTAGTTACAGAGATGGCTAGTAGAATTATATACAGAACTGCCATGAAGATGTAAGAATGCAAGGAGTAGCTGTGCTTCAGTTCAATAGTGGAGTTTAAATTTACATGGAGGAAAATGACCCATGACTTTGTGTTGAAATTCATAGCCTTAAAAGTGTTCTGGAAAACAGTTTGCTGATTTGAAGCTTATGAAATCTGAGTCTGTAAGTGGAACCAACTGCGGAAGGGAGAAGGTCAACTATACCTGAACTATATACTTTTACCTGATGATGACAATTGCCTGGATTGACCAAAAAACCAGCTTGCCCAAGAGAAAGACCAGCTGAATAAAGTAGTAATTATGTGTATGCTGCTGTGTCTATATGAAAAGAAGCACAGATAAACTTGTATACAAAAGTGAGTTGTTTTTAAATAATTCATTTGATAGACATTTTAAATCTATATTTTTAAATTTAAAGACATTTGCAATTTGTTAAAAGGTAACCTGATAAAAGTTTTATAACCTCTCAAAAATTGACTATACTTTTCTTTTATAATAATAAAAGAAAGCTGTAATAGAATTTGATAACTGATTTTAAATCATATCTATATTTTGTTTATTCACATGTATATGTATGAAATTTTCTGTATGCTTTCCAAATGGGATTACTTAGAAAAATAATATTATTATAACAAATTAAAATAGGATATATATGTAAAATTTAATCATTTTTGTTATTATTGAATATCAATTGAAATGTATTCCTTGTATATCATAAAATGCACATCTATGCATGGATATATATATGCATTTATAAAAACTTATTAAAAATATTGTAAATCAATGTACACCCAGGTCTTGGTTTATGCAAATTTTTTTAATGCAATTTTGAAGTTACACAATTCATGCTTCTTCTTAACATCTTTGTATGCGGTTTTCTTTTATACGATAAAAATTATTAGATCAGAAGTTGAGCTCCAATAGTACACTATTACTTTAAATATTATAAATTATGTGCACTCATGCATCATATTTAAAGTAATAGTGCATTATTAGAATTCAATTTCCATCTAATAATTTCAATATTTTCAGCACTTTATAATAGTACTGTAATAGATTTTATGCAATAAAGAAGTTCATAATCCACTTAAAATCAGGATTTTTCCATTTTATATACCCACATTAAATTTTACAAGATTATAATGTAAATCTATTCAAACATTTTAGATGCCTATACTATGCATGTTGTTTTTGCATTTTAAATCACATTCTATTTTTGCTTTTTAAAAAAAGAGTACATAATCAATTAATCATTTAGTGTCCGCAAGTTTATTTTTAAAAGGTGAGTAACAGCAGTGGGCACAATTAAATTTGACAATTAAAAGTTAAAATCTGATTTTTAATTGTAATTAACAATTTAAAAATTATGTAATATGATCTGAAATTAATGTGATGTGAAGCAATGAAATTTGATTTTTAAATGGAATTGAAAATTAAAAAATTATAGACAAAAATAAGAATTTAATTTTTAATTGTTAGTTTTAATTAAATTTTGCCCAACAGTGGTGAGTAGGTGTCTTTTTATTATCATAAGTCTAAGTTCTTATTTTTATTTTAAACTTTTAGTTTATCCTAATGGAAAGGAAAAAACACCCAAGAAAAGAAATTTCTTTGGAAACAAAAATTGTAATTTTCGATTGCTTAGTGAAATGGGAAGGATTAACAGTGATTGGAAAACATCTTAGTTTGGGTGAGTTAACTATAAGAGCAATTAAAAAAATTAAGTTGGTGGTAGTTGTATTTTCTTTTGTGATGAATCTGATATCTTACAAGTTCTCAAATGAATTTGCATATTGTCAAATAGCAATAATGATTAAAATACTGTACATGTATGAAAAAATGTAAAATACTGTAAGTTACACATAAAAATAGTTTTGAATAAAATTAAATACTATAGTTCAGGGGTCCCCAACCTTTTTGCATTTAAGAGCACATTCTATAATACCACCCAGGTGATGGGCACCATTTATTTTTTCAACCAGGTGGCAGGCACTATTTATTTTTCAATGTAAATTTATAGTTGGATATTGTTAATAGTACACATAATGTACAAAAAAATATTTATTTCAAAATAAAATTTTAACATATAATTAACATTTATATTTTTACACTGTAAAAGTATAGTATGCCCTACAATTTGATTACAATATAATACAATAATTTATAAGAAATTTTAAAAATTAAATTTATTTGTGTCAGATAAATAATTTTTTATTGTGTTCGGATAGCAGCGGGCACACATAAAATGGTCTGCAGGCACCATGGTGCCCATGGGCATGGGGGCCTCTGCTATAGTTCATAAAAAAGTAAAAAAAGTTTGTCTTGTATCAATTTTTTTCAAATTTAAAATTTTTTATTAGTCATATTTTATTTCCTTATTTTTTTTAATGCGAATTTTAAGGTAATTTTTCATTGTTGCTTTGCTTTTATGCGATTTTTGAAAATTACAGTGCGTATCCCCCATTTTTCAATGTAAGTTAAGTCTATTTTTGTGTGATTTCTTTTGTGTGCATTTTCTGAGGAACCTATCTACTGCATAAAATGAGACCCAGGTGTAATAACTTTAGTTGTGTATATAATTTTGTATATAATTCAAAATCAGAAGCCTGATCCTGCAGATCTTAATATTTATTTTTTTGTTATTAATAAACTTGTATTTAATTGTTAAAATTGTATTAAATCATCATTTCTTGGTCACATAACAGTGAGAAAGCTTATGTTCTCTGAGCTAGATTTGAGCACTGGATACATATATAAATGGGGATGTATATTAATGCTTTAAGGGTATCCAGCGATAATCAATCATTATCCTGGTTGGTGCATAAGATTATATTCTTTAATTTTAGTTTAGTCTCATTAAAAAATTATGTTTATAATTAACCACTACATTAATGGTACTTAAGTGGCCAGAGCATTGATGATGATCAGCATGTTTTAATATCCCATAATTATTGTTGATTTTTCTAGTTATGGATTCTGATGGATTCACACTTAGTTTGTGCCTCCAAATTAATGGTTAAACAATTGCCCCAAGCTGGCAAAGGCTCAATAGTTAGCCTGATCTACAGAAGACCCATTTTCAATCCAGTCACAAGGTTGATTGTTGATTTATATTTTTTGTTGTTCAAATCCAGCCACAAGATAGACTCTTGATTTTATTCTGATTTATTGTATTGGTTTTTAGTTGTTGATTATCCATTATGATGAATGGTTTATTTTGAGTATTACTTATAATTACGTTTACTTTATAATGCTGGTTGATGATTAATTATGCTTTTAGTTGTTCTTCTGATCTCTCAATGATCTCTTGGGGATTCTCTTGATTTCATGATCCCCTTAAATATCTCATTACTTATATATTTTTGGATATTAACATTACTTAATATATCACCCCAGGGACAAACACCTTTTCACCATTTTCTATACCACACTATCCCATTACAGTATATCAAGTAGTCATTTATAACTTGACTGTCTTGTGCCATTATCATTAGAGGGCTGAAGGACATGCAAGAACTTTAAGATTACTAAATCGAAACTCAACCATTAACTTCTAATGCTTTATTTAAAAAAAACATTAGGATTTTTTAAAAAAACAAAACCAAATATGAGATGTTTTAATTTGTTTAATTAATAATCCAACCTAAGTGAAGATTGTAATGTTTTAAAGATGAAAATGGGCACAAAGTTACCAATATTATCAATATTAATATTGGAAAAATTGTCCTTTTTATTGTTCTTAAATACAAGTATTCAAAATGGTACTTTTTCAATGTAGTTTTATTTTAACATTAATGACAAACTGTAGTAATTATTATTCAACATACAATTTTTCTCTAATAAAGCTATAGGAAGTACTAAATCTTATATAATAAGATATGTTTGAGATTTTACATTAAAAAAGAAAACAAAAATAAACAAGAATTTTTATAGGAGTTATTAGAAAAGAAAGCTCTCTAGCAGTTTAGCTTGGGAAAATGTTCTTAAATTTTCTTATAGTTAAAAATATTAAAAATTATGTCACCAAAGCATATATCCAGTTAAAGATTACAAAAAAAAAATTCAAATGAAGATATTCTTTAACAGAAAAAATTTTGTCATTTGATTAAAAGCTCTTAAATAAACTTACATAACTTCTAAACCATTATTTATGTATTTTTTTTTTTAGTTTTATATAACTTATTAATTTATAATAATCTAATTTTAATGTTCCATGCTAGTTTAGTTTTTGAATTATGTAAGTATATGTATGCTCTTTGCAATTTAGAGTGATGAACTGAGAGATAAAAGTTCTTGCATCTAATTCTCATTTGAGTAATACAAATAAAAAACCTGTCTGAATTATTATTACAGTAAAGATGTTGTATAAATGTATATGTATTTTATACATGTTTGCATTTAGATTTCACAAAAGTTATTTTGCTCTCCATCTTTTTAATCAATATATCAAGCAGAATGTTATTTAGCAATGCTGCACAGTATAAAATATCTTCTTTTCTTTTAAATCATTTATTTTAAAGTCCTCATCAAATTTGAAATATAGTTTGAGATGTATTAGATAAATATCATAAATATTAGGAATTTTATAATGGTCTATCACATATGTGGTTTTCACTTTACTCAACTGCACAACAATAATTATGATAGTGGTACATTTGAATGTACCACCTTTTTTTAATAAGTTACCTCATCTCATAATATTAATGATAAATATATATTTTTTCATTTTCTTGCTATTTAGATATTTTTAAAAATCTTTATCAACTCACATTTTAAAAGCATTTATGTGTAATTTTAAAATCTTTCTCAATGTCCAACTTTCATACATCTATACAAAAATAAGAATATAATATATTTGAATAACTCTTATCTGCATTTTTATAATTATATCTTACATTAAAATTTTGATTTTTGGATTCCTAGTTAGTGATAAATGTTCCCAAGAAAAAAAAACATTCAATAACTTTTATGTCTATGCTTTTAATCAATATTGAATGTATATTTGTCTTCATCCAATCTGATTTTTTAAAATTTATATTCATATATAATGTTATTTATATCATCATCATCATCAACAACAACAACCATTATCAACTACTGCAGAATGAAAATCTCTCCAAGTTCAATCCATTTTCTCTGATCTTTAGCCTCTCTTCTGCACATCATCCCTGCACACTTTATTTCACATATGATATCATTTTGAATCTTTTATAATCTCTTGTAATCCAGTTTAAGATTTTAATTGTCCATCTTTTATCATCTCTTCTAACAATATGTCCAGCCCAACTGGACTTCAGTCTTTTAATTCTTTCAATGACATCAGTAACACCTGTTTATTCTCTTCACCATGTATTGTATTTTTGATATCTTCTTGTTACTCCTACCATGCATCTATCCATACTTCTTTGAGTGGCTGAAGTCTCTATATTGCTCTTTTATTAAATGTCCAAGTCTCAGATTTATAAATAAGAACTGGTAAAACACATTTATTAAAAATCTTCCTTTTCAAACAGATAGGCACATTTCCTTTTTAATATTAAGTTATTTCTACCAAAAACATTCCAAACAAGTTTAATTCTATAATTAATTTCATCCATTATGTTTTCATCAGTAGTAATAATCTGACCAACATATGTGTAGTTGTTAACTTCTTCTATCTCATCATAATCAATCTTTATTTTCATCTTTTGAAAAAATTCATTGAACATTATTTAATCTTTTTAACATTTATCTTTAGTCCTATCTGATAACTCTTGCAACATTTTCTGAAGCTCTGAATCATCTGCAAAATCTAAATAATTTAAATAATCTCCATTTACTTTTACTTCTCTAGCTTCCCATTTTAATCTACAAAATACTTCTTGCAGCACTGCTATAAAAAGTTTTAGTCATATGGAATCACCCAGTCTTATACTCCTATCAATGTTAACATTCCTAATATCATTATATAATCTAATTATTGCTGTTGCATTTTTATAAATAAATATTCTTCAGAATATGACAATATCCTGGATCTATACCTTGATGATCCAATGCTTTAATCACTGAAGAAATGCTTATAAACTCAAATAGCTTTTCATAAATCCAAAGCATAATGGCAACTCATATTCATTGTTCCTTTCTATAACTTCTCTCAATACTTTGATATGATCTACTGTACTAAAACCACTTTTAAATCCAGCTTGTTCTTTTGGTTGGTTGAAATCCAATGTTATCTGTAGATGAGTTGTAATCATCTTTGTAAAAATATTGTATAAAACTAATAAAGGACTAATAAGTCTGTAATTTTTAATATCTTCTTTATCACCTTTTTTATATATTGCCATTAATACTGCATTCTTTCAATCATCTGGTTTATCATTTAGACACTTGGTATATAACTTTGCAAACTTTTTCCTATTTTTTCACCTGCTTTTAATATATAGATTATAATGCCATCATTAACTGGAGCTTTTCTCTTCTTTACAACTTAATTGCATGACTTGTTTCTTCATTTAGAATCCTGGGCAATTCAGAAAATATAATAGATGTAGGATGCACTTGTTCTTTATTACTATATAATGCTTGATAGAACTCTTCTAACCATTTCATGATACTATCTTTCTTTTTAGTAAGAATTGCATCTTTTCTTTTTATTGATATAAGTTTTCTACCAATAACAAAATGTTACTTTACACTTTTGAGACTTTTATTCTTTTCTAGAGCTTTCCTTGCTAGTTCACAATTATACTTTCTTACATCATTATCAACACTTTTTTGCACCATTTTATAAAATTTGAGATATTCATTCCATCTTAAAGCATCATTTTTATATATCTTCATATTTCTTTTTTTTTTTTTTTATAAACTCTCTAGTCCCAATAGAAATTTTATTGGTCAGTTGCTGCTTTTGTCTACCAGCTATCTACGATGTAGTTTTTAAAAGAGTATCAGCTATTTTTCTATTAATTTCATTCAAGTTTGAATCATGTTCAAAATCTACTAATACTTAAAAACAATTAACAAGTTGTAATTTAAATTCATTAGAATGTTTCTAAAGATTAGGAATATCAACTGTAAATATTAGTTTTTTTTAATAATTTGTTTTTCTAGTTTTGCATTAATACATCTAATCAATGAGCACTTCCTGTGTTAAATTTATTACGGACACTACAATCTTGAAATATGTATTTTCTGTTAAAATATAATCCAATTCAGCTGAACCTTCATTTGGATGCATCCATGTCCATGTAACATTTTTCTCAAAAAAAGAATTTATAATATAAAGTTTTCTTTTTCTGCAAACTCTACAAGTTATATAGTGCAGTCTAATGAGGGAACAATCCTCCAATCATGTGCTTTAAGAATCATTTTGTACTTACTGGGGAGTATCAACTTTAAAAGCATAAGTGTATGCTTATACTTAGGGTTTATTTATACATAAATCAGTCTTTGCTCAATATGCTGAAATCAGGGATTGAATCTATTATGTGCCTGAATTATGTCTTATTATTTTAACTGGATAAACCTATTCACTCTATATTTCAGGCACATAATAGATTCAAGCCCTGATTTCAGCATAGTGAGCAAAGACTGGCTTATATATAAATAAATCCTAAGCATAAGTGTACTCTTATGCTTTTAAAGTTGATGCTCATGAGTGAGTGCAAGGTGATTCTTAAAGTATGTGATTGGAGGAATTGTTCCTCAAAACAATATTATATACATAGGATGTAGCATATAAATAACAGATTTATTGAAAGTAAATTCAAAATTACTATATATTTTATTGCAGATTGTTAAAAATGGGATTGTATCTCTCTCTTGCTATAGAATGAATAGGTTTATCCAATTAAATTGAGGCACATAATAGATTCAAGCCCTAATTTCAGCACGACGAGCAAGAACTGGTTTATATATAAATAAACACTAAGCATAAACTTATATTTATGTCTTTAAAGTCAATGCTTAAGGGTATACAAAGTGATTCTTAAAATACATGACTGAAGGGATTGTTCCTTCATTATAATAATCCATATTTGTTGAGTAGATAAGATGACAATTAGAAATTTTATCTAATGTTAAAATAGTGAGCTTTTATCAATTCTTTTAACTGTAGCTCTTAATCCCATATAGGAGTTTTTTTATAAGAATAATGCTTGCTCTGATATATCCCATTTTTTAAAAAAAAATTATATTTTAGCACATTAACTCAATCAAGAACCTTGTAGTAATAAATTGCACACCATTTTTTTTTTAGTTTTATTTGATTTCATGTTCCCCTTAAATATCTCATTACTTATATATTTTTGGATATTATTAACATTACTTAATATTTTTATACTTTATATCTTATTTTGTTTATTTGGGGTTGATGATGATTTTCCATCACCCCAGGGACAACCACCTTCTTTTCACCACTTTCTATACCACACCCTCCTATTACAATATACATATATCAAGTAATCATTTACAACTCTTAACAACTAACACAAGCACACTCAAAATAGAATACTGCATTTTAAAACAAAATTATGAATGTAAATAACAAATGTTTAGTCTTAGATCTCTTGAGTATTATGATTTCAACTTATGAGTCAAATCTTTCAGATATACTATATGTTCATGTTCTGTCATAATAACAAAACATTGCTTTATTTATATATTACATCATTCTGAAACAGGAAGTTATTAATCATTGCTATTAAAAAGCATTATATATAGACAATCAATATTCTACATATAATGCAAAGTACAAAAAGAATTTGGTGTTATTTGAAAGTTAGATTTTTTGTTTTCCTCTATTACATAAGTTTTTGTGTTGGGGTAGGGTGAGTTTATTAGATTTTACCTTTGAATTTAAAACAAACAAATAAAAAAAAACATGGTCTTTCTTTTTTACATAGAATTGAATTTTTTTGAAGGCAAAAAATATATATGTGCAGATGCTCACTTTTATTTTCATTTTTATTGTTTATTCACTTTTATTTTTATTCAAACTTCTAACATACAACTTCTAACATACAACAGCTAGAAACTAAAAATAAAGGGTGCAAAGAATTTCTGGGTTATAAATCTAGATTGTCATTCAATTATGCCCTTCTATTATATTAAATGCAAATGTAAATAGATTACTTTCAGTAAAGAAAAATTGCATGAAATGGAAAAAAAAAGTCTAATATTAAACAGAATATTAACATATTTTGTAAAGTTAAAAAGAAAAGTAAAAACAGAATTTATATAAAAAATGGAATGTTATTTAGAATAATGGATATTTAAAGTAAAATTTAAAGTGGAGTTGGCAATACATAGTATTTTTTCTTTCTAAATTCTTGCACTATTTATTGCAAGCTTAAGTAATCAATCAGTAGCTATCAGATTATAGTACAAGTTATTAATACACATTCTCAAACAACCACTTTGTAATTTATGATATACAAGATAAAATATCCCAGATTAATTATGCAACTAAATGAATTTATCAAATATAGATTATTTAGATTTATACCTTCAAAGTAGAGATTTTTTATAAATTCTTTTGACACACACATTTTAAAAGTACCTTAAGAGATTTTAATGATAATTTTTTTTAAAAAAAATATTGAAATCTGAAAGTGATATTGGTATGTTAAGAGATAGAGACAGAAATGAAAGATGACATATATAGATTTGAATAACTTAGAAGAATAAAAAAACTGTACATTATTTTTTTGAAAAAAAAAATCAAAGAGGAAATGAGCATAGATGTACTACAAAATTGAATTATATTTTGATTAACAGAAATATGTACTTTAAAATAGTAATATGCTTAATCTTTAGATTAAACAAAATCATTAAAAATGTGGAGGTGAAAAACATGTGTTAATGCAAATCTAGAGACAACAATTATTAAGAAAGATAATATTAACAATGAATATTTCTAAGTTTAAGAAATACTCAGATGAATATAAATTAAAATTTAGAAGTTGGTTTAAGTTATTAATAGATTTTGAATAAGAGATCAGGTATGAAGGAGATCAGTAAAGAGGTAACATATACTTTATCAAGAACTTTATTGAACAGATAGCAAAAATAAAAAGCAACAATTTATGAGTAAATTTTAATTAAGACAAGGTGATGTGTAAAGAAATTAAATATTTTTTAAAAATAAATAATTTAAAAAAATTAAATATGTGAAGTTATGTTAAGATATGAAAAAAAAAATTATTAAGAAAATATATCTTAAATGGTAAAAAATAAAAAAACTTTAAAAATAATAATCTTGTAGTTGTATTGGAAGAAAAGTATAAAACTATTATTAAAATGATAGTGATATTACAAATCTTGTAGAATAATTCTTTAATGGATGATGTAATAATTAAAGTTCATAAAAACAAAATAATTTTCAGAATAATATTTTTAGACATGTCAAATGTTTCAAATAAAGAATTGAGACATCTAATTAAATCTGTAAACAATGAAGAAGGTCCAGAAAATGGCAGAATCATTAAACATCTTTTTTTAAAATGCAGGAAAAAAATTAGAAAAATTATCTAAATGATATGAATTTACCAGATTACTGGTAAAATATATAGCAACATTAATATTTAAAAAAATATATTAAAAAGTATCATCAACAAACAACTAGCCTTAAATACAGTTTCTTTAACTTCAATCCACTATGCAGAAATTATTTACTAATAAAATTAAAATTAATCGATAACTATATTTTTTGAAATAATGGTAATTGGCTGAAAATTTAAATTTTGACAAAATTATTTTTTGATGAAGTTTTTAAATTATATATTATCAAGAGGGAATTAAAACTTTTTTTTTTTGTGGTAGCCAAAAATTTCAAATTAAAAAAACAATTATATATTAATTAGAACTTGAATAAAGTTTTGCAATAAAGTTCTCACATGCTGATTTAAAATAGTTTCCTAAACTATTAAGTTAACTTATTCAATCTAGCATTTCAATATTTGAAACTACATAATGAATTTTAAGAGCTTATTACACTATTTTATACATATATGTTTTGATACAAAGATTGTCACAGGCTACAGATATAAATATAAATGGTATGTTTTTCAAGTCACAATGTTGATTTCTTTAATACCAGGATCCTATCAAGATATGATACAACCAATGTAAGATCAGAAAAGCCATTGAGATACTAAAAATATCAAATTGTATCAATAAATATAATAACATGTGCAAACTTTCTCCTGTTTGGAAAAATGAAGATGTTCTGATTGTTATTTTATTATTCAATTTTTATAGCTATTTTTTTTTAATTGATGGAACTTTAACATTGTTATAAACAATGCTTAGTGTGTCTACACCATCTTTATAATATTCTATTCATCACCAGTTGATGACTTGTGTGATCAAGCCAAGGCATGAAAATATTTACAATTAAAATCATGAACATGCAAGATATATCATGTATATATGCTTAAAACTACATTTCATCACACATTCACAAAGCTAAATGATAAAAATTGTTCATGAAGATTAAAACCATTGACTTCTTGATTGTATAAAAATTCAATACTGAAAAACATATCTAAAAAAATGACTTGGGAATGCAACATATTTGTTAAATGATAATTTGCTTTAAAACTAGTTGTAATTTAACAATTCTGTATTCAATGTCTAGAAGACATGGGTAAGAATGGGCAAAGTAAAGGCACCATTGAACTCGTGCATATTTTTAAGTAGATAATAAAATTAGGAAGCATAGATGATGACCAAACATTCAATGAGAAGGATTTTGATATTGAAAGAACATACTACAAAAAGTCATTGAGAACTGCCTGAATTTAAAAAGTTTCCAAGTATATAAAGTAAAATGAATATAGGGGATATTTAAAAAAAAACTTAGACATAAAGTTAAATTCTTTACTATATATTTAAAATGAATAATAAATGCTAATTTAAAACATTTATTCTTAGTATTAAACTGTACTAAAAATAATATAAAAAAGAGATAGATCACAGAATAAAGACCGTGTTAAGCTAATATGCATTTACTTAGTTCTTATTTTTTTTATATACAGAACTGAAGACAATGAAGAAAGTATTAAGTATCTATTAGAACACTGAACACATGGCTTCTGATAATGGCAATATCTAATAATAATAATAATAATAATAATAATAATAAAAAAATAATAATAATAATAATAATAATAATAATAATAAACTAATAATAATAATAATAATAATAATAATAATAATAATAATAATAATAATAATAATAATAATAATAATAATAATAATAATAATAATAATAATAATAATAATAATAATAATAATAATAATAATAATAATAATAATAATAATAATAATAATAATAATAATAATAATAATAATAATAATAATAATAATAATAATAATAAACTTATCTGATGTAAAAATAAAAATAAATGTAATTGAAATAAATTTTATTATTATGAGATTATATATTTTTCAATGTAATATGTAGTATTTCAACATGTGAGTATGATAAAACTGTACTGTTTCTTTTCTGCTATTTCTCACCAAGTTTTTATAAGGATATTCCAATAACGTTAATACTTTTACTAATTACTTTTTTAATTCCTTTTAATTCTTTTCATAATTAGTTTTTAAATAATATATTAAATATTATATTTCACTGTTTAATATGTCTTTTGCTTTATTATCTTAACTTCAAGAAAAATAAAGAGAATTATATTTTAAATGCAAAATTATTAAAGTTCATTTAGTTTTTGGTTGTTATTTTTGTATTAACATTTTATCAAGTTAATTGTTCTAGTTGTTAAGAATATATACTTTATTTGATGATTTATCTAGTCTTCCAATGATGTCTTCTAGCAGGAATCTTCTTTTAAAGAATGACTTCCTTTTCACATTAAATAATAAGAGCTATCCATTGCTTCTCTATTTGCTTTTAAAGCTGTATCAATTTTTATGTTGTTATATATATATTTCTCATGCTAGTTTAAAGTATTTAGGATCATTTTATTTATTATTAAAATATCAAGCTTATATCAATTATTGAAAATCTTAAGAATGGATCTCCTCTAAAATCTGTTTAATTATTTAGGCTTTTTATTTACACATTAATTATTATGATTATAAAGTTCATACATTTAATCAGTGATCGTGCTTTGTTTTTTGTTTAAAACTTTATTTCATATTCATTTACATAATAGTTTTCATTTTTAATATTCTTCATGTATATAATTTCATAAATGATACATTGTTCACTATCATTATTTTTTATCATTTGATTTAAATACAAATATCTGAATTATTTTTCACGTAGAATTATCAATATTGTAATCATTTTATTACTTTGTATTTATAACTACATCTATTTCAGAAAGTTAAGTTTTTACTGATAGATCAACTATCATCAAACTTCGGTGATATATGTTTATTTCCTATAACTTTAACCTTAATATCATTATAAGTGATAAATTTTTCTATTTTTTTTTTTTCAATAAAAATAATATCTAAATTGAGATTATCCAATAATGAATAATATTTCTGTAGTGTAATTTTCATTACACCACTCTCATGCAAAATAGGGACTGGTTTCTATCTGCTTTTAACACCTTGTGGAGAGATGTAATCATAAACATATTTCTAAAGACATGTGAAAAAGATCTATGATCCCTAAGATTCACATTAACTGATGAGTTAGAACTCATTAGTTAGCCCAGATCACAATCTCTTACATATATTTTTATCACTGTTGCATTAGAGTGTATAGTAAAAATTACACTGTAGAAGTATTATTCATTATTGAATCATCTCTAGTCTTATGAATGACCAATAAAAATTATTAATATACTTTAATTAAGTGATTTGTGGCAAAGTTGTGAGGGCAGCACATTTGATACATCAATTAATTTGTAGTAATTTGCTATCTATATATGTACTGGACATTGATAAAGATATGTGTAAGAGATTGTAGTCTGGTTCAACTGATGAATGCTGGTTCTGCACAAAATGTCATCTTGGGTATGATAGATCTTTTTCATATGCCTTTGGTCATATGTTTATGATTATATCTTTCCACAGAGTGTTAAATATTATTTATTATTGGATAATCTCTAGTCTAATGAATGACTAATACAAATTATTAATATCTAAATACTTTGAATGTAAGGAAGTTATAACTCATAAATTTTAAACAAAGACTAAACTTTCATAACAAAGATATATAGACAACGATAATATATATATATATACTTGTGTATTCATGTAATAATTATCCAACATAATATATCTATTTTTAATATTTATTTTATATAAAAAAAAAAACAATTTATTTTAATTTTCAAATTTAATAATGATAATATAAATATTTAATGTTAAAAAAAGTTGCATCCAAGTGCAAAATATCACTTTATATTTTCAATATAATAAAAAAATATTTGAATAATAAAGTTAAGTGTATTTTACCTATCTCACGGAAGACAAAATTAGTTGCCTAAGCAACCATCAAATCATAACACCTGTTTATCACATTGATGTCAGTTGGCCACATAATTAGTTTAAAATCTCGCATTTGGAGTATAAACATTTGTGTATACATGTCTATAATGTAAATAATAATTAACAAAAATTAAATTCCTTAAAGATAAAATATGAAAAAAAAAAAAATTAAAGCTTAGAAATGAATTAAACGCAAAGAAGCCCTATAGTTGCAATCTGAATACAAAATCTTAAAATACAAAATGAATTTAATGTTCAAATTTTTTTTAAAAGTAGCTAATTTTTTTTAAAAATGAAACTAAAGAAATTATGCATTTACAATAGCTTGATTTTTATTAGATTATATCAAGTAGATTATATTAAGTTTTTAAAATGATAATAAATAAACTTGATTGTCTTGTGCTGTTATCGTTAGAGGGCTGAAGGACACGCGAAAACTTTAAGATTACTAAATCGAAACTTAACCATTAACTTCTGATGCTTTATTTAAAGAAACATTAGAATTTTTTTTATTTTTATAAAAAACAAATATGAGATGTTTTAATTTGGTTAATTAATAATTCAGCCTAAGTGAAGATTGTACTGTTTTAAAGATGAAATTGGGCACAGAGTTACCCATATTATCAATATTAATATTGGGAAAATTTACTTTTTATTGTTCTTAAATACAGGTATTCAAAATGGTACTTTTTCAATGTAGTTTTATTTTAACACTAATGACAAACTGTAGTAATTATTATTCAACATACGATTTTTCTCTAATACAGCTATAGGAAGTACTAAATCTTATATAATAAGATATGTTTGAGATTTTGCATTAAAAAACAAAAATAAACAAGAATGCTTGGGAAAATGTTCTTAAATTTTTTTATGGTTAAAAACATTAAAAATTATGTCATCAAAGCATATATCTAGTTAATGATTGCAGAAAATAATTCAAATGAAGATATTCTTTAACAAAATTTTTTTTGTCATTTGATTAAAAGATCTTAAATAAACTTACATAGCTTCTAAACCATTATTTGTGTATTTCTTTTTAGTTTTATATAACTTGCTGATTTATAATAATCTAATTTTAATGCTCCATGATTGTTTAGTTTTTGCATTATGTAAGTATATGCATGCCCTTAGCATTTTAGAATGATGAACTGAGAGAGAAAAGTTCTTGCATCTGATTCTCAATTGAGTAATACAAATAAAAAAACTAATTTTGTCTGAATTATTATTATAGTAAAGATATAATGAACATATGTTGTATAAATGTATATTTATTTTATACCTTTGCATTTAGATTTCACAAAAGTTATTTTACTCTCCATCTTTTTAATCAATATATCAAGCAGAATGTTACTTAGCAATGCTGCACAATATATCTTCTTTTATTTTAAATCATTTCTTTGAAAGTCATTGTCAAATTTAAAATATAGTTTGAGAGGTATTAGATAAATATCATAAATATTAGGTAATTTATAATGATCTATCACATATGTGGTTTTCAGTTTACTCAACTGCACAATCATAATTATGATAGTGGAACATTTAAATAGTACACTTTTTTTAAATAAGTTACATCATCTCATGATATTAATGATAAATATATTTTTTTCATTTTCTTGCTATTTAGAACTCACATTTTAAAAGCATTTATGTGTAATTTTAAAATCTTTCTCAATATCCAACTTTAATACATCTATACAAAAATAAGAATATAATATATTTGAATAATTCTTATCTGCATTTTTATAAATATATTTTACATTAAAATCTTGATTTTTGGATTCCTAGTTAGTGTTGAATGATCCAGGGGAAAAAAAAATTCAATAACTTCTATGTCTATGTTTTTAATCAATATTGAATATATATATATATTTCTCTTCATCCAATCTGATTTTTTAAAATTCATATTCATCATCATCAACAACTATTATCAACCACTGCAGAATGAAAATCTCTCCAAGTTCAATCCATTTTCTCTGATTTTTAGCCTCTCTTCTCCACATCACCCCTGCACACTTTATTTCACATGTGATGTCATTCTGGTTCTTTTATAATCTCTTGTAATCCAGTTTAAGATTTTAATTGTCCATATTTTATCATCTCTTCTAACAATATGTCCAGCTCAACTGGACTTCAGTCTTTTAATTCTTTCAATGATATCAGTAACACCTGCTTGTTCTCTTAACCATGTATTGTATTTTTTGATCTCTTCTTGTTACTCCTAACATGCACTTTTCCATACTTCTTTGAGTGGGCTGAAGTCTCTATATTGCTCTTCTATTAAATGTCTAAGTCTCAGATTCATAAGTAAGAACTGGTAAAACACATTTACTAAAAACTTTCCTTTTTAAACAAAATGCATATTTCCTTTTAATATTAAGTTATTTCTAACAAAAGAACTTCAACCAAGTTTAATACTATGATTAATTTCATCCATTATGTTTTCATCTGTAATAATAATCTGACTAACATATTTGTAGTTGTTAATTTCTTCTATCTCATCATAATCAATATTCATTTTCATCTTTTGAAAAAATCAATTGAACATTATTTAATCTTTTTAACATTTATCATTAGTCCTATATGATAACTCTTGCAACATTTTCTGAAGCTCTGATGTATTATTTCAAAAAAAAACTACATCATCTGCAAAATCTAAATAATTTAAATAATCTCCATTTACTTTTATTTCTTTATCTTCCTATTTTAATCCACAAAATACTTGCAGTACTGCTATAAAAAGTTTTAGAGATATGAAATCACCCTGTTTTACACCCTTCTCAATGTTGATTTTCCTAGTATCATTATGTAATCTAATTATTTCTGTTCCATTTTTATAAATATTCTTCAGAATATGACAATATTTTGGATCTATACTTTAATGATTCAATGCTTTAATCATTGAAGAAATGAAATCCAAAGCATAATGGCAACTCATATTCATTGGTTCTTTCTATAACTTCTCTCAATACTTGGATATGATCTACTGTACTAAAACCACTTTCAAATCCAGCTTGTTCTTTTGGTTGGTTGAAATCTAATGTTGTCTGTAGATGAGTTGTAATTACCTTGGTAAAAATATTGTACAAAACTAATAAAATACTGATAAGTATATAATTTCTAATATCTTCTTTATCACCTTTTTTATATTAACATTAATAGTGCATTCTTCCAATCATCTGGTTTATCATTTAGACATTTGGTATATAACTTTGCAAACTTTTTTCTATTTCTTCACCTCATTTTAGTATATAGATTATAATTCCATCATTAACTAGAGTTTTTCTCTTCTTTACAACTTAATTGCATGTCTTGTTTCTTCATTTAGAATCCTGGGCAATTCAGAAAACATAATAGATGTAGGAGGTACTTGTTTTTTATTACTATATAATTCTTGATAGAACTCTTGTAAACATTTCATGATACTATCTATATTTTTAGTAAGAATTCCATCTTCTTATTGCAGATATAAGTTTCCTACCAATAGCAAAATGTTGTTTTATACTTTTGAAACTTTTATTCTCTTCTACAGCTTTCCTTGTTCACAATTATACTTTATTATATTATTGTCAACACCCTTTTTGCACCATTTTATAAAATTTGAGATATTCAGTCCTTCTTAATGCATCATTTTTATATATCTCTATATTCCTTCTTTCCTTCATAAATTCTCTAGTCCCAGTAGAAATTTTATTGGTCAGTTGCTGCTTTTGTCTACTAGCTATCTTTGATGTAGTTTTAAAAAAGAGTATCAGTTATTTTTCTATTAATTTTATTCTAATCATGTTCAAAATCTACTAATACTTGAAAACAATTAACAAATTGTAATTTAAATTCATTAGAATGTTTCTGAAGATTAGGAATAGCAACTGTAAATATTACTTTTTCTTAATAATTTTTGTCTCTCTAGTTTTGCATTAATACATCTAATCGATGTGCACTTCCTGTGTTAAATTTATTACAGACACTACAATCTTGAAATATGTATTTTCTGTTACACAAAATGCAATCCAATTCAGATGAACCTTCATTTGAATGCTTTTATGTCCATTTAACATTTTTTTTCAAAAAAAACATTCATAATATACCTGGGTCACATTTTATGTGGATTATTTTAATGCGATTTTGAAGTTATGCGATTCATGTTTCTTCTTAATATCTTTCATATTTCACTATATTTATTAGATATCAAGAAATTTAAATTATTAATAACTTATTTCGACTTGAACTATTTTTTTTCCAAAAATATAATGTTGTATTAGTAGCTAACGTGGATATGGCCCGAAGCTGTATTTAGAATCTTAGCTACTAAGTAAATAACCTATTTATAGAAATGAATAAATAATAATAATAGATTTATACTTACATATAAAAATATCGCAATAATAATATTTTGTTGTATATAACAGAAATAAATAATCATTTTTTTAAAAAAGAAAGATTTTATAAACTGAAAATAATCTTTCTAATGATAATGTATAATCTTTTTGTTTTGATTGTGATCTCATTTTTTTTAATATAGAAACAGAAAACCATTAATATAGCACAAGACTGAAAGTGGCACTAGTTTGTACATTACATCATGAATAAAAATAAAGTGGCTAACAGGTTTTATAATTACTGAGAGATTCTTGACTTCATTTAGGGAGAAGTCACAATACATCGCATCACATCGAATCTGATTTTTTTATCAGTTTACAAACAAACACTAGCAGTAATGATTAAAATAGGTATGACAAATGTAAAATTAAATAAAAGGGATTGTCAGTATATTCACCATCAACATTGCTAGACCAGGGAATATCTCAGATGGGTCCTTGGATATGGCAAAAATCCACAGATCGATCAAGATACAGGGCAACAGCTTTGCAGGAACATCCATGTTGGCCAGGATGCATGAACAATATTGCAGGAAATGCCAACCTTATGGTATGTCAAACCTGTGTAGAAAATATATTACAGAAAATTTTGCCACTCACAAAATCACCAAGGCCAAAAGTTTTTTTGAGTTCAAGTCCATGCCAGACAGAATGCATCCTGGCCTGCACAGCATTCCTAAGTTTTTAATGCTTCATCTTTAATCTCTCACCATCCCAATAATCAAGAGAATGGTGGACCTTCTGACAGATGACTGCAGAGAGATTGATGGAATTTATCCAAATGCCATGGTACCCCTTATCAAAAAATGGGAGGCACCACATGATTTAGAAAATCTCTGACTGATTCTCAATGGTTCCTTTGTTGACCAAGATGATAGAAGCCTCATCAAAGAGGATATACATGATAACATCATTAGTCATCTTTCATCTTATCAATTTGCTAAAAGAGGGAGCTTGACTGCTGATGCCATCAGCCAATTTTGCCTTCTGGTTGACCATGTTCACAGAAAAAGAAACCCAGACCAGTAGCAATTCAACTTGATTTTTCTGGAGCCTTTGACTGTGTCAAGATCGATGTGTTACTCAGTGTACTGGAGGGACTCCAAGTGCCTGTGGCATACCTCCAAATGATAGAGAACCTCCTACAAATTGTGAGATATTTCTTTTTGAATGGCAGTCACTCCAGGATTTCCCCTGTATGAGTGCTCTCCTCTTTGCAGCCCTCATCAACCTGCTGCTGTTATGCATAGAGGCTATATTTCCTGGGATAGCAATACCTATGCTGAAGAACATATGCCATATCTCCTATATGGATGATGTGTTGGAGTTCCTTTCATCCCAGAGTGAATTGGTGGGGCTCAAATAACTCTTGGACCAATTCACAAATGAATTTGGTCTCAATGTTAACAGAGGAAAGTGAGCTATCTAGACTATCCTCACTGGCAAGAAAATCTCTGGCTTGTTTAAGGTCTCCCCCCAAAAATTTTATTGGGTTCCATCTGGCCTCACCCCCTTCCATCATGAGGAGAGAACTGGAAAATTCCCCACTCAACAAGATTGAAAGCTTAATTACTTCATTATCCAAGGCTTATCTTTCTCTGTTTGGGAACGTAGCCCTCCTAAATTTAGTGGTTTTTACCCAAAATTTTATACTACTTGGCTGGCTTCTCCTCAACAATTAGATTTATCAAATGAATCAAAACCCTATGCAGGAGAGTGTGCTGGGGGAGCAAGACCCCTGTTATCAGTCTGAACTTGCTTCAAAAACAAAAACTCCTGAATGGCCTCGGACTCCATTTGCTCAAAGTCTTCTATTTCCAAAGAACCCATAATGTTCTGGGTAAAATCTTTAAAAGTAACCAAGAGATGGAATGCCCTTTCCCAAAAAAGAAGGTGGATTCTACTGATTGGCCCCCTCCTAAACTGCATAAACTTTGGATACAACACCAATTGTTTACCATTGTTCAAAACTTTAGAACATCGAGTTCACTATATCAGAATAAACTATCCTATTGACAAGTCTATCAATTGGTTTCAGAGGGCAAAACCAAAACTTGTAATGTACTCCCAATTGGAATACCACAACTCTCAAAGATGACAAAATTACTCAAGCTCAGTCCCAAGTTTGTTGACTTTCTCCTGAAGGTCAACCTTGGGGCTCTTCCTACTGTGGCCTTCCTTTGTTATCAAAGGGGATATACTATCGAGCCCTTCTGCCCTTTATGCATGAGACAGGAGGAGGCCAGGAAGAGGCCATGGTCCACATTCTTGATCATTGCAGATCATGGACATACCTACATAATTTTGCACTGAATAGAACCAACAATTCAGACCCTGCCTACATCATGCTCTAGCCTGCATTAGAAAAAAGAAACATATGCATTGATATGTCTCACATTTATAAACTTCTTGATCTGGTCAGTCAGATGTAAAATTGCATTCAATAAAGATTATGACCATCCCATTGGTGAACTATTCTTCAGTACCTTGTGTAAAATTAAAGAGGATGATAAATGCACCTGTCAACCCTGGCTGGTGGAACAGACATGGGTCAGTTTAGACATTAGTCACACCATCATACCAATCTCAACCATCTGTACCTACAGATAGTCTCAAATCCATGTGCTCAATTTACCCTATCCCAGATTAAATCCTGATTGAGCTTTATGCAAAGGATTCATCTCTACTGAATCTTAATTTTATGAATTGTTTAATCGATATAGTATTTCATTCACTATTTACTTCTACAAAACCCATAATTTGTAATTGATTTCAATTGTAGCTGATTATGTCCCTAGAATTAGATCTAAATGGAAATGCAAATAAATCATTTTTGAAAGTAAATACTGAAGTTAATAAAAAAAAGTAAAAAAAGTTTGTTTTGTATTATTTTTTTTCAAATATTTGAAATTTTTTATTAATCATACTTTATTGGCTTATTTTTTTAATGCAAATTTTAAAGTAATTTTTCCTTATTGCTTTGCTTTTATGCGAATTCTGAAAATTACAGAACCTATCTCCCATTTTTCAAGGTAAGTTAAGTATTTTTGTGCCATTTTTTTTAATGCAGATTTTCCGTGGAATTTATCTACCGCATAAAATGAGACCCAGGTGTATAAGGTTTTTCTTTTTCTGCAAACTCTACAAGTTACATAGTGCATTCTAATGATGGAACAATCCTTTTTAATGCAGGTTTTCTGTGGAATTTATCTACCGCATAAAATGAGACCCAGGTGTGTATAAGGTTTTTCTTTTTCTGCAAACTCTACAAGTTACATAGTGCATTCTAATGATGGAACAATCCTCTGAGCAAAGACTGGTTTATATATAAATAAGCCTTAAATATAAGCAGAATCACTTTGCACTTACAGATGAGTATCAACTTTAAAAGCATAAGTGTATGCTTATACTTAAGGTTTATTTATATATAAACCAGTCTTTGCTCAATGTGCTGAAATCAGGGCTTGAATCTATTATATGTGCCTAAATTATGTCATTATTTTAATTGGATAAACCACTTCATTCTATATTTCAGGCATATAATAGATTCAAGCCCTGATTTCAGCACAGTGAGCAAAAGACTAGCTTATATATAAATAAATCCTAAGCATAAGTGTACTCATATGCTTTTAAAGCCAATGCTCATGAGTGAATGCAAGGTGATTCTTAAAGTGTGTGTTTGGAGGAATTGTTTTTTTAAAACAATATTATATACTATATAGGATGCACCATATAAATAACAGATTTATTAAAAGTAAAATTCAAAATTACTATATATTTCATTGCAGATGGTTAAAAATGGGATTGTATCTCTCTCTTGCTACAGAATGAATAGGTTTATCCAATTAAATTAATAATACACAATTGAGGCAGATTCAAGCTTTAATTTCAGCATGATGAGCAAGAACTGGTTTATATGTAAATAAACCCTAAGCATAAACTTATATTCATGCATTTAATGTCAATGCTTAAGGGTGAGTCCAAAGTGATTCTTAAAATGCATGACTGAATGGATTGTTTCTTCATTATAATAATCCATATTAGTTGAGTAGATTTCATTATAATAATCCATATTAGTTGAGTAGATAAGATGACAATTAGAAATTTTATCTAATGTTAAAGTAGTGAGCTTTTATCAATTCTTTTAACTGTAGCTCTTAATCCCATATAGGTTTTGTGTAGCTCTTAATCCCATATAGGTTTTTTTTTATAAGAATAATGCTTGCTTTGATATATCCCATTTTCTAAAAAAAAATATTATACTTTAGCACATTAACTCAATCAAGAATTTTGTACTAATAAAGTGCATGCCAATTTTTTTTTGTGTGTGTTATTTGAGTTTTTCAATTATTCAGCGTACTGAATCAATAGCTGTAATTTTTACATGTTGCTTGAAACAAACTTGTTCAGCCAACATATTTTTTTTATCACTGTAAAAACTCTAATCAATACTGAATAGTTTCAGCATAATCTTAATGCATGTAACTTGCACACTGACAAAATTTCTCTTTGTAATAAAACAATTTCTTTCTGCATATAAATTATTTAGTAGTTTCTAAATTAGTTGACATAATTTAATCAGTATTTTTATTGACATGTTCCAAATTTGTAATGCAATGTCTTTTATTTTACTATTCTATAAATGATTTCAAAGCTAATATTTATTTTTCACTATTAAAGATTTCGATATATAACCACTTATATTAATATATAGGGAATATAGCACAGACTTTCACATGACCCACCATCCTCCACACTATCTCATAACACTGATACACTTGCACACATATATGTTGAAAAGATAAATAATCACCAATATACATATTTCATGCTAAACCAGCAATCATCAGTTGGTCCAAATTACCATCTCTACACATATATGCTATAAAGTGCTCAGATATATATTAAGGTAGCCAACTCTCATACTTTAATGGACAGACTTCAATCTACTCCACACTCCAAACTTCAACTGTCCATGCAATTGAAAATCTGATGATGGAACACTCAAAGGCCACCCTAAGCTGAGATTCTTGTCACACCCATGTTGACCTAAAGTCAATCTGATCCCTCATACACAGGACATAATCCATTTATTACAAGGGATGGGCAGACATCTCTACTATGTAATAACTGAAACACACAGGCTTATTATATACCTGGGTTTATATATGTAATATATAGGGTATATGAGCACAGAATTTCACATGACCCACCACTCTCCACACTATCTCATAACACTGATACACTTAAACACATATATGTTGAAAAGATAAATAATCACCAATATACGTATTTCATGCTAAACAAGCAATCATTAGTTGGTCCAGATTACCATCTCTACACATATATGCTATAAGTGCTCAGATATATATTAAGATAGTCAACTCTCATACTTTAATGGACAGGCTTCAATCTACTCCACACTCCAACTCTTCCAACTGTCCATCCAATTAAAAATCTGATGATGAACGCTCAATGGCCACTCTAAGGCCAAAATTCTAGTCACACCCATGTTGACCTAAAGTCAATCTGACCCCCTCATACACAGGACATAATCCATTTAATACAAGGGATGGGCAGACATCTCTACTATGTAATAACTGAAACACAGGCTTATGAGTTTATATGTGATAAGAATCTTGGCCTTAGGGTGGCCTTTGAGTATTCCATCATCAGAATTTCAATTGGATGGACAGTTGAAGAGTTGGAGTGTGGAGTAGATTGAAACCTGTCCATTAAAGTATGAGAGTTGGCTATCTTAATATATATCTGAGCACTTATAGCATATATGTGTAGAGATGGCAATCTGGACCAACTGATGATTGCTGGTTTAGCAGGAAATACGTATATTGGTGATTATTTATCTTTTCAACATATATGTGTTCAAGTATATCAGTGTTATTAGATAGTGTGGAGAGTGGTGAAATACGTATATTGGTGATTATTTATCTTTTCAACATATATGTGTTCAAGTGTATCAGTGTTATTAGATAGTGTGGAGAGTGGTGGGTCATGTGAAAGTCTGTGCTCATATATCCTATATATTACATATATAAAACCAGGTATATAATAAGCCTGTGTGTTTCATTTAACTACTTATATTGTAAATGAATTCTAATGTATAAAATAATAATTCCCACATTTATATACTATTAAGTGATTTTGAATTTAATATGCTGTAGGTATCTTCTAAATCTATATATACCTACGCACATAACTATTTACCCAAATTTCCAAATTTTAGTTTTCTGATTATTTTTTGATATTATTAAAATTGTTTTTTGGTTGTTTTTTCTTTCTCTCTTTCGACTTAATCATTTTAAACTATCTGAAAGTTAAACTTAATTGCTTTTAGTATAATGAAATTAGGAAAGAATTAAAGGAAGCTTAATTTGATTATTAGTTTTATTCTGAAATAACAAGGAAAATGATAAACACATTTGAAAGCTTTCTTTGAAAAAATAACTAAAATAGATTTAATTAACGTCTTTGTTTAACGAGTAAAATGATTTTTTTGTTCCATTTTGAAAGTATGCAATTTATATAGGTAATACCAGTCATCATCTT
The DNA here is from genome assembly GCA_028023455.1 of Epiperipatus broadwayi. Lineage (NCBI taxonomy): Eukaryota > Metazoa > Onychophora > Udeonychophora > Euonychophora > Peripatidae > Epiperipatus > Epiperipatus broadwayi. The sequence continues at coordinate 7,500,276 of JAQFVV010012400.1, read as the reverse complement.
CATCAATTATGACTACCTTATTGTTAAAGATATACAGAGACAATACAAATTTATCAATAAATTTTGATTTTAAGAATTAATGTATGCCCTTACACAATATATTTATATAAAAATTAGGATCAGTATTCAAATAAAATATTAAACATTGGGGAAATGATAGAGACATAAAAATGTTAATAAGTAGGGAAAAAAAATAGTATAAAGACATTAATATGGTTTCAAGACAAGATTCATATTGAAGTTTAAAATAGCAGAGGAAGAGATTTAAAGCTAATGCAGGAAACATATTCTAGATGCACAGAAATGCTAAAAAGTTGAGAACAGATTTACATATATCACGTTATTTTGTGAGAGTGTAGGAAGGAAAATGGGAGGCAATAATAGAATGCAACAATTGTAGTAAAGATAGAAAAGGAATGATAAAATTGTTATATATATAAAGAAAATCAAGCCAAAACATCATGTGACTTAACTTAATAAGCTTGTACTACAAATGTAATATAATGAGCATGCTTATAGCTCTAAACAAGCTTTTCTGATAAATGCCAGAAAAGAAAGCATTTAAAATTTCTATCTAGGATATTCATATGGCTATTTAAGTTAGATAGTTGAATTTGAAGGCATATAGATGTCTGAAAATTTCAGATTTTCTACTCAATAGTTAAGTATTAGATAAATGCTGCATATGAGTTGATATTTTGAATCTAGTGTCTGAATATCTTAGCACTTCACTGAGAGAGCTATCAGTTTGAAACCTGTTTGGGGATAGAGATAATTCTAGATAGAGATTTTAAATGCTTTCTCTTCTGGAATTTATTGGAAAAGCTTGTTTAGAGCTATTAGCATGCTCATTATATTATATACATATATATATAATGAGAGGAAAGACTATAATAAAGAATTGATTTTTTCTTTAGGATTTAATTAAAAATAAGGGGAAAATAAATAAGAATAATTGATAAGGATTTGATCAAGAAGTCGCTACAATACTTGCAATCCCACTTTTATCTCATTGTGCTATTTAATATATATGTTTATACCCATAAATAAAATATATAATTCATAAGACTTTCTTCTTCCAAAATCATTGTAATTTTTAACGTAATGAATAACTGAATTCAAAATTTACTAATACTTATTGGATATCATTAGATTATACATATATATGCTGAATTGAAGCATATATATTTATTAAAATAATATCAACTTGAAATACATAATATAAAATTGAAGATAAAAGTATTGTACTTGGCAAAAAAAAAAAAAGTAAATAAATACTACATTACAGAATGTTTGTTAGATTTGAATATTTTAATTTAAGTTCAATTAGAAGAGATTTGAACTCATTATTTTTTGAGGAAGATGGTAAAGAACAACTGTAGTTTTTTATTATTATTAAGAAGTGTTATAAAAATACAAAAAGATAAAATTAAATTGATTGCTTTATAATGTAACTCATATGATAGGGTATTATTGCCGTATAGGGATGAATCTTCGTGATAATAAATACTATGGAATTATGCCCGAAATAAAATGGACTTTTTAAAAACTTACTTTTGTAAAGTAAAAAAAAAATAGTATTAACATGATAGAAAAAAATTGATATCACTGTTAGTTTTATATATACTATAAGATATATATATATAATTTTTAATGTTTTTTGAAGCAAATAATAAGCATGGCATTAATATGAGAAAACCTAATATGTATAACCTGTTTATAAGAAAATTAGCTAAAAATTGATTTTCTCATCTTAATAATCATCTGAATAAAGACAAAAATTATACATTCTATCAGCTATGTTTTTAAGTCTTCTTGTCTCTTACTCTCTTTTAATACTCCCCCCCCCCCCATTATCTATCTAATTTTTCATATAATATTTTATATTACTTTCAATATACCTTCATAATATATTTAACCGTTGAATATATGTTTAATTAAATTTCTCTTTTGTTTCTTAATATTTCTCATTAAATAATCTTTTTTATTGGATTTTTCAATACTTGCACATTTTTAATCTTTTCAATTCAAATTAAAAAAGAATAATTCTGATTTACTTTTATAAAATGTCTATCTGAATAATATATAGTCTTTTCAAGTAATAAAACAAAATATTAACCTTTCATTCTTTTTTTCAATAACCGTTCTCACAATTGTAATAATAATTCATATCTACATTAGACTTCTAAATTCAACAGATTCTTCAAACAAAAACATAAATTTATTTAAAATGTGCTTATTAATTTTTCTCAACTTTATCTTAGCTACACTTAGATTAAACGTATTGTTTTAAAACACTTTTCATTACTTCTTTTACTACAAAAATTAATTATATCTGTTGAAAGAAAATTATGAATTAAACATCATTGCTAAGCTTTGTTTTGCATTACAGCTATTATGGCTATTTTGTATTCATATTATACTTTTAGCTTAATCAGTCAAATGTAACTAATTTTTTCAAAAACTTTTGTTCTAGTTTTTATATTAAAATTTTGAAATAAAGTCAATTTATTTTTTCTCTATATAATATTGACATTAGGTCAATGTAAAGTGTTAGATTAAAAATCAAAATTTTAGCTAAAAAATGTATATTCAGATATATTCTGATTAAAACTATTAACAAGTTTTAAACAAAAATTATATACAATATACTCCCCCCATCTCCAATGCCATAGACCTGTTTTATCTCAAACATTTCTATTCTGATCAATAGGCACATTGATAAAAGTACTTTCTAGTAAACAAAATTTTTTGGATCACACTACCTGCTAAACAAAATAAATGGAGCTGTATTTATATATTGGACTATTTAGAAAAAAATTAACTTTATTAAAAAAATTGAACTTCATTTAAATTTTCCAATTACATTCAACTATTAGTAATAGCACACTGGTTAGTATATGCACAATGTTTTGAGTGGTATTGTTTTCTTCTCTTCTTCATGGATTGCTGACCTGACCAGTGACTAGCTGGAAATAAAATCTGTATCTTAGATTTCTGAAGTTGAATTTTAAGGTAATGCTCCAGCTGAGTTATCCTGCCAAAAGCAACTGTCAATAGAAATTTCATTTACTTAACTATGAGGTTCTCTTTTCTTTACTTCTTTCTAAGAACAAAGATGATGAGGTTGACTTATGAGGGTTATTCACCATTATCATGTGAGCAGTTTCTTTAAATTTTCTTCTTTGTACCTTTTCTTCTCTATTGAAAACTTTTGTATTTTCTCAATTGAACATATGTTTATTGGTACATTCATGATCTCTACCTTAGAAACATCTGTTTTATCTTCTAATCATTGGTTTGTGCTTTTGTAATCACTTTTCAATGGGGTTATTGGTCTCACTGGTACACATTTTTCAATATTAACTTATAAATGCAGTTTTTGATTTTCAGCATTTCAAGTTTAGACTTTGTAAATAATGAATTTTTCATAGTGTGCTAAGGGTCAGGAAACCTGTTTTGATGTTATACTGATTCCAAATTTTCCATAAATTTGACTGCTATTTTTGATATCATATTCTACATTACATGAAAAAATAAAACAATGCCAAAAGAAAAACTTGCAAACTTATATAGGTATATCAATAGTCATAATACCAAGCAGTGTACCAACTTTATCCATTAAAAATATTAGTTCTAAACATCTAACAGATGCTGAAATTTTGGGTTTTTGAAAAAGGATTAAACTTTGCCATGACACCATCTAATATCTCTTTATTAGATATAATGGCAGTTATGGAATAAGTCACATAAAAATTACCTTTGGAAGAAGCAGCAGAATTATGCTAGAGAATAAAAAGAAATCTTAGGAGGTGACAAACATTAAAATCAAACATATCCTATGATGAGAAAAAAATGATTGAATCTCTCAAAGTAGATAAGTTTATAAATCATTATTCCTGATGACAAAGGGAATGCAATGGTTGTAGTAGGTACAATCAATTGTGACAACAAAATACAACAACTTATCACAGCATCATCTCAATATAGAAAAGTGGCAAAAAATCCAACACTGAGTACAGAAACAAAGTTACAAGCATTATTCAGAAAGCATTGCAGGTACTTCAGTCATTCAGAAAAAAGTAAACTAACATCATATTTCAGCAAATTTATTCATTTTTATGGTCTACCTAAAATCTATAAGGATTCTTCACATGATCACATTTCCTATACTAGATGCAGTGCTCTCAGATCCAAAGCTCCTCACTGACAAAGGCCACAAGCCAGAAACTAGTCTGGGGATATTGGATGAGTAGGCATTAGATAGGGATTTTATGCACAAGCCTTCTGGCATCCATTGATTACTCTGTTTAGCACAGGTGGCAATACTGTATGGAGAGTTTTGCTCTGTTTATCATAAGGATTCTTCTCAAAGTTCTTAGTCCTTTGACATATAAGATCCAGTCCTTTGTCAAGGATTCTAGACACTTTGTAGAATTAAACAAGAACATGAAAATTAAAAGAACTGACAAACTAGTAAACTTGATGTGGAAAGTTTATTCACAAATGTTACCCATGTGAAGAAGCATTGTCTATTGTAAGAAAAAATTGATAATAGCTTACAAACTAGAACAACTCTTCCTATTTATAGTATAATGGAATTATTAACATTCTGCATAACAACAACCTACTTTCAATACAGCACAGAATTCTTCCAACAAAATTTAGAGATGGCTAAGAGCTTACCATTGACACGATTAGCAATATTTTACATGGAAGAATTAAAACCACAGTCATAAAGACTACTCCATATCTACCTAAAGTCTGGCTTTGCTATGTTGATGATATATTTGTTGTACAGCCACACGGTAGAGCACTACTACAAACTTTCTGCAAACACATCAGCAATATATTCTCTTCAATTAAATTTACAATAGTCTGAACAAGAACAAAAATTGGCATTCCTAAATGTTCTTGTGACAAGACTTCTACATGGCAAAATCAAAACTACAGTTTACAAAAAACCCACACATACAGGAAAGTAGCATATATATCCAATCACACCAGAAAACAAAACATGAAGTTATATTATCACTATGGAACAGAGCAAAAAAAAAGTTTGTTCAGATACTAGTGATTTGAAAAAAGAAAAGATCTATATAGAACAAACTCTTATGAAAAATGGTTGCCCATTGGCTGTCATTAAAAAGCCTTAAATAGTAAAAAAAAAGTGCCATCAAAGAAAAAATAATTATTGGTACTATAGTGAACCCATACATACCAAAAATAGCAGACAAATTAAGGAAAACCTGCAATCAGTATAACATCAGAACAGTTTTCTAGAGCCATACCACATTATGAAGAATTTCAATATTTATAAAGCCTAAACTTGAAATGTTGAAAAACAAATACTGCATCTATGAAATATTATATGAATGTGGGAGATGTATATTAGTGAGACCAGTTGCCTCATTGAAAAGTGATTGCAAGAGAATAAACTGATAATTAAAAAAAAAGAAAACAGATGAGTCTAGGGTAGCCAACCATGTACATACCAATCAACATATGTTCCATTGGGAAAATACAAAAATATTGGATAGAGAGAAAAATGTACAAAAAGGAAAATTTAAAAAATCTCCTCACATGACAATGGTGAATAACCCCACAACTCAACCTAGTGTGACTCTACACAAAGTATGGAAATCACTAATCAACTTTGCTCTTAGGAAAAAGTGAATAAATCAGGAGGAACCTCATAGATAAGTATAAAAATTTGTACCGACTGTTGCCTTTGGCAGGATGGCTCAGTTGGTTAGAACATTACTTTAAAATTCAATATTTAAGAATCTAAGAGTCCCTGTTCTATTCCCATGATAGTACTGTTACTTATCAGACAGCAACATCTGAAGAAGAGGAAAATAATACCACTCAAAACGTGTGCATATACTTACCTGTTTGCTATTACTAACAGGTGAATGTAATTGGAAAATTTAAATAAAGTTAAAGTTTTTCTAAAGATATTCAATACTTAATATTAGACAACTAAAATACCATCAACACAAATCTTCAGGAAAACACAAAATAAATGGAGGCTTTATGGAATAACCAATTAAGATAGCATTGCCTGGCATCATGGAATATAACTTTTCAGATTAAATGTATTAGACTTCATTATATTCTACTATATTCTTTAATGCAAATACTATTTATTTAAGACAAACTGTTATTTGACTTTTTTCTTCTTCTTCTATTCTTTTAATTCTTCTAACATTATACACTACATCATTTGTAATGTTCAATCCAATCATTTTCTATTTTTATAAATTTTTCAATAAATATATATATGCAAATTAAATTTTGATTAAGTTACAATTATTATATAAGATATTACACCAAGAATACAACTACATCTCTCAATACAATTTATTTTAACTGTTCAGAATTTAAGGCTATCTCATTAATTAATTTTAATCATGTCTTTATATTACTTAAAAGAGACTAGTATAATAAATAAAACGTTTGATTTATGACAATTTATCTATTATTATTTTTATAATTACTTATTTAAGTAATCACAACTCAAGTCGCAATTAACTGAGACAATTAAAACTACTTTAATATCATGATATAATCTAATTCAGAGAAAGTTTTATTGATAGTTATATAATTACACAAGTTTATATATAAGGACAAAATCATGAGAAGACCTTTGTTGCTTAAAAACAGAGAAAAAAAAAATAGAAACGCCAGATAATTAAATTACATACTAAAGAAAAAAAAACACGACTAAAATTTGTTTGCAAAAGTAAATAAATAATTTGGTTTAGTTCATAAATTAAAAAAACCCAAGTCATTATTTATTTTAAAAAATAACTCTTTTCACAACCGTTGTAAGACTCTGCCGTAGATGAAAAGAACTTTTGTCCAATAATAATTTTACATAAGTTTTTATTTTTAAAATTATTATTTCTTTAAAAAAAAAAGATTAAAAACTGAAAAATGATTTATAATATAAATTATAATTCTAAAAAGATTATAAACAGCATATTGTTTATAATTAAATATTTTATATATATTTGTATTGACTATAATTTATATAAACATTTGGATTGCATTTTCACAATAACTAGCCACACCCATATTTATGTTTGCAATGCATTCGCACATATATAAAAAGATAAGATGTTTGAGAGACTATATTTATATATCTACCTTCCATTAATACTTGTAGTTAAACTGTGAGCATTATTCTTGCTTAATGCATACACATAGAAGAATAAAATCATTACCAAAATATTATCAACAAATATTAAAGGGTTAAGCATTTTTTATTTAAATAATAATTTTTAATTTTTGATCAACAAAATTTTTGAAAAAGAATTTTCTACAGTAAATTCATACGTGCACATACACATATATATACCAGGTAACAAAACTTTAAAAAAATCACAGTAAATCGTGGCTAACGAGATCATAATAAAATGATGAAGGGCTTAATCCCCCCCCCCCCATATAATACACCAAAAAGACATACATGATTCTGTATAATTACATGGAATAAATTATATTTATTATTATTTAATACTAGGATACGAATATTTATTTGATTTGATATTTTTGTTTAAATTTCAACCATAGTATTTGAAATGAACTATAACGCCAATATAATGTATAAAAACAATAAATTACTGTAGATTCAAGTAAATTTCATTATTTTAAATGATTGAATAGTTCATTATTAATGTCATTAAAAAAGATATTGGATCTTATTTTATGACTATATCCTATTTTCTTTTATGAATACTACTATTAAAAAATATAATTTCATATTAGTTTTATAAAAAAGCATATTCTTTTTTTACGTTTAAATTTTTGATATATGTTGCCTTGTAGCATCTTATATTAGATTGCCGTTGTGTATTTTATTATTAAAATGTAAATATTTGTAATGAGGTTACAAGGACATCAACGAATATGTTCGTTATTTAACCTCGACAATTAATCTCTATATTTTTGGCAATTGTTTACAATAAAGCTGAATCTTTATTTGATATTTTGCCTTAGTTAATATAACTCTGTTTAGTTTGGAAATACTTTTTAAAATTAATATTTAAAAAAGCTTTCTGCTTTGAAGATTTAAAAAAAGATGCTGAACAGAAAATAAATTACACACAAGTGGTTTTTATTTTTTTTTGAAAAACAGGAACAAAGATAAGAATATTAAAATCTTAAATTAAGGACATTTTTAGTTACCTCCTGTTTCAGAACTAAGCTGCCATCTAGTGGAAGTTTTTCAAATTGGTAAATGAAGTGTAAATGTAAATGTTGAAAACGCTATTTAATTTTATAAAAAAAAATTTTTTTATTTTATTACCAAAATTTAATAAATAAATATTTACTTAAATAAAAATATTAATTATGTAACTACGTACAATTATTTAAATGTAATTAGATTAATTTACTAATAACCTCAAATATTATTTTAGCTGACTAAATTGTTGGATTCATGATTATATTTCGCAGTTATTGTTGGAATAACAAATTAATTTTATTTGCTCAAATCCTCAGTGAATTATGTTGCAATATTAATTAATTTTCAGTGAATAAATAAAAGTAATATGAAATCAAGATTTACCAAGAGACATTTACTTTACAATATCCATAAAAATTATACACATAAAAATGAAAACAAACATAAACATAGTTAATAATATAATTCTACTTTTATCATTATTACTGCGTACAAATAAAAGTATAGATAATTTCATAAAAAATGGATTTAAAAAAAACTTTATGAATATATATGTTATGTTAATTTCTAGAATAATTGACAAGTAAAATATTATAACCAAACTATAATACTTGCTCGTCAATAGAAATAATTTGTCACTACTTGCAATTCTTTTAACAAATAATTTTTAGAATGGCTAATTGTCTGAATAATCCAACAATTAGCTGCTTGAGTTTACTATTTTGTCATTGCACTAAACAGCACAGCTTATAAACTTTAATAATATCTTACATCATTATATACACTTTTTTTTTTTAAACATACCAAATAATTTTACTTTTCATGTTTTTAAGTGATTCAACTTAATTAACTCCACTAATTCTTTGTTGTTGTTTTTTTTAAAAAAATTGAATTAATTTTTTACTTTAGGTTGATATTAAATTTATATTTAAAAAAAAATCATTAAGGCAAAAATGAAGACATGATTACTACAGATTTAATATATTTAGATGTTCAATTCTTTCATATGAAGTTGCTTTATGAATAAGTTTCTCATGATAAGATATATATATGAAAGATTAGTAATAGCACTATTATCTTAGCAGGCAAATTGAAATATTCTATCATTTTGAGGACATTCAAAGTAGAGATCAATAGACAATTTTATTGTGAAGAGTTTCTGAACTTGGAAAAAATATGCATTCAATAGTCAAAATAAGAATCATAGATCACATGACTCTATTCTCTTAAGCTTGTAAGTTATAAACAATGAGGATTGCTAATTCCTCAACAAGCTTTGTGTTAAATGCTTAGCCAATGCATGAAACCATGGTCAGGGATTTGGGGGGGGGGGTTTCCTGATGGAGATATTTTAAATGCCTTCTCTGGCTAAGCATTTATTACAAAGCTTGTTGAGGAATTGGCAATCCTCATTGTTTATGCATTCAAATTTATTATGCAAAGAGTTCATTTTTGAGTATTTGATATTGACTGATGTTATTAATAATTAAATTCAAGTATTAATCATTTGTTTTAGTTTTCTTTTTATCAATGCTACTGTATAAAATTTAATTATAAATATAGAAAGTATAACATTAACAGTTAGTCTTTTATATGGTTATATGAGATATGAAAGGAGCTTGAAAGTCTGTGTTAAAATTCCCTATATTACATCTAACTCCTGGTATATAAACTATACTTGTATTCAAATATAACAACTAATTATAAGATACATCATCACCTGAAACAATAAGGTGAAATATTTAAGTTTGTGACAATAAGTAAAATGTGCAATATATTTATATGAGAATCAATTCAAAGTATAGCATAAAAATTTTGTAAAAGCATGATTTTGTGTAGATTAAAACATAGATAATCAGTTGTATTGTGTGCTCCTAAGATGATAAGGTATCACAAGATGAACAACACATTATAATATATTTAATATGAAATAGACAAATTACAATAATAAATTAACCACTGTTTAAAAATCTTAATCAATAATGTTTTTATTTGTATTTTTATGTTTTGAGTTTTAGCAGATTAGCAAACATTTCATGACTAAAATAGACGATATAGTATAATATTTATTTTATTTATATATCTATAAACATGTTATTTTATTGAATTTTTTTATCAGTTTCATATCTTTAGCATATTGCAAAGTATGCATTTTCCTTTCTATTTAAGTGGTTTTAGCATTATATTCTCTATACAATTGTATTTTGAACTATTTATGCATAGCTAATCTTCAAATTGTTTTTACATTTACATATGCAATATATTATTCCTGGATAATAACAAAGAAAAATAATAAATTCTATTGAATGTTTAATTTTTAAGAAAAAAATTATGTGACACACATGATTACAATGATTTTTTTACTTCCCTATAGAAAACCTTCAAAATTTCTAATGAATTTTCAACAATTTCTATTTTCTTATCAATGTTTAACCTTTATAGTTGTATGTTGTAATATTTCACACACAGCTACTCAATTTTTAATAATTACTTACTTTTAAATTTTTGCTTTCTAAAATCTGTTTCCATGCAATAATCTACATACTATTTGCATTTTTAACAAGTCTCATTTTTTTTATATTCAATAGTGCTATATATATATTATATTATTTTCAGAGTCATTAAAATATTTTTATAAATCAAATCAAATGTAATTTTTCTTTTCAAAATTTTTTAAAAATCTTTTTATGTTTTTTTACTTTCAGTTTTATCTAATATTATTTGTCTAATTTTTCAATTTATTATTACATTTCTAAAACAGATATTATGGTTATATTCTTTTTTTGTTTATTTTCTTTTTTTTAATAATCTAAAATAATAGCCTGACTTATTATTATTTTTTATTTACTATTTTTATTTGCCAAAGAGCTTGTTTATTTAGAATAATATTAAAATGGTGGATTTAGAAGCTAAAGGTATCAATATTGATTCCCAATAAAAGAAAGTAAAAACTCAATTTGGTTCCTTAAATTGAACCGTTTTCCTCATCCTGCTATTTAAGTGCTCAAGTCTCATGATTTTGATGCCTACTATTTTCTAAAGTGTCTACTATAAAATTTTATTATAAATATTTACTATTATACATTTGTAATTCAACTATTACTAATTTTTTTCTTTTCTGAGCCAACATAATATCTGTAATTAGTGAATATACTCATAGGAAAGGTAGTTTTTATTTTATTTTAATATTTTTAGCTTTATTAAATAATTAATAATAAAAAAACGACCTTTTCTGTGAATATATTCATTAATTATCAGATATTATATATTTGCATGAATGTTTATTATAATGATATTTTATTTGTATATTGAATTATTTCCATTATTTAATTGAATTATTAAATACTTTTAGCAAAAAAAAAATTACTTGCACTTTTTCAAATAAATTAAACTGTTAAGCACAGGTTAATATAGAACACCATTCTAGTATTCTTATTTTTCATTACAGTGATTTTCAGATTTCTTTAGTTTTTAATATTGAAATTTAACATGATGCTCTAATCGATTAGGCTATTTTAACAAAGACAGCAATCAATAACACTTTTATATATTTATCTATGAGGGTTCTTATGGTTTCTTGCTCTTAAAAAATAAAAATGGAGAAACAAAGAGATTCATAGTGGAATTTTTAGGTTAAAATGATTAAAAACAAAAAGTTCAAATTATTCTGACTTCTGAATTTACAGTAAACTGATTATTATATAATACTTAACAATTCAAAAGGCTGTGTATAAAACATTTAATGTTTTGTATGGAACACATAAAAACTTTAGTTTAGTAACTAATGTTTAAAAACTCAAGTTCTTTATTATCTATCAGCCAGTGATGGAAGAATAATCTTCTGTAGGTTTTAGCTGAATGATTATCAACATGAGAATATAAGCCAATTTAGAAAGGTAAACTTAGAGGTTGAAGTGGTACATATGCTTGTTACTACTGCTTTTAACAAGTTAAAAAGTGGCGTATTTTATTGAAATAAAATTATATGTATAAAAGTTGCTATTTTAACTAATTTATACTATAAGGGAAAATGTAGATCATCTGTAGAAATATTTTAAAGGCATTTGAAAACTTTCATTTAATGATTCTCTATAGTGTTTTAAAAATTAATGACAAGATTATAAGACCTAATTAACATAACTGTTAGCTTTCTGAATGTAATACTTTTGAATCTATTACTGTAAAATAATTCTTGAATTGGGCAACTGAAGAAATTACCAACATATAATTTACTACACAGGATTTTATGAATTTGAACATTGTCTCAAAGAAATAGTGATTATGTGATGTTTAGTGATTTAATCTCAAAGATTTCTAAAGAATTGTAATGTTGTTCATTTTCATTGGAAGGATATTGATGAGGAGACAAAACAATGGAGAAATACAAGTAGATAAAGAGTAAAGTCTTTTATAAAGGAAAGTTTGCTGCAGAAATAGTTAAAATGTAGCATAACAAAGTATCAAAATTAACAGATTAATGAACTAGTATGTTTTATTAGATATATTGCGATTTAGATATTGGTTTGTAAAGTCAGTTATGCAAAACATATCTTTAATATTTTATTAGATTTTTTTTATCTTTCTATTTTTTTTTTATAAGTTGAAATGGTTAGTCCTTGGTGATAGGTTACTCTTATTATAAGTGCCCATATAAATCTATGCACACATTTAGATACCTATATTGTGATACATTTTTCTCCAAAGTAATGATTTAATTGTAATATTTACTTAATTATAATTCATAAAAACAATAAAATAATGCCTTGTCATATATAACCTAAATAAAACCTAATAGATAGTGCAAACTAAAGAAGGAAGATATACAAACAACATTATATATATATAATTGTTTATAAATTAAAATTATATATAATTGTTTATAAATTAAAATTAAGTAACATCAAATCATTCAATATATAAAAAAAGAAAAAATGATAAACTTTTGCAAAATAAATGACGAAAAACTTATATATATATATAAAACCACTAAACATCACACAGTCACCATTTTTTATGCAAATGTATAGGAACTGAGTTCAGAACTATATGAATATATAAGCTAATGAGCTTGGATTGAAAATATTATTGTGTTTTCAATTTTAGATTCATAGTTTTGTAGTTAAGTAGAGATAAAAGGTGGCTGCTGGAGGGTTGCATTAGATCCTAAGATCTAGATGCAGTGCTCTCAGATCCAAGGCTCCTCACTGATGAAAGCCACAAGCTGGAAACTAGTCTGGGAAGATTGGATGAGTAGGTACTAGTTAGGAATTTTATGCACAAGCCTTCTGGCATCCATTGATTATTCTGGCTTGCACTGAGTGGCACTACTGTATGAAGAGTTTTGCCTGTTTTAATATAAATATATATAACAAAATTTTTAAAGTTATAGGATAAAAATACCCCCCCTTTTATTCTATGCAGAAAATTAATAGATGGTATGACTCAAAAAGTTTTTATATATATATAACTTTGAAATTGTTAAAGCTTTATTTTTATCATACTAACAATAATTTAATAAAATATAGAATCACAAGCTTTTCATTAGCTAATTCAATCTAAAACAGCCGTTATTTTTACATTTTGCATAATCCTTTACTTAAAAATTGTAAAGACTTTTATGATTGTTTTTGCTATTGTGTCTCATTAATAAAGGATTAAATACCAAATGGATATTGAAATTACCCAAACTAGTAGACTAAATAAATGTTCTTGCATAAATTTTCAAAAGCTAAAAAATCCTAAAATCCCTTGCTTAAATCTGTTAAAAAAAGTTTATAGCAATTTAAAAATATTTTAATTGCTGACTTATCTCATTATAATTATGATTTGAAAATCTTAGCTATGAATACAGACAAAATGTCATAGGTTAGACAAGCATTATTTGGATTTATGTTTTTGATCATATTAGACAAAGCCTCAAGAATTCTTGTATATAATATTGATGGCATACCATAGAGTATAAAAAAAGTATATATTTTTTCCTGAATGCTTGTTTAGATTTTTAAATTATAGAGGAATGTTTCTCAATTTTCTTTTATTTATTATATGAAAATCATTCATTCTTTTTGTCCCATGTAAATAATATCACAGAATATACAAAAATCTCAGCTATATGGTTCAAATCCAAAAATCATATTACTGGAAGCAAAGAAGTCAGACTTTAAGCCAGTTTGAGCCAAAAACAACTTCCATTAAGCTACATTAATGACTATTATAAGTTCAGCATTATTGTCTCAATCTTATTCTCATTCAGTTTTTATAATTTAATAAACAGTTTGTTTTACATAAGCTAAGTTTAATCTCACTTCTGTAAAATAATTTTTTTACCTCAATCAAATAATAATTATTAGTAGGGAAAGTGGAAAATTGCACTGTGTATTTTAGGTTATTGCATTAACCAACTTCTCATGCCTATTCTTCTACAGGTTTAAGAAACATTAGATATCAAAAACAAACAATAACATTTATTACTGCTTCTATCCAATTAATCTTAAGTTTATATTAATAATTCATTGCACTACTTTCTTCATATAGATGATAGTCAGATTAAAAATTTAATCTAACTCCTTAAAATAAAGACAACTAATAGCTAGAAACTAGTTGGGATTTTGGACATGGCAGAATCACCAAGTGTAAACTGATTACTCTAGATTGCAATTTAAAGTTCTATAGATAAATGAGTAGAAGGCCCTGTTTTTAATAACTAATATTTTTTAATTAAAAATTATATTTTATTGTAAGGTTAAAAAATAATATTGAACCTTTTTTTTATTTATTATGACCAAAAGCTTACTTATTTAGTATTTTAGCATTAATTTATTTTTATGTTAATTTAAATGTCAATTTCAGATATTCAGACAAAACTTATTTTTATTTATTTTTAGAAATTCTACATGATCATTTCAAAAAAAACAAACAAACAACAAAGCCAAAATTGATGAATTTTTCCTGGAATTTTAAAATATAAGGTAAGTATGTCACTATTATGTTATTTGATTTGCTTTTAATTTAGAAACTGTCAACATTATCTAATAATAGTATATAATTTGCAAAGTAAAATCCTTTAAATATAAAATTAAATACAAAATAAAGCACCTCCTTAAATACATATTTGTAGATCATGATTGATTATTTTTAAACATATTTTGTATTTTTAAATCTTAGTAACAATTATTTTAATCACTTTTATAAATGTCTTTAATTATTACTCTTAAAACTGTTTCTTATAATTTAACCCTTTGTTTATATTTTGTAAAAAAAATTGACTTATAAATACTAAAAGATATTTTGATTTAGGTCCCTAAAAATATGTTTTAATTTATTAACACAATTTGCTTTTTTAAATTGTTTAAAAAAGTTATTTAAAATTTGTATTAAAAAACATATCCTTCTACCAAGAAGACACAGTGAAATTATAGAAGACAAAAACAAAATATATATATATAATTGTTTTGCTTGAAATATATTATTATTTTTTTAGGATTATTAAGAAACCTTTTTTGTGTGTTTTTTTCATTTTGCTCTTAAAATCTTTATCTTTTCTTCAATCATTTTTTCCACTCCTAAGAATTTTTCTATCATTTTTTAAAAAAATAAATGAGTTGTTTAATTTGTTTAAAAAAATGTATATGTAACTTATAATCTTATTTGTGTTATTAATTTTTCTAGTTTTCTTAAAATCATATTTCAAAAATTCAATACATATAAAGTATATCTTTCAAACAAAACAATAATTTTTTTTATTTTTAATATTTGTGCTCATCTTTTCTTTACTAATCAATATTTTTTAATTACTTTTCTAAGTATTAAATGCAATACTTTTCACTCAGAGAGCTTCAATAATGATGTTGAAGCATTATACTGTTTTTTAACATGAAAAACTAATTTTAAAATATAAAAAAATTGAAATTAATAAATTCTAAATTTTCAGCAGAATATCCTTATATTATATATGAAAATTTTAGAATATTATTGCAATTTTCTATTATTTATTTATGAAAGTTAGATTTTCATTTTGCATTAACAACTATTAAAAATAAAAGAGAGAAAAATTAAAATCAGTTGAGAAAAAATGATGAAATATTTTTAATATTTTAATTAATATTTAAAAAAAAAATCAAGTTGCAAGCTCAAATATTGCATTAAATATGATTTTATTGTAAGGCTTTTTTTAAAATTAAATGTGCATATGCAATTGAAATTATTATTTTTATCTCTGTAATCATTTTGATGAAATAATTAGATATAAACTAATTAATACTTATTATATATTATTTATATAAAACAATCAATTAAGACATGCACAACACATATGCAGAAGTATAAAAAATGTTACACACACAAACCATGAATTTGAAGATGCCACTCTAACAAATAAATTGAAACATCCTAATTTAGAATTACTATCTCACTTTGATTTATTCAGTATTTATTATGCCACTTTTTAAAATTTTATTTTAATTTAAACATATTTATTATTAATTAATATGAATTTGAAAGGTTTGTTTAACTTTGAATTGTGTTAAATTATCTCTCAATATATTCATGTTTTTAAAAATAAGAGTTTTTAATACTAACAACCTTTTTTTAAAATAAACTTTTATATATTATTTCAATTTTCTTGTTTTTAATGTCAATTGAGTAACTTTTACTTTGATCATACAACAAAAACAACCACAACAGGTTTAACTTTTTTAATATTTAATTAATGCAAGCTATTTTAATTTGTTACTTTTCTAAATACTGTATACTAACAAAACAACACATGAATTTCCTTGCTTTTATTTAACACATGCTTTAAAGATCATTAATTTACTCTATTTACACTACTCCAAAAAACATCTATTGTAATCTTAAATAGCCATACGTAAATATAGCACTATTTATATTGTGTCCATTGATTATTAACTTACTATAAATAAGTCTGCACTAAATAGAATAAATTATTGCTTTCCTAAATAAAAAAGTGCAGTACTTTTTTCTCCACTGCTATTCAAAGTTTTGAACAGGTATTTTTATAATAGGGTTAATTCTAGAAAAGATAGAATAAAAAAATATAATTAAAATAGTGGCTACTATTATTGAAAAAAAAAACTGTATAGAAAGAATGTGGAAAGTTATTATTCGTTTTATTGAGTAAAGAAGGTGATCATTTGTTGTATTTATTTAAAAAACAAACAAACAAAAAACATTTAATACAACAAATTGGTGATTCAGAAATAATATTTTGGAAAAAAATATATATAGATTTTAATAAAAAGTCATACTTGCTAAAAAATTGGCATATTAGACAAATACAACAAATATTGATATAGACAGATATCTGAATCAAAGAAATTATTTTTTTATTGTTTAAATAAAAATGTAATCAGCAAGTATAAAGATAATTACATTAATTAAATAAACTTATAGTCAAGTTAGAAGATTTCCTTATAGCTAATTGAAATTAGATCTGAAATCAAAGCCAAATAGGAATTATAGAATTGGGCAAAGAAGAAATTGAAAGATTGGAGGATTTTATGGGGTTTTAAGGGATTAAAGAAAGTAATTTAAGAAAAATAATATTAAAAATGTAGTCTACTGAAAGCAATAGATATGAAGAAGTTGTTTAATGAAAAAAAAATTATATAGAAATTACCTTATATATATATACTTAAAGATAAAATAATTTGAAATGTAGATTGAAGACATTGTAATGGAAATTAAAAAAATAAGTAGAAGAAAAAAAAAAGTTATATTAAAGAAATTAGTAACTATAAATTTTTTTTTAAGATACGCATAAAATAGAAATGTATAGAGATTGAAATGTGACCTATCATTTGGCAGAAAAACATGATAATTATTTATTGTTTTACTTTTGTCAACAAATCATAGTATTACAGAATTTTTACTCATACATGAGATGCATTTTCAAGATTGTCTTATCTAATATATATAATAAAATATATAAAATATAGTTAAAAATGGAAAAAGTTTGAAATTAAATACCACAATGTCAAATTACAATGTAGCATATGTTAAAAAGTTAGAACCATATATCACATATAACTTCTGCAATTAAGTAAAATGTTATCAAATTAAAAAAAAAACTAAAAAGTTATATATTACTAAATACCTAATACCTATGTAAAAAGACTTTAAATATGAACAATAATCTAAACTATATTATTATTATTATTATTATTATTATTATTATTATTATTATTATTATTATTATTATTATTATTATTATTATTATTATTATTATTATTATTATTATTATTATTATTATTATTATTATTATTATTATTATTATTATCATCTTAAAAAGCCAGACATCAGAAAAATGCAACCAGTCTCTGAGTTACAGGCATTTCTCACAGTCTTTGACTATGTAAATAAGTTGTTTAGCATCATAATTAAAATATTTGTTTAATAATGGTTATGAGAAAAAAAAAGTTAGAGTACATATAAGTATAAAAGAAGATTAATTTTATGTTTAAAGAGTAATTGATAATTGTGCTAATATCTAAAGATTTGAATGCTTTAAAATTAAAGTCTCTAATTTAAATTGGTATCAAATAAACAATATATAAAATATATTCATTTAATTGAGTATAGTTAATACATTTAGAAAAAAAATATTTGTTTTTATTCTTTGGTTTTTTTAAAGTATAGATAAACTACCAATAATCTGAAAATCTGGGTTTAAAGGTGACTTCAGATTAAATTTTTTTTTAGAAAAGCATGAAATCACTTAAATATAAACTGAAATTATAATAGTAAAATGAAAAGTATATAAAAATTAAATGCACTGATAATATTATCATCCACTTAAATATAACATACAAATGAATATTCATTAAAAAATCGATTTAATAAAAAATAAAATAAATAAATTTAAATTTATTATTTAATTACACAAAGTTTTGCAATAATAAGTGACAAAAATTCAAATACTATACTGCCATAAGTGATATTTTTGCATATTGTCACATGACGGTAAAAAGAAAAATGTTTAAAACGTTTACCAAATATTTATTTTGCTTTAAAAATAACTGAATAAAAAATACATTTAAATCCCTTGCTTGAAAATGTGCATTATTAAATAATAATAATAATAAAAATGAAAGTTTAAGCTTTTCTGTATACTTTTTACAAAAACTGATGGAATGTAAAAAAATATTTTTTTGATTATATTTTGAAGATAAATGAAACATTTTGGCTTTATATTTCATATACTATTGAAAATAAATAATGTATACACTGATATGACTTTTTAACAATTTAATTTTTTTATAAAAAGAAAATAAGTTTTGAAAACATATTTCTACATAAAATTTAAGTTAATTCTTCAATTGGATCATTTCTTTGTTTTATCTAATAGTAATTTGAATAATTTTTGATTTTAGTATTAACTCTTTACTCTATATTAGAATTTAATAAATTAGATTTTATTTTTTAGAAATATAGCAAAAAAAGTAATAGTGAAATACATAATGAGAACAGTTTTTTTCTTATTGGATGATTACACAAAGCCAGTAAAAAAATTAAATTAATAAAATCTTTGTTGATTTAACTTCATTTTAAAAACACAATGGATTATTATTAAGTCATTATGAAGCTATGAAATTCTGTTCTAAAATTTAAAATTGTGTAATTATTGAAATATTATATGTTTTGTATTATGGTATACCTAAGTATTGCTGATCAGAGTTTTTTTATTTAATTTTAGTAGAATTTTTAAATTTGTATTATAAAAATAAAACATATTTAATTAAAGTCTAAATGTAATCATGAAAATATTTCTTTTCCAATAATTACTATGCCAATATTTAATAAAAATGATAAATATTTAAATAAATTATAAAAAATTAATTAAAATCCATTTCTTAGGACAAAAAATCAATTGTTCCAAGTAATCTCTAAAATGCTGTAAAGCTCTAGAACAATTAATTTGTGAGTAACATTGTGGTCTGGATGTAGGTTCACTTGTAATATTTTTTCTGTATAGTATTGATATCTTCAAAAAATTGTGAATAAATAAATTAATATATATTTTAATTTCAATTTTAGCTATCAAATGAATGAAAACCCAACAAAATAGTACTAAATGTAACTGCAGAAAAGGGAAGGAAGACTGAAGGCATTCCAGCACTACCTTCACACAAAATACTTTGTTTGTATAAGAATTAAATAATCTTGCACGAAAATAAAAACTTCATTTTTTTTAAAATTAATTTTTAAATTAGAAAATCATAAATTTTTGCTTTTAAAAATTGCTATATAAAAAATTAAGTTTTTTGTAGATCTTAAATATAAGTTTAAATTCTTTATAAAATTTTATTACACATTAAACCTGATCACCTATTTTTTTCCCTTAAATTTTGGCTAATGTAAAATTTAGTAATTTAATAATAGAAATAGTAAATTTTAACATAAAATCATGATTTCATTGTTTCTGGATTACGGATACAGTCTGAAATTTTGCAGAGCTTAAAAATTAATTTAATTTATTAAAATGTTTTATAGATAATAAAAAAACCTATCAACAGTAATCCTACTTCCTTTTTTTTTTTGAATATCTAAAAATATATTAATTTGAATTAAAAGATATATTTTATGTTTAATTTATTTTTGAAAACAAACTTTTAACATGCATCATAATTTCATTGTTTCTAGACTATGATAACTGTTCAAAATTTTAGTTTTAAAAATTACTTTAATTTCTTTATAAAAAAAATTTAGGGATAGAAAATTGACCCCATGAATTTCCTTTTTATGCATTAAGATTATATTTAGTATTATTAATAATTTCTGTATAAAACAGTGTTAATATTATCTTTTTATCTTTTTTTTTTTAATTAACAGAAATAAATTTATCTCATAAAATTAAAAGTTTTTTTGTTTATATATATCATGAATGTATTCATATGATATTCAGATTTCAACTGAATTTTTAACAATTCAAATTTTGTTTTTAAGGAGAATAATAATTTAGGGCATTTTTGTGATGTCTCTTTGGTTGATCTAAAAATGCTCAGAGTTTGGATTCATGCATTTCTAAACATCAATAGTAGAAAATTGTTGTATTTAAAAAAAAAAATTAAATATTTCTAAATCTATCAATCTTATAAAAGTAATAATAACTATATATATATTCAAGTAGTTCAATACGTTATTTTAATTAATTGCTTTTGTAAAAAAATTTTTTTAAAAATTTAAACTGATTAAAAATATATATATATATAGTAGATTTAAATTGTTTATTATTTAAAGATGAAAACTTTTTTGATATAAATATAATTCAATATTCGTCCATATTTAAAAAGTTTTGTAAATAGCACACAAGGTTTTAACATGTTTATTGAGCAAACTAAACGCACGCACACACATGATTTTCATATGGTTATGACTAGAATTTTAATTTTTCATTATTGTGAACTACATTCAAGTTTCGAATAGAAATAAAAATTATTCAAATGTTACAAAACATAATTTTTTTTGTAATTAGTTCTTATTTAGCTAAATAAACCATTTAATATTACTTCTCAGTATATAGGCATATTACTAATTTTAGTTAGAAGATGAAATAAAACAGAAAAAATATCAAGATATTTTTTGCCAACGATTATTATTTTGATAAGTCCTATGTATTTCCACAATAATTCTTATCTTGTTAAAATATACTAGAGATGTCTTAGTATTTTAATTTATTGTTACAAGTTTATATTTTGAATATAAATCTAAGTGCAGAAAATATTTAACCAAAGAGGTAAAACTCACGTGATTATATAAGACGGATACACTAAATTTTTTAACTTTTAAATGACAGATTTGTCAGCAACTTAATAGAATGTTATCACCATACATGTAATCATATATGATAAAATAATTATTTAAAAAAAGGGTTTTATATATAAATAAAACAAATTATGATGATTCAATGAATAATTCAACTGAAAATGGAAAACAAAACAATATATACATTTTCCATTAAATATTCTACTACTTAAAAAATAATGTGATTACTTGTTCTTTTTTATATACTAAATATTTAAACTGTTGATAGTTGTCCAGTGAAGATTAAATATTTCATGTTTTTAAAAAGAAAAAAACTGAAACATTCTACATAAACGGGTACATGATAATTAATTTTTATTATAGTTAAAAACATATGAATAAAAAGTAATTTATTTTACAAATATTATAAATTACAAGCAATGCTTAAATACACTATGATTAATTGTAATACATCTATTCTATATTAGCAGTCAAGTAATTATTATCTAATTAATTTAGTAGTATTAGTTTAATTAACATAGGTGATTTATTTAAGCACAATATAAATTGTATCATATAAAGTAATAACTTTTATACTTTGAAAATAAGACACATTGTAGAATTAATTGCTATGCTATGCTAATTTTGAGAGTGTTGCTTTCTTGTGGAGTCAATGAGGCTAGAGCTTGCTTTTGCTAAAATATATTTAGGATTGCTTACTTTATATTATAATAGCAGTTGTTATTATCTACAATAAAATTTGGAAAAGGAATTGCTATTATTACTTCCATTGAAAGTTTATATATAATATAATCGCAATAACTAAATCAAAATTTTATATAAAAATATAAGTACATGTTGGGAGTAACAAGAAGAGATCAAAAATGCAATATATGGGTAAGAGAACAAACAGGTATTACTGACCTCATTGAAAAAATTAAAAGATTGAAGTGGAGTTGGGCTGGACATATTGCTAGAAGAGATGATAATAGGTGGACAATTGAAATCTTAAACTGGATTCCAAGAGATTTAAAAGACCCAGAAAGAGACTGCATGTGAGATGGATGGATGAAATAAGAAACTGTGCAGGGGTGATGTGGAGAAAAAAAGCTAAAGATCAGAGAAGATGGATTGAACTTGGAGAGACCTTCATCCTGCAGTGGATTGATAATGTTTGATGATGATGATGATAAGTACATATGCATATTAGATTTCATACATACACATTAAAAAAAACATATAAAAAATAAACTTATTTTTATTCATAATTATTTGATTACAAAATGATAATATAATGGAAAAGTTAAATATAAGAGTTTATTTATTTTATGATGAAGCTTAAAATATAAGATTGTGGAAATAATCAAGTATTATAATATCAAGTGATCAGTTTTTCTATTAAAGAAACACTAAACTTGTTTTTGACTCTAAAAATCAAGATTAATGCAGTATTTGTTTTTACAATTATCAATCTCTTATTGTCTAGGTAAGGTTGTAACAATCCCGTATAAGTTGAAACTTTTGTTTCTACCATATATTTCTTTTAATAAATTTAAATTTATTAATTTTAATACAGAAATATAATTTTGTTTTACATATATGAAAAAATTAGAAAAGATAGTAATAGCAAAATAAATTGTCTCTTCTTTGATAACATACTTTTGGATCTTATCTTTTTTGTCTTCCTCTCTCTTGTTTAGCTAAATGTTTGAAGAAAAAAAAAACATTAATTAGCACTTGCTAATATTTATTTATTTTTTAATTAATGACAAATATTTTAAACCTGTTTAATCACTTTTGTACTTTGGGTGTTACATGTTTTAGATTCATGTGTATATATAAAAATAAATTATAAGGCAGATTTTATCTGATGCATACTAGTAACAAAAAAAAAATTAAAAAAAATTAACTAATACTTAAGTGTGAATTTTTTAAAAAATACTTGTCTATACCAGATGTCAATCTAAAATAACATGCTCTAAGTGACAAGATTTGGTTTTTATCAGTTTTTGTAAAATTAATTAAACAAGTTTTTTATATAATTAAATTATTATTAAAGTTTTTAATGTATTTTTTTTTAGTGACCATTTTTTTTTTCTTTACTAATAACTAATAAAAGTTAGAATAAATTTTTATGCATATAACATAGTAATAAAAATATTTTAAGATTTTAATCTGAAGTCAGTTGGAAACTATTATTGTTTTGAGTTTGTAAAACAATATTATATATAATTCTGATTTCTTTTACTTTATTCATAGAGTATAAAATATTTCTTCAATGTATATATAAATTCCTTAAGACAATTTTAATATGTTTTTCTTTAGTTAAGCTAAATGCTTTTTGTGATGCCATAGATATTTTAAAATTTGCTATGATAAAAGTATCTTTATAATATTCTTGTAAGGTAATTTAAATTTTGTACCAATTCAAAATCCATTTTATGCTTTTTTTACATATCTTGGAAAGCAAGGGAACATCTATTGAAATATTAAGTGATAAATTAGCATTTTCCTTTAGTTGGGCTAAATGTCTAGTTTCATGTGTACTTTTGAATTAAGATGTTTTGACATTTTGATAAAAATATTTAAATGGTGACAAATTGTTTAAAAGAATATGAAAGTGACAAATTGTTTTTTTTTTTCTTTCAGTTTCTTCACTAAATAATAGTAACAATAACTGTGAATGAAAAATATGACCTTATGACCTGTAAGCAGAGGCAGGAGTAAAAAATTTTGTCCAAATATTTGTTCATATAATTTTTTTTTTTTTTAGATTTTTTCCTAAATAATACAAAAAAAAAAATGAGATTTTTAAAAAATATTTCAGTTGATTGAATAATAGCAATTTTTTGATTTTTTTTTCAGTTTTTTAAAATAATATTAATAATTAATATGTGAATAGAGAGAATTGTGATCTTGTAAGCAGAAAAAAAAACTTGTCAAAATGTTTGTTCTTATGATCTGGAAGCAGGATATGAATAGATAGTTTATTCAAATGCTAGCTTGCTTACCCATGTTACTTTAAACAGGAAGTTTTTTAAAAAAAAGTTATTCAAATGTTTATTGTTCTACAATCTCCACTTGTGTATTTTCAGTATGCTCCTGAAAGAATTCTACAGACCAGAAAAGAATTGACACCAATGAAAACATAATATTGGAATTTCTGCAGCAGCATGCTTTGCTTAATGAGATGGATTGCAAATAGTAAATATAATTCACTTTTGCTGCATAAAAGGTCAGGAGTAGTCGATGTACTGTTGACACTGCCAAACAATTTATTTTGAAGCAGCAATTCCATTATTAAGGCTGTCAAACAACTTGTTCTGCAGCAGCAATCTCTCTTCCATCTCCACTAATGTCAGTTGTAGTAAGCAGCATGTTGAGATTCCAAAATATTTTGGAACTGTTTTTCTTTTTTAGGATGGACCTGCCTGTAAACATGGTCACCAAGTTGAGTGGCAAATCTTGTGCAACAATAGCAAACTGATTCATTGTCTGCAAGGAAATTTGATCTTACACAATAAATCAGATGACAAATATTGGATACTCACAAAGAACCCATTCAAATAGATGGTCAGATTTGCTGTTCATCAAAAGTACATGAATTTAATACAAACAATAAAAATATAACCCAAAACTTTATAAAAGTGGGATAGTTTTTGTTTATATGCTCTCATAGTATTAGCTATAGCAGTATATTTTAGCTTTTGGTTATTATGCAATTTTATTTATCTCATTTGATTTTACTTTTTGTCTATTTCTATTGTACTATCCTAAGTATATATGGCAACATTTTTACTTTTATTAATATAAAAGAAATGAATGAAAAAAATATATTATTGCTTCAATTAAAATCTGTATATAAAAACATAACAGTCAAACCAGGCACTCAATTCCTCCAATCTTTCAATAGTTCTGCTTTATAAATGTTGTTCACTCATCAGATAATGTGTAGAAGAAGCTTAAAAAGCTCCAGTATGGCCAATATTATGAGTTGACCTAAAAGAACTGAATATATAAAAAAAGATTGATTTCCCAAATTATATCTTCTAATAAAAATATCATGAACAGCAGATTATTATATGATGGCTTATACAATATATTAAAAAAACAAACATAAGAAATTACATATACTGACCATCTTGCGCAATGTATTTCTGTTATTCATACTGTTGTAGCTTAAAATATCATTTGGAAATCCCTAAAAATGCAATTTATTTTTTAGTGATTGAAACACAATCAACTTATTTAGGTGCATTATTATTTTTGTGAAAAATAAAGGCAAAAAAAAATTTTTTTTATTTATTTAAACATAATTTTTAAAATATAAACATGACATTTTTTTTTTATTTTCTTGTATTAATTATTAAGAAGAAATTGCTCTCTATAAAAAAATTCTTTAAGCAATTTAACTTAGTGATGATTTGTGCTTAATCCTCAGTTTACTGCTTGAAAATCAAATAATTACGTGAATGAAAAATCATAAAATCTGTTTATGTAAATACATCCACGCATAACTAGACATAAAAGTTTTTCCATGCAGAAAAAATATAAATGCTTGAAATCTTACTAGACACAGAGAACAAAATATGAATATTTAATTTTAAAACAATACTGTTAATTAAATTAATGAAAAGACAGAATGATGTTATAGCTGGAAGTATATTTGTTTACTCAGAATTTACAAAATCTCATAATTTTATAGAAATAAAGTATGTTCAAGAAGAGACTTACAGATGTAATCCAATAAAACTTAATACATATTTAAGGGTGAGAGATTAAAAAGTCAAATAGATACAACAATACATATGGATTCTTAAAAATAAATAACTTCAGAATAATCACACATAGTATAAGCTATAGAATATTAATCATAGCTATCAAATCATCAACACATTGATAATGAGCTACTACAGCCAGTAAAATCCTAAATAAGATATTTGGTTGAGGATAATAAGTCATTAATCACCCACTTTAAATAATATTAATACAAATGCAGTAATCATTATTATTGAAGATTACTTTAAATAACAATAAAATGTTGAATTGCTTTTATCAGTTGAGAAACAGTGTGCTAGTTGTAAATAATATCTAAATAAAACCAGATGAACTAGGTCATCAGTGTCTAGATAAATCACAATTTCATATTTAAAATGTTATACTGTTAATTTTATCACCAGAGTTTTTTATTTCTAATATATTTTAAACATAGCAATGTCTAATGATCAAAAATCACTGAATCATAACATCTGCAATAAACAATTTTTTGTTGCAACAATTTGATCTTTATCAGGCAATGTATGGCAGAGAAATAAGAATTAGAATCAAACATTTGAACTTAGTATTGCAAAGGAATTGCTACTTTTTATTTCATAATTTAACTATTTCTACAAAATATTCATTAAAAAAAAATTCAGTAAGTTTATATTTTGAAAATTTATTATTTCTTGAGATTAAAAATATCATCATAACTATTATAAAATGCTATAGACAAAACAAGTTTAAATAACATACTACTGATTAATAAAATATATATTATATTTAATATTTTCACCATTATATGATGCAAATAAAGTCTTTTGTAGGACATAGTGTATTGTTTTGATTTAATTTTTGGACATTTTGACCAAAATAACATTCATTAAGATCTGGAACCATGATGAGGATTATGGTATTTCGTTTAACATTGTAATTAAAACAAAATAAAACACAATATATATATATATATATATATATATATATATATATATATAATGCTTCTCTCTTATTAGTTGATTTATTAGATAAAAACAACTAACATATTATTCATGAGTTTACTTTCAATATATATATTTATATAATGCTTTTACTTTTCTTGGTCCATTTTCTAGATAAAAACAACTAACATATTTATTTATCAAAAATTGAATTTTATTGACTATTAAACTACCTATTCTCAACCAATTTAAAGATATATAAACTAAAAAAATTAGCTAACATCTTATGATATTAATTTTTTTTTAAGTATTTATTACTGCAGACCATTTTTATATGAAGAAAAAATGCATAAATTGAAAGAAGAACTGTCTAATATTAAATGGGATATTATGAACTTAGTGAAGTGGATGGAAAGCTAAAGAACTAATTGAATTAAAAAGCGAACATGCCTTTGTTACAAAAGCATAACTATTGAAACACAAATAGAATAAAATTCATTATAAATAAAAAGTGAAAAAATGACATTGTGAAGACTGATGGTATATCAGATAGATTAATAAGATTAATTATCTTAATGGAAGATACCAAAAGTATGTGGAGATTGATGGTGTACCAGGTAGAGTAATGATTAATTATTCATCTTAATAAAAGATACCAAATGCAGGTAATTCAAGTTTAAAAACCAATAAATTCTCATTGCAATAAAGTAATAAAAAATTTTTATGGATTGACTAGATACTTTTGATTAGACCAAATATTTTAAAATGGCATGGGGGGATTTAATGCTAGAATTGGTAAACTATTAAAAGATGAAAATGTTGTGGATTAATATTGTTATGGTGATAGAAAGGAGAGAAGCAGCAGATTTGTGGAATGCAAAAAAAGATAAACTGCATATTATAAATTCTTTTTTTGAAAAAAAAAAACGCTAAACAAAAATGGACATAGAACTACAGTATTAAAATAAAATTACTGTAGAATAAGATTATATTTTCACTAATTTAAAATGTGTATTTAAAGTTGAAATATTCTTATTTGATTCAACTTAGTGTTAATGCAAAATTAGAGAGAAAAAAATCTATTAAGAAAGTTAATATTAGCAGTTGATATTTGCAGTCTTCAGAAACACTCACATGAATTTAAATTGCAAATGAAAATCATTTAAAAAATTTCCAAACTTTGAAGATGGTTCAGAGTTGACTAAAATCAAGAAGATAACTGATTATTATAAAAACAAGATAGTTGGTCCAAAAAAGTAGCAATTTACTAATAAATTTTCTTCAGAGACAAAAGAATATATAAAGAAAAGAAGGAATAGGATTTTTTTTTAAAAAAATCCATTATGAAGAATTGAATATTTAGGGTTTTTTAAAATGATATGAAAAAGAGATAATAATATAAAAAAATAAAATTGTGGATTTGCAAGAAAAGTTATAAAAGAGAATAAAAACTTTAAAAGTGTTAAACAACATCTTGATATTGGAAAAAAAAGTTATTTTTACAATAAAAAAATATATATTAAAATATTTTTACAAAGAGTTGACATCATGAAATGTGTGGAAGAATTCTATAAAGAAATATGCAGTGATAAAAGCAATTATAACAATATATTTCTTGCAATTATTACATCTGAATTGCATAGCATTTTAAATGAAGTACCATGCAGTTAAATCTATGAAAATGAGAAAAGCTTCAAGAAATAGAAAAAATGTTGACAAAGTATTATACCAAATATCTAAATAATAAAGATGTATCAGATAATTGGAAGAATGCAGTAGTAATATTAATATTTAAGACAGGTAATAAAAATATATTAGAAATTACAGATTTACCAGTCTTTTATCAATTTCATACAAAATATTTATTAACAAAATATAGTTGTTTTAATCTAACTTTGGATTGTAACCAACCAGTAGAAAAACTGGATTTAAAAGTGATTTTAGCATAGTGAATCATATCCAAATATTGTGAAAAGTTATATGATCAAATGAATATGAATTACTCTATGTTTTGGAATTGTAGATTATGAAAAGGCATTTGATTCTATAGTATTTTTACAGTAATTAAAGTATTAGACCATTAAGATATAGATCCAGAATACTGTATCAAAATATGTATCAAAATGCAACACCAACAATCAGTTTACTTGAGGATATTAAAAAGAGTAACATTTGAGAAAAGTGTACATTAAGATGATTCTATATCTTCAAAATGATTTGCAGCAGTCTTATAAAAAATATTTTGTGAATAAAAAAGAAAGCAAAGAAGTAAAAATAAATGAAGATTATTTAAGTAATCTAAATTTTAAAGATGTTGTGGTTATTTTCACAATTAATATTTTAGATCATCAGATAATGTTGCAAGTGATATCAGATGAAAATAAAAAAGTAGGACTAAAGATAAATGCAAAATAAATTTATGTTCAATAATTTTTTTCAGAAAAAAAAAACAATTGATAATTATGAAATAGAAATTAACAATTATAAATACTATGGTTAGATTACTAACAGAGGGAAACATAATGGATAAAATTAATCATAGAATTATATTTGGAGGAATGTTTTTGGCAGAAGTAACATTAAAAATAATTATGCTTTTGTGTTTGAAAAGATAGGTTTTAATTTACCAGTTCTTACTTATAGATTTAAAATTTGGACACTAAACAGAAGAGTCATACAAGAGACTTCTGACCGCACAATAAAGTATGAAGAGATGTATATTATGAGTAACAAGAAAAAATATTGGAATAATTAAGAAACTGAAATAGATCTGGGTTGGATATATTTTTAAAAGAGATGCCAATATAGGGATAGTTGAAGTTTTAAATTGTATCTCCAAAAGCTGAAGATCTAGAAATTGTCCACATGTGAGATAGATGCATAAAATGAAAAAAATTTAATGTATTGTAGGAAGAGAGACTAGGAATTGAAGAAGCTGGATTAAACTTGGAGAGATCATCCTGCTGTGGATCAATAATGATTGAAAAAGATGATGATAGTAAATACATTTTATTAATTTATTTTTGTATTAAAATATTTTGATTTAAATAATATATCTTTTAAAAAGTAGTGGACTATTACTTTCAAACACAAATTATTATTTTAAGAAAACTTATATTCCAAATAATTCATCTTTATTATTGGTTGATTGATGAAATACTTGTAATTTTATCCTATATATCTAGTGTGTTTGAAATTCATTCTCTGTTGATTTTTAAGAATTGTGAGTAAGTCTCAGATTCTCTTATATATATAAACAATAGATATCAAATCTTAGCAAGAGCAGCACACGTCACTGCAAGAAGTTATAATGAAAATAAAAGAACTATTCTATATATATTATTAAGTACAAATAATATATATATATATATCGTATCATACAATATATATCTAATCAATAAGCAATTGAATTTTTTAAAAAATAAACTAATACTATTCTAATAAATTCCCATATAATCTATGATGACATAAATGAATTTCTTATAACATAATAATTTTAGTTTAGAGTAGTTTCTTATAAACCTACAATTTTGTTTTGATTATGCACAAGATAAAATATAGGTTAAATAAACTTCATATTTTCCTAATGTAAGTAAAAAATAGGTAATGTCTGATTTCTGAAAACAAAGCAATAAAAAAAAAAGTCATTTATAATCAAATCAAGCTTTCATTGTAAACCTATTCAGAGATGTACATTTTTAAAAGTATAGAATTCCTTATTAATATTTTTACAAATATATCATTTGCACAATATTCATAAAAATGTAATTTTTAATATTAAAGAAAGCAAAAAACAAAATTGTATAATTTATTTCAGAAATGATCATGATAATATCAAGTGATTTTTGTCTACCAGCAACACTGGCACAGGTGTTTGAGAGAATACTAATAAACTTGAAACTACAATCAGTCACTATTGATATTCCAATTATAGTTATAAATCTACTACTTTGGATGAGCTAGCTGGCTTATCAGAATATAAATAAAAGATAACTAATAACCATAAAATTTAAATTATTTCAATAAATAGAAGGGAGGGGGGTAATAAAAATTAACTCAAAACCAATGAGTAATAAATTGAACCTTATAATTATTCATATGATGAATTAATTGTTATATACACAACATATGCTTCTGTCAAAGGTTTTGGCCTTTCACATTATTATTAGATCATCTGCTAGGCTTATTAAATTTAATATATTTAATATATTAACATTCATTTTTGTAAGATTAAATAATTATTAGTATTTTTTTTTTTACTTATTGATAAATTTAAATTTTACCAATTTATTTATTTGATGCTTCAACAAAAAATATTTTTTATATATATAAATCACCATACACAGATTATTTACAGGCACTGCAGACGATCAGTTTTATCCAATCTGTTAGTTTTTTCTCTCTTTTTTTTTTACTACAATTCACAAGCATTCTTCCAATCAAAATTATGGCAGGTGAAATTGGTTCAAAGTAGAAATCAAAATTACTCCGCTTAGTATAATAAAATACAATATATATTAAGTCTATAAAAAAACTTGGTCATAACATATGTTCAAAAACAAAATTAGCTCCTTTCACTCACTAGGAATAAAATATATTACACATAGAAAAACTATAACTGTCATACATAAGAATATTAATGTAATTTGCCAATGTTCTCTCTGCCTTTTTTGAAATCATTGCATCAATATTGGAGCTAAATTACTCAATGAGTATATGTGGAAATTAAAAGTAATCTAAACAGTAGTAGCTCTATTTGTCATCTAAAATTAAAACTTGATTGATATTTAGTATATTGCACTTTAAAAAAAGAAACTTTGATTGCTTCTGTTGTTATAGATATGACAATGTAATTAATTAGATTAGATTATATCCATGACTATGTATTTTATTAAATTAGATCATAGTCTTTGTTATCCCACAAAACACCTTTTCAGATTGTAGCATTACTAATAGCAAAATAGCAAATATCAAATAAAAAAACAAAAAACAATAAAGCAAAATAAACTGCAGCCTCTATTTCCAAGAAAACTGGAAACAAAAATAATACATAACATAGAATAAATATAAAACAGAAAATCTTCCTCTAGACTTCATTGAGATAATCAGAGATTTTTTTAAATTGATGATAGTTATGATAATTCAATCATTATCAATGTTTTTTATTAACTGATCTTTTTTTTAAAAACCATTTGAATTCATGCCAAATGAATAAAAATCTCATAATAATTTTATAAAATAAAATTCATATACTGATGGAGTAAGTATTATTGAAGTTAATAAACTTTAAAGAAAATAAGCTGTTAAAACTATTTTGTCAAAATAAATATTATTTGTCAGAAAGTTTGTGATATTTTACAGCTAATTATATGTTAAATTATTTCCATAATCTAGCACTGTTAATAATCTTTAGAAAAATTCAAACTTTATTTGAAATTTTCAAATACATTCAACTGTTTAGTAATGGTACACAGGTTCATCATCATCATCATCAACAACCATTATCAATCCACTGCAGGATGAAGGTCTCTCCAAGTTCAATCCACCTTCTCCAATCTTTAGCTTCTTTTCTCCACATCACCGTGCACACTTTCTTATTTCATCCATCCATCTAACATGTGGTCTCTTTCTGGGTCTTTTACAATCTCTTGGAATCCAGTTTAAGATTTCAATTGTCCATCTAATAGTTAAGTACATTTGAAAAGTTTAAATAAATTTTGAATTTTTCTAAAGACACTTAAATAATTTTAATGAAAATAATTATAGAAAGATGCTAGGCATCATAAAAAAATGACACCTGTAGTGAATTTATAGTTTATTTCTATTTTTAAATTATTTTATCATGATAAATATAATTAGTTTTTACAATTTAACAAAATAATATATCTTAATAATATAAAAATTACATTATTAAAGCTTATGTAATTTAAAGTAAATTGTATTAAAGAAGTCAATGGAAATATTCATAAATGATGATCAGCTGTGACCATAGTATTTTTTTTACCTAGTTGCATTAATCTGCTTTTATGCAAAATATTAAAATAAATCATTACAAGATAAAAACTTTCTTAAGGCATATAAATGTCAAATTTTTCTTATGCAAATTAGTTGTAGTTTTTATATAGATTTATAATATTCAATTTTTGCTGATTAATTTTGCTCATATAAATAAATACACTTTAAACAAATAATAATATAATTATAAAATAAATAAAAAAATTATATTTTATATTTTTAAAACTGTAACTTTATGTCAATTAAATAAGTATAGTTAATTAAGAAAGAGTTACAGTAGAGTATATTATTATTTTTCAAGAAAACGTATAAAACTAATTAAACTAAGATTTATTTAAAAAAAAATAAATATGATTCCTTTCCATTAAAATAACAACAAAGTAAAATATTTTATTATTTAATAGGTAAAAAAGTAAAGATATAGATTTAGCATGCAACGTTCATGTGATGTCTTTATTATATTTTAAAATAAATAAAAATATATAAATACGGTTTGTTTTTAAAATCTAGTAAAAAAAATAATTCACGTACGTTTTATAAAACAAATAAATGGGTCAAAGTAATTTCAGAAGCACATTAAACAAACATTTTGCTTTTGAATATTAATTTGCTCATGCAAAAAAAAAAAGACAAACATTTCTAAAAATTTAAAGTTTATAGAATATCAAAGCTAAAGTTAAAATGACTACAAATTTTCTTACCTCTACTATTCTGTATGTCAGTCAGAAACATAAAAACATTGTCCTTATCCAATCTGTCCATCGTAGTTCTGTAGATTTTTTATACAATTTAAACAGTAAATTCCTTCGTAATTATTGATCAAGTAAAATTTAAGAGCAGCAGCAAGACGAAAATCTGAGAACTCTCCACAATTAATCTTTTTTGCAATAAGTTTCAAATTCAGATGCAAAAAAAAATTATAATCAAAAATTTTCATATGAAGATATATTTCAAGGTATTCTCCAAGGATGCAGTGATTTTAAAATAAAAAATGTATTGATGACAATAAACATGATAGTCATTTGATCTTCCTTATACAGAAATTTTAATGAACTGACTTTTATCACTTTAAATCATTTGTTTTTGACCAAGAATTCAGCATATTTAACCATTGGAAAAAATCTTTCTTTTCTCTTTAAATCATCTGACATCATTGGTTGATTCATATACACTAAAAATTTACACATTAAATATATATTAACAAATTAACATATGGTATTAATTTCTGATGATGAGTAAACTTGCCAAATTCATGATTTCACAATATATTATACATATACTTGTAATATGTATTTCATTTTATGTTAATGGTGAACATATTTTTAGAAAATGAAAATAAATAATACATTAATCATATTAAGTAAAGTTCTATTCATAAAAATGAATACAGATAGATTACAATTATTCTACAATACATGAATTTAAAACCTTTTATTTTATGAGTAATTTTAGATCAGCCAAACATGGTGTTACAAAAAATATTGTCTAAAGACTACAATTTTAATAATGCATATAGTAGTAAAAAATTTGAATAGTTAGCAAATCATGTCACAATTACTGTTTATAAATTGAATACCTGTATTACATATTGATTTCACTGTATTCAATGTATATAAAAAAGCAAAAAATTATAATTTTAAAATAAAAGTTTATTTTTGATACAAAAAATATCAACGTCAGAAAAAATAGACCACAGCTTTTAATTTCAGATCACTATTATGTCAGTCTAAAAAAATTAAAAAATATATTATGCTTAACACATTCTTTTATGAAAAATTAAATTTATTCATAGCTCTCTATATATTTATTTATTCACAATTTTGTATGGCAGCCAAAATCAAAACATTTGTGACTTTTTGTTAAAAGTTAATTTCCAAAAAAGAAAAAAGAAAAAAATTAAAATAATAATGCGCAAACATACCTGCCTTTCATTTGATATAACATAACATGAAAAATCAGTATCATATACATAAAATACTTTTAATGAAGTTTAATTTATACATAAATTATATAAATAAGTATTTATTTATAATTCTATATGATTACTGAATTTAAAACATTTGCAATTCTATATTCTAAGTTTTTTTTTTTAAATTGTAAAAAGACATGACGAATTTTAATGTTCTTGCAAGATTACATCACTCTAATTTAACTCTTCAGAATTCATTTCTTTTTATGAAAAAGTTAAATTATTAAAATTATATCATCTTATTTATTATTAACTCCGTTTGAAAAATCAAAAAAATCATACTAAATGTCTATATTCATAATTTTAATTAAAAAATAATTTTTTTGTAAAAAATATTACATCAGAACAGTTTTTACTTAGACCAGTTTTTGGAAACATACAAATAAGTTTCAATTTTTATCACAATTTTTTTGTCACTTAATAGCACCAATTTCAAGTAAATGTAAATAGACGAGTTTAAAATATTTATGTATATTTTTAACGCTATTCATGTATCTATTGAGAAATTAACAAAATTCTTTTTATTACCATTTTATATGATATACAAAAATGAATCATCTTTTATTACAATACAGTATTGAAATTTCTGACAATTACTAATGCAAATTTTTTTTTGTAGTCAAATAACTATAAATAATAAATTTATTTAATTTTTAAAAAAATACTTATTAATAAGTCGCGTTTAAATTAAGCTAATCTATGCCTATTACGTTAACTTTTAAATATTTTCATTTTATCCGATATACTCCCCCCCCCCTCCCAATTCTGAAACCATATTTGAATCAACAAATTTGAAATAATAATAATCTATCTGTATTTACTCATAGTAAATTAAATTTTATTAATACATGACAAATTTACTCAGCAATATATATAAAACAGTATTAGAAAAGAGATTTAAATTCCTTGCAATATAAAAAGCAAATATATTTTATTAAATATTGATAGATGTAATATATAAATTTTAGGTTTATTAAGTAAGTGTTTTATACAATAAAAACATGTTATGATTATTGTTTGCATATTGTCTACCATGTTTGATTATGTTTTCTTTTATTATCAGCAGTAAATATGAACTCTACATGATATAAACCCATTTTCTATTTTATTTATTGATGTGTGATAATTTTTACTATTAGCAAAATTTATATAAGTATTCTTTGAAAAAGAAGATCTTTTATTTGTTTCATTTGTCTTTGAAAATTTAATGCATAGGTAGATTTGTGAACTAGAGCAGCAAAGCAAAAATGTTCATTCTCAACTGTCTTATGATCTCTGTTTGTTCTCATTTTATTTGTTAAGTTAGATTTTACATCAGTAGTGAGATAAGTATTATTTACATATAGTTAAATAAAATCAATCAATAAATAATTTTTTTTTAAAAGTTGGTCAATCAATTCCAATTCTTAAAATATTATCCACATACACATTTTCTATACAAATCTTGTTGTATAAAGCAATATTTTTACACATCTCTATATATCAACATACAACTATACTTTCTCCTGTTATGTTCAGTTTAATAAAATTAAATGGAAAAATTTTCGTTTTTAGAATAGACATTTGTAATGAAAATGAGTATATGGAAAATATTTTATTCATTTCTTTCAAATGCAGCATACTTTTTTAATTGTTCTTTGATAGTACAGCATAAAAAAACAATTAATTGGAGTATATCAATTAGATACTTTTCCCATTTAATTATAATGTTCTTAATAGAGTCAACTTAGGAAATGATCATATTAGTGAGATGTAAAATTACTAGGAAAAATAATATTCACTATTAATATTTCTAACATTTAAAAACATTTCAGAGAATTTAAATTAGAATTTCTAAATTGTGTCAAAATATTAACAGATTTTGAAGATGGCTCAAATTTGAATAAAATGCATACCAAAATAACTGATTTACTAAACTTGAATAAAGATAGTTGGTACAAAAAGGCAGCAATTTATCAGTAAATTTTTTAATGATACAAGACCATGTAATAAGAAAAGAAAAAATATAAAAATGATCTATTAAGAAGAATTGAATATGTAGAGTTTTGTTAAATGGTTGATATATAAGAAAATATAATTATGAATAAGCAAAGAAAGCTATAAAAGAGAATAAAAGTCTCAAAAATATAAAATAATATCTTGGTATTGGTAGGAAACTTATTTCTGCAATAAGAAAATAGAATTATTACTAAAAAAAAAAGAAGATATCCTGGAATAGCAATAAAAAAAACAAAATTACCTTTTCTGAATTGCCAAGCATTTTAAATAAAAAAATGAGATATGCAATTAAATTTAGAAAGAAGTGAAAAGTGCTAGGTACTGATGAAACTATAATCCATATTTTAAAAAAAGCAGATGACATGAAATAAAAAAATGTTAACAAAATTACATACCAAATGTAAAAATTATAAAGATGTATCAGATAATTGAAAGAAAGCAGTAGTAATACTGATATTTAAGAAAGATGGTAAATAAGATATTAGAAATTATAGACATATCAGTCTTTAAGGACCTTGTATTTTAAACAACCAAAAATAACAAATTAGATATAAAAGTAGTTTTGGCAAAATAGATTATAATCAAGTACTGACAGAAGTTATATAAAGATCTAATGAATATGAATTGCCTTATACTTAGATTTTAAAGCTTATGAAAAGACATTTGATTCTAAAACATTTCTACAATAGTTAAAAAATTAGGTTAAAAAGACATAAAGCCCAGGATATTGTCATATCCTGAAGAATAGTTATCAAAATGCAACAGCTATAATTAGATTATATAGTGATACTAAGAAGATTAACATTTAGAAGACAGTTTTACAAAAAGTATTTTATTATAAAAGAAAGTTAAGGGAGTAAAAATAAATGGAAATTATTTAAGTCAACTGGATTTTGCAGATGAACTTGTTTTTGATAATGCCTCAGAATTTCAAAAAATGGTACAAAAATTATCGGATGAAAATAAAAATGTAGGACTAAAAATAAACTCTAAAAAGATTATAGTAATATTCAATGGGTTTTTTAAAAAAGGAAATAGATTGATAATGATGAATTAGAAGAAGTTAACAACCAATAAAAGCTTGGCCAGACTATCATATAAATAGAGATTTATTAATGTATGAAATTAATCATAGAATTAAAATTAGATGGAGTGTTTTTGATAAAAATAATATTAAAAGGAAATATACTTATATGTTTGAAATTTTTTTTTTATAAATATGTTTTAGCAGTTCTTATTTATAGCATTGAGACTTGGAATATCCATTAGAAGGACAATACAGAAACTTTACTCCACTCAATGAAATATGGAGACAGATATGTTAAAAGTAACAAAAAAATAAGCAGGTATTACTAACATCATTAAAAGAATTGAAAGACTAAAGTAGAACTGTGTTAGATGTATTGCTAAAAGAGATGATAATAGAGGAGTGGTTGAAATCTTAAACTCGATTCCAAGAGATTGTAAAATACATAGAAAAAGACTACCTGTAAAATGGATGGATAAAATAAGGACATTGGCTGGTGTGATGTAAAGAAGAAAGGCTAAAGATAAAAAAAACTGGATTAAAATTGGAAAGTCCTCATCCTAATGCTTTTTGGTAATATAAAATAACTGAAAAGTTATCCACATGTTCAAAGTTGAGCTTCAATCTAGGAAATTTAGCTTTCCATTCCATCAGTGTTTTCTATTATGTAGAAAAATGGTACATGTTAAATTATAAATTTTATTAAACGCTCACTATTATTTCAGTAATTGCTAAGATTTACAGCCTTGTTAAAACTGGTACATGTTAAAGTGAGTTAATTTCAAAATACCAAAATCCAAAGACCGATAGCTAGAAGACAGGGATAAAATATTAAATTATTTGATTAAAAAGTTATTAGATTAAAAAGTAATTTCTCTGAAAAAACATATAAAAATTTGATCAAAAAATCTTATAATGAAAAATTAATTTGAAAGGCAATTTATCACTGGTAAAATCGAAAATCAAGATATCTAAATTAAGTAATATTTAACATACAGGCTATATATATATACCTGCACAAACAATATAATATATAGGGTATTTTGATCTCAGACATTCACACAACCCTCAACTCTCCACACTATCTCATACCACTGATACACTTGACCACATATATGTCTAAAAGATAAATGCTCAGATTTATATTAAGATAGCCAATCTTCATATTTTAATGGACAGGCTTCAATCCATTCCATCATCATAATAAAAAAAAAAACTGTTTTAGTAATATAAAATATTATATCAAGATTAATTTTAAGTTCAGTGTATTATTTTTAATTTTACTGACTTGTTGAAATATAAATTAATGTCAAAAATCATTTTGAATCAAACCAAAACTTTAAATGCGCCCTATTACAAACTGATTTACAAGATTAGGAAAAAAAAATGTACGCACTATTTGTAAGCAACTGGATGGCACATTGAATTTTAAAAATAAAAGTATATTTTAAAAAAAAACGTACTAGCAGTTTAAAATATATCTTAAAATGGATGATTTAAATCAAAGAATGCTTTTATATAAAAAAGATATAATCACTTAAGTGCCTCCGACTTTATGACTAATTTTTTAGTAAGAAAAATAATTAACAATGAAATTAAATGCGAATAAATATTTCAGGCGTTTGAAAATGCTAACTTTCTTAGTTTTATAAAAAGACGACTGTTAAATAAGCAT
Organism: Epiperipatus broadwayi; assembly: GCA_028023455.1. NCBI lineage: Eukaryota > Metazoa > Onychophora > Udeonychophora > Euonychophora > Peripatidae > Epiperipatus > Epiperipatus broadwayi. Next base: position 7,459,944 of record JAQFVV010012400.1, on the reverse strand, counting down.
TTTCTATATCTTTAACACATTTTCCATTTTCAAAAAACAATATAAGTTATCTGGATATCATTTATTAGAATTAGTAATCAAGTTGCATTGTTACTACGTGAGCTATTATTAATTAATACAATTTATTTTTTATGAAGACTGGTTGTGTGGAGATGGTAATCTGAACCAACTGATGGTCCTGGTTTAGCACGAAATACGTATATTGGTGATTATTTATCTTTTCAACATGTGCGTGATTAGGTGAGTCAGCAATATAAGATGACCCTGAGAGTTGTAGGTTGAATCCCGCATATATAAACGTAGGTATAAGCTTGTATAATGTATTAAAATAGATTATGCAGAATATGCATGTGCAAACACGCACTCAATTTGATTTTAACGCTTTTCAACATATATGTGTTCAAGTGTATCAGTGTTATGAGATAGTGTGGAGACAGTGGTGGGTTGTGTGAAAGTCTGTGCTCATATACCCTATATATTAATGCTTTTCGTATTTTTTTTTTGTTAAATTGTTTTTCTTTTAAATGTAGATTTTAAGAATATGTTTTTGATTTAATAAACTAATTAATTTAATGATCAAACTATCATAATTCTTCATGTCGCAGCTCTAATACCACAGTGTTTTTGTTTTTATTAAAAAACAAACAAAAAAATAATCCTGTTAAAATTATTAAATCAGCTGTAAAATTTATTTGTAATGTTATTAATTAATTTAGTAATAATATAATCTTGAATATTCCCAATATGGTTTTTTTTTTGAAATCTCACGAAAATGAAGTAAGGTTACAGGTCTTCTAACTGTATTTATTTATATATACTGCAAAAAATTTAAATAAATACGCTATATTAAATTATTTTGTTTTTATTTATAAAAAAAAAAAATCTAGTTATCTATTTGTTTATTGATTAATTAAAGCTATATAGCCTATGTTTACATTTATTTTGTAGGCATATGTTTTTTTTTAAAGTTACAAACATAGGGTAAGTTGGCAATTTATCGTTTTAAATAGATGTGTAAGTTTATTCTAACCTTTTACTTAAATCTCTGACCTGGGTTACCTTATATATGTACACACACATACATGACTTAGATTCAATGTAATCAAATATCAATTAATTTAACTTGTTTCAAATTTTTTGAAAAACCGTAGGCTATATTTTTAGTTTTAATTTTAAAGAAAGAATTTCGCATAAGACAAACTAGCATAATATATATGTATAAACAAATTTAATTATATAACTTAATATTAAGAAAACAAAAATCACAATGGTTAATTCATAAAATTTCAGCAGAATCTTCCAACACCATACATCTAAATGATTTACAGTGGTTTTTTAAATTTTGGTATTTATCTCTTTCTTATAAATAATTTCCAAATGAAAACCGCTACAATCTTTTCTTGATTTATATTCGCTACCAAAATCTTTACAAAAACAGCCTGGAAACTTAAACTGCAGTTAACACAGTAATATCTGATATTATTTTTTACTTAAGATATAATAACTACCAGTTTCTTTTATAGTTTATACTTTTAGCTAAAGGTTAATGGATATTATCTTTACTGTAAAGGATTTTTTTTCTTCTTACACTGTGTCACAGATGAATTCCAAAACATCGCTATTATTATAATAGTTCAATCAATAGAATCAATAGACAATAAACGTTAGACAAAGTTAAGTGTTTTAGTGTGTAGTGGGATTAACAGTTTGTTGAATAACATTTACATGCTTTAATCGCGATTCCAATCCTTTTTTTTGTTTTCAAAGTTTTGATCTTTGGTCTTTCTCTCGCTAAAATAAATAATGCCTAAAAGCATTCTCCAAGACCAATAAATTATTTTTTTAAAGTTTTCATTTACTTCAAATACAAAACAAACCACCTGTTTTTTTTTATTTTTTAAAAGCAGCTCACAAAAAAAAAAAAATCAATTTTTATTTAAATTTAGTCTACCATTTAATTCATACAGATAATTTATTTTACAAACGAAAAAATTAGTTTAACTTTACATAAAATGAATTTCTAGATTTCCATTCACAGTCTAAATTTAGAATAGATTGTCGATATTATTATTTATCAGTGATTTTAAGTGGCAACATTTACACACACGTATATAATTTTAACTATACTGTAATCAAATTGTTATATATATATATTTACGTTATGAATTTGTTGTGAGATGTAAATACTAACGGCGACATATAAGTTCTCTATTGCTTCATATTCCACTTGCTCTGGGGATGAATACTTATATTCATAAAATTCTAATTAGTTAACCAATTGATAAATAATAGAATAAATATTTTATTCAATAGAAATCACTTTAACAGTTTACACGTATTTTGTTTATTCTTAATCTAAAAATAAAGAAAAAAAATTTTTTCCCCTTTTCAGAACATTTATTTCTGATTTCTAAATTGAAATATGTAAAGAATTTATTAAATATATATTTATGCATGAAATAATATCGTAAAAATTATAATCTTTATGAAGGTAGAGTAAATAAAATATTTAGTTATATTGGTGACTAAATACAATATTTCTTTTAACAGATTACTTTTATATTTATATATAAACACCTATATATTTACAAAGAAAAATTATGTGCAATATCTCGAAATTAATCCCTTATAGATTTGTTGTTACTTTCAGAATTCTTTCAATTGTTATTTTTCTTCGTTTGGGACCAAATTCTCTGCAGGAAATGCAGTCAGACTGAGTATTCACTTCTTGCTGTTCTTTTTAAATCTCAGATGTTACCAAAGATGTTGAATATGGCGAATGCCCAATTAAATAAATCATAAAACAGAAATGAGAAAAATGTGAATTATTGTAACATTTTATGTCTAATTTTTAACTTTTTCATAAATATTTTTAAAGACGATTGAACTACAGTGAAATCTTCACATGGCAAAGGTGCTTTAAAATATTAAATATCAGGTATTTCTTGAGGTGGAATAAATGCTATGACTCACAAACTAGATTGTTCATTGGTACTATAATAAGAAATTAATCCCTTAGCTTAAATTTTCTCTACACACATAACCTGAGTAAAAAAACATTACTTGATCCATTATGGAACTTATTTTGGAAAGTGTATATTACTGCTAATTCTAGATTCATTAATTTTACTTATATTTCATTCTTCATCTAATTACTAATGTCATAAAAAGTCATTTGTAATTTTCTAATCTTTTACTTTCCATTAGTGCATTAACCAAAGGAAGATATTCTACTGTTTTTATGACAAATTGACACACATATTATATATAATTGATAAAATAATGCTATTTATAATCGAGAACAGAATTCATAATATTAAATAATGGTTTAGTATTGAAAGTAAGAATTTATTCCATCTCATACTACAGTATCTCACCATTTAAGATTTGGCCAAATTATCAGAAATATTATTATGATCATGTAATTGGGGATTTAGGTGGATAAAGTGCTTTCCCCATGTACTGAATTTCTCTAATCATTTATTTATTGAAAAGGATATTCAGAAGAATCTATAAAAGAACTAATACATATGGTATCACACCATCAAACATTACATGATCACCGTTCTTTATGCTTACAGAAGCTGTTTTTCACAGGGTCAAAACTCTCCATACATTAGTGCCACTCATTGCAAGTCAGAGTAATCAATGGCTGCAGAAAGGTTTGTGCATAAATTCCCTACTTAGTGTCTACTCATCCAATATTCCCAGACTAAATTTCTAGCTTGTGGCCTTCATCAGTGAGGAACCTTGGATCTGAAAGCACTGCACCTAGATCTTAGCATCTAATACAACCCTCCAGCAGCCACCTTTTACTTCTTTAGCTAACTATAAAGCTCTGAGTCCAAAATAAAAACACAATAATGTTTTCAAGGTCCTCACTGATGAAAGCCACAAGCTAGAAACTAGTCTGTGGATATTGGATGAGTAGGCACAAGATAGGAATTTTATGTACAAACCTTTCAGCATCCATTGATTACTCAGGCTTGCACTCAGTAGTGCTACTATATGAAGAGTTTTATCTTTGTGAAAAATAGCTTGTGTAAGCATAAAGAATAGTGATCATGTGATGTTTGATGGTATATAATACCAATCCTGCCCAATAAGATTATTGTGACTGTGGTTATTAAAGAACCAAAGACACTAAAAAGTATGGAGGCTGAATTGAGTTTAGATCTATACAGCTATACAAGATAATAAGCTTAGCTTGAAAACATTATTGTGTTTTCATTTTGAATTCAAAGCTTTATAGTTAGCTAAGAAAAGGTGGCTGCTGGAGAGTTGTACTAGATTCTAAGATCTAGGTGTAGTGCTCTCAGATCTAAGGCTCCTTACTGATGAATGCCACAAGCTAGAAACTAGTTTAGGGATATTGGATGAGTAGGCACTAGATAGGGATTTATGAACAAACATTCCTGTATCCATTGATTCCTCTGGCTTGTGATGAGTGGCACTACTGTATGTAGAGTTTTGCCTCTGTGAAAAATATGGTGTCTTGAATAATTTTATATGATATAACATTAGCCTGCTTAAAGGTTTTTATAAATTGACTAAGAGATTTTGGCAAAGAACTTACTGGTGAAGCATGACTAAGTAACAAAATTTTTAGGGAAATTAAATTTAATTTGTATAATTTGCTGCTACTCTAACTTTGGAGTTTTCAAATTTATTTTCTATCTCAATGCCAATAAGGATATATGCTTTGGTTTTCTTTTATCATCAAAAATTATGTACATAGAACTTAAAACTTATTTTCTGAGATGGAGCTATTTCACAAACTACATCCATTTTTTTCTGAAAGTTGAATTTTAAATAATTAATAAACAGCATTTAGGTGCAGTGCTCTTAGATACAAGACTATTCACTGATGATAGCCACAGACTAGAAATTAATCTGAGGATATTGGATGAGTAAACACTAGATAGAGATTTTATGCAGAAAACTTTTAGCATCCATTGATTACTAACACTTGCAATGGATGGCACTATGAAGAGTTTGCTACTGTTTTAACAGCTTGTGTAAGCATAGGTCATAGTCATCATGTGATGATTTAGTGGTTATAAAATCTTTATTTCTACTCAATTTTCCAAGGTTTTTTATATTGTAGACCCAAACCCAAAAAGAAAATCTTATAGTTATTTCACATTCCCACTGATGTACTGATTTCAATATTTACCAATAATTGTTGTCTTGAGTATGAATAGACTTATAAATTATATTTACTCTAAGAAATAGGCTGCTACATTAATTATATACTTTGTATAAAGAGCAGTATTCTATAAACATAAAGTTGATATAATGAACTAACAAGCATAAACATAATTTTTAAAACAATTACATATATATAATATTAATTTTAAAAAATGACAAGTAGTAAAACTAGCAGATATTTAAATATTTTGTTACATTAATTAATAATTCAAATCTTAAATTTTTTTTAAAAAAGTGTGAAAAAGGTGGGATTCTTTTAACTATTCATGGATAAAATGAATTATCAAGAATAATAATTTTGGAATATATTAATAGAGTAAGAATTAAATAATATCAAAGGAATTTCCAAAACTTTTAATGTAGCTTTTTAAATAATGAATCTAGGAGAAAGGAAGATTTGTTTTCAATTTTGATGAGAAAGACCTCCAAGCTAAGTATGAAAATGAAGAAATTTTTTAAAGATTTTCTTTGAGATTATTATCATCATTTAGATGTGTAACAGTTTATATGTATAACAATTAAAAATGTAGATTTGTTAAATTTACTAAATAACCAATTTGAGAGATAAAAATTTGAAATAAAATCATGTTCTATAAATAAAAGTATGATAATTTCTTTTTCAAATACTCTCTTTTTAACTTAGTCCTGTATATTTAAATAAATAAATTAAAGAAATTCATGTAATTTCTTGCAAAATCTTAACATGATTCAGGAATAAAATCATGATTATTTAAAAATTTGGAGAAATTTGTATAATGCTTTTATTTATTAATAGAATGTTGTGAATCATTAGATATTATTGAAATCTTTCTATATTAAGTATATTCCAAAATTACCCATGTCAGTTATTTATCCATTTGTAGTGTGTAAAGATATATATATATATAATCATTAAAAAACATTCAACACTTAGACCAGGGGTCCCCAACCCGGGCACCATAGTGCCCGCAGACCATTCCGCTATCCGAACACAATAAAAAATTATTTATCTGATACAAATAAATTTAATTTTTGAATTTTTTTATGAATTATTGTATTATATTGTAATCAAATTGTAGGGCATACTATATTTTTACAGCGTAAAATATAAACGTCAATTATATGTTAAAATTTAATTTTTGAAATAAATATTTTTTTGTACATTATGTGTATTATTAACAATATCCAACTATAAATTTACATGTGATGTGATGTGATGAACTGTGGCTTCTCCGTAAATGAAGTCAAGAATATCTCAGCAATTATGGCCAGATAAAAAATAAATGGTGCCCGCCACCTAGCTGAAAAAATAAATGGTGCCCGCCACCTGGCCGGTATTATGGAATGTGCTCTTAAGTGCAAAAAGGTTGGGGACCCCTGACTTAGACAATCCCAATATCATTAACAATCAACAATTTCAAACTGTTGTCAAGGCAACCTCCTTTTAACAATAAAGATGAAATCCACCTTTGTTAATGCTCCCATATACTTATATAGGTACTAAAAATTGCAACTTGCCCACAGAGATTGAAATTATTGATACAAAGTTTAAACAAACTTCATCAAACAGCTAACTACAACCTATTCTGAATGCAAACTAATAAATAGTCAGTTAAACTGCATTTATAATTTTTAAATTGTATCCAAAATATAACTTAAATAAGTGAAATAATGCTCAAGGTACTATATATATATATAATATCAAATGATATAAATATAATAAACAAAATATACTTATATATGTGTGAGAGATTATGATCTAGACCCACTGATGAGTGCTGGTTCAGCACGAAATATGTGTATTGGAAATCATTTATCTTTTTTATATGTGTGTGGTCATGTGTGTCGGTTGCATGAGATATTGTGGATGTCTAAAGGGAGTTTGAAACACTGTGGTCAAATCTCCTATATTACATCTAAACTCCAGGTATATAAGGTATTTTTGTATTTAAATATTAAACAGAAATTGTAAATTTTTATTCATGTTTTCACAGTCTTACAAAAAAAAAAATTTCGTATTGGACTTTTTTTTTTTTGAAGTTACAGTAGTAAGAGTAAACAAAAAAGAAAATAATGGAAAATAATAAAAGACAAAAAGGATTGTAGTAATAAATAATCAAATAGCTTTATTACTCAATAATTCTTAAGAAGTTTAAGCACCAGAAGTTTTAGAACTGGAATAGATTTCACTAAACTAAATCACACAGATAAATTCAGACTTGCTGTATATGCACTGAACGTGTAGAAATGTAATTGCACAAACACAAAATTTTATTCTGGTCTAAGATACTCAAAGTAATCAAATGTAAATCGTTATGGTAATAATGAATTATTCAAATCTACCCATGGTTAATGAAAAAAAAAGTTTTCTGAAAGTAAAATTAATAACTTTAATGGAAACATATTACCTATAAAAGAAACTGATAAATATAATTTATGTAAAGATAATATCAAGTGTTGACTATATATTAAATTTCTAGATTGTTTGTGAAAGATTTTGGTAAATTTACTGCAAGTTTAAATAATTTTCTCAGATGTAGCCTTTCTTTTTATCACACTAGCAAATTTCTGTATGTAATCTATTTATTTCATATATGTTTTTTTCTATCTAAGCTTTTGGGGCATAATTTAAACTTTTATCTGTGTATATATTGTCATATCTTTTAGAAATATGTTCAGCAAAGTTCCATTTTAGTCTTTCAATTCTATCAATGATATCAGTAATATCTATTTAATACTTTCAATAATTTATTTTGCTTTTTATTTTTTTATTTTTAATAATTCCAACTATTTATTTCTCCTACTTCATTTAGTGGTCTGAAGTTTCTGTATTTTGTTATTCTATTAAGTATCAAATCTCAGTAAGAAGAACTTGTAAAACCCTTCTGTTAAAAACCTTTCTTTTTATATAAATATATATGATTAATTTAATTCATTTTGTTTCTATCTGTATTAATAATCTTACCAATATATTTATAGTTGTTAACTTGGTAAGATTATTAATACAGAATATCTATTGAACATTACTCTAATCTTTTTTAGCATTTATCTAATTTAATCATATTTACTTAATTTAACAGATAATTCTTGCAACATTTCCCGAAACTCTAAAACATTATTTACATAAGGCAAGTAGATCGCCTAATCAGGCAATTAAGAAGAATGTGATTTCTTGATCTTAAACTCTGACATAAAAAGCCAGTAAAATCACCATGCTGACTGGTGCATGTTGATGAGCAGACCATTTATGTTTATTTAACATATGAATGATCATATATTAATGATAGACACAGTGGCAAGAAGTATGGAGTGGATATTAGGAATTTGCCCTATTTGTTCTTTTTAAGGTCTCAAAGAGAAATCAAACAATCTCTTTTCATATAATAGCAAACAACAAAATGATACAACACAATTAAACATTCAGGACCTCAATTCAGTCCACAGGTTCCTCACTCTCAAACACTGGTTTGAACTAAACTCTCCCAATATCCTCTTCCTTGCTGAAACAAAGCAAACCACTCACTTTAATCACAGGATTTACTCCACTTTGTCCACCTTCAGTTTATTCAACTATTCCACCACATTGACATCTGCTGGAGGAGTCACCATCCTCATTAGTAAATGTGCCCCCCACCTTTTCCATTCTACATCTTGATGTCACTTTATTATCTTAAAGGTGCAATTTGGGTACTTCAGAAGCGTTGTGATTTATTTATATCTGCCCTCCAATGACACCCTCATTAAATCTATTATTCATCGAATCAACTACACCAAAGCTGCTGCCTCCCTTCCCATTCTTCTTCTGGATGACTTTAACATGGAATACCAGTCCTTTACACACAAATATCTGCATCTCTTCTTCAGAAGCTTAATGTGTGACCAGGGCTTTTCCCAGACCACGCTGACTCTCTCTACACCCATAAGCATTATACTCTCATTGATTTAACATTCTACTCTCCTGATCTCCATTTCATGATTGAATCATCCAACTTCACACCATACCTTATCTCGATCACAAAGCATTACACTTTCCCTTGACAATGACTCTGACTCTCCAGTAAACTTTGGCCTCAGAAGAACAATATAATTCCTTAACAAACAAAATACAACAATAACACTGAATTCCTTAACAAACAAAATACACCAATAGCATTGCTTTCAGAAATTTATATATACCTTCATAAAATCAATATCATTCAAATGGAGCCCATCTCTGCACGGATGTCATTTGTGAAAATCCTGCAAGCTGCCATCCACAAATATACCTAGAATTCCCCAAGGACTGCTCATCTTGCTGGCTGCAATGGATAAAATTGTAGAGCAACTAAATGATTGGGAGAATAGGCCATTTGTCATTAGCACTATCATCCAAATGAAACTTCAATACTTTGATGGTCAAAGGGCCTTGGCTAAGTACATCTCGATCGATCAAATGTATTCAGAGGTAATTGGTGAATCAGCATTGTTGGACCAGAAGTTACCTGGGATGGGCTCTTGGTTCCCACAGGAAGCAAATTACCGTTTCATCAATTATGGTTGGCAACAAATCCTACATATGTCAGGAATTGCTCCTTCTTTTGAGACACCATTACAAGCACATGCTCATCAAAGCTGAATCCCTCCTCTCACTATGCCATCAACCTCGAATGTCAACTCTGATCCTGAAATCACTCAGGCCATGCTACTTAACAAACTGAAAAATTTTCCTGACTGCATCCACCCTGGTCCTCATGCTATCCCCAAGTTCCTCCTTTTTCACTTAAGTCAGTTCACCAACCCCATCACCCTCAACATAATTAACAAGCTGGTTTCAGGTATTTACATCATTGAAAGTCTCTATCTGGTTGCATAGGTCCCTTTCCTTAAGAAAGATCAGACACTCACTGAGCTCAAGTCTTAGGCCCATTTCAATGACCTCTTTTGCTCATAAAACTTACTGAGTCTACCACCAAAGAATCACTAGAACAATTCATACTCCCTGCCCTTTCAACCTCACAGTTTGCTTGTAAGTGATGCTCCACTCTTGGGGCTGCTACTCTCTTTAAGATGATCACTGAGCATGTAAGATGGACTTGAAGTGACAGGCCCATTGCTGTCCAGCTAGACATCTGGGAAGCCTTCGACTCTATCATGGTTAACCTGCTCCTTGGCATCCTTAGGGACCTTAACATTTCAGAGGCCCTCCTGTCCAACAGAGAAATCCTAGTTAACCTTGATGGGAAAGTTGCACTTGGCTTCACACCTAATGTATCCATTCCTCAGGACTCTCCACTGACCACATTGTTCTTCACCATATTTCTGAATCCCTCTTGCTCAGGCTAGAACATGACCTCCCTGGAATCCTCTTTCCTGGGTTGAGAAAAAGCATCAAATGCCTTGCTTACATAGACAACATGGTCATCTTCCTTTCCTCAGTCGATCTCATTCCCAAGCTTCAACAGATCCTCACCTGGTACAACAGCTTTAATTATGACAAATCAGTGGCCTGGCAACTTTCTTCTGATAAAAAAAATCCCTTCCTTCTTTAATGCCAAGCCACACAACTTTTTCGGATTCCCCTCATGTTATCTCACAAGAAAATGAGGGTTCAGGTCCAAACTGCATTGTATCAAAACATATCATCCACTCTTAGCACTATCACAGGCATCTACCTCTCCCTTTATGGGAAAGTCACCCTACTCAATCTTCTAGTGTTTCCCAAGATAATATATTACCTCCCCATCATTCTACCCAACAATCCTTCATATCCAAAAGCAATGCCCTTTGCACCCATTTTCTCTGGGGCAGAAAGGTGGTTGCTATCAGCCTAAAAAGAACTTGTTTTCCTTAAAAACCTCAATGGGCTAGGCCTACATTCCACTGACACTCTTTTGATTGAGAGAACTCACAGTATTATACTCATGCTCATAAGTCACTTTCCTGCTGATCTTGTGCATATTATCATCACACCCACCAACACTCCTCTTCCCATGGCAGGCCCAGATCATGGATCTCTCTCATCACTAAACATCCTACAAAAGGCTGGCTTTGCTATATCTTCCATATGGGAGGTTTTCAATTGGGCCATAAACTTCTCCATTGTCTCCCCTACATTCCTTAAACTTACCAATGCTCAATTAATCTGCAAATTCAAAAGGTGATCCTTGAAGCAAAATTCCTTGATTTCCTCCTCAAAATCAACCTTCACATCCTTCCTATCAATCAATTTTTGGTTAGCCATAGGGGTTTCACCAAGATCTCTCCCCTATGCCAGGTCTGTAAAACCCACAATGAAACCCTCCAGCACTTCCTACTTGAATGTCCCTTATTGCTTGGAGTGAGATGTGTCATCAATTCTTGTCTTTCCTTGCACAGGAACACCATCTTCAATCTCTGAGGACCCATTGAAACAGGGGTCTTTGCAACTATCAGACTATCAGTTTTCCTCATCTATGTCCTATGGCGTCTCCAAGGTGCTATTATTTTTGACCAGAGAGTACACTCAGCAAATCAAAAACTATTGGACCTAAATTGCTCTTTCAAAACCAGAGATACTAAACTAGCTCCACCCCTGCTCCTCACAGATACCTGGGCAATCCTCCAACTCCCATCCTCTCAGCCTCTGTCACAGGACATCCAATTAAATGTTTGAGACCTGTGCGATCACTCGCTCAATGAGGAGGACATTCATCTCTGACTTGCAACCAAGGACTTTTCTTGGCCTGGACATACCCTTTCCACATAACATCTCTTTCCCTTTTCATATGTATCCTTCCCCCTTTCACCATGTTGTTCCTGAATTTCATTTTATCATATCACTTCTTTGTAAACCCTTTTAAAACTGTATTTGTATCTGTTTCTTTTTTTGATGAATAAACTTTCATCACTGAGAAAAAAAATGGATACAAAAATAAATTACCACTTACAAAAAGGAGATACAGCCAAAAATCAGGAAAGAACTAGATTTTGAAGTAAATTGTAAAGTCAGTATAAAGACTTTTAGGAGAGTGTATTGGTAAATAAAAAAATTTATGATTATTTTCTTAACTAAATACAGGTTAAATGTGGAATCTTTTGAGTAATTTGTTTTGTAATCAATATTAATTTATATTTCTGAATTTGTTATATATATATTATCCTTTTTTGTTTTATTTGAATAAATAAAAACCTTTTCTTTTAAACTAAAGATAATATTTTAGTTTTTAAAAACATATTTTTTCTAATAGTCTAGTCCACTGCCTTCCAGAAATTTTCATAAAAGTTAATTAAATTAATTAATGTTTTATAGAATCTTAAAATTATATATATATATGTGTGTAAATGTAATTCATGTTTTAATGAGAATGTAATTAAAAAGTCAAGATGAAATGCATACATATTATATATATATAATTGTAAAGTAGTAATTTAACTTAAGTTTGTATATATATATTTTTTACAATAATAACTGAATATATTAATAAATTAAACCTTTTCTAATTGGTAGTCAAATGATTATTTCAATTTCTTTTTTCTTTTAATAAATAAAAACATTATAAAATAATCTAATGTAGAGAATGTACTTAACATGTGATATACAATATACACAAAACACATTATTTTAAAAAAAAAAACCATTGTCTTTAATGCCATGTTTTTATATACTGTATAAGAGAAAGCATGATTTTTTTTAAAGAAACAGAAGTGACTCAGACTTAATATTATTGCTAAAAATAATATTACTAGTAAATTTTAAAATATTTAATATAACATATAAGTCCCAGATGATAATAATTTTATCAGTTATCTTTTTAATCAAAAACAATGTTATTTAAGATTATAAAGTTTTGAATAAATGTAACTATTTAATTATAGTAGTTTTAAAATAAATAACAAAATATAAATAAATAATAACGTGTAGAGTTATATCAACAATAACTTTTTATTCATATAATAAGTATACAAATTAATTGATCATGATAGTATCAATTTAGAGATTATATTCAGTTCAGTAGATTATCATTTTTTGAAAATGTGCTAATATTATAATAGAAAATAATAATGTTAATATAAAAAGTAATTAAAGTTAAATGATTATACATACTTTAAAATAGTTATAAAGCCAGAGACTAATATTACTTAAGTACACTTACTTCTTTTAATAATGTTTTGAATAAAATAAATATTCAAATATCCATCTAGAATATGTACTTTAAACTGCTAATATATATTTTTTCAAACCTAATATGGCATTTTCTGCTTGGGGAAGGGTTATTTCTTATTGCTGTAAAGTACTCTATTTTTATACAATAGCATTAAACTTTTTGTTCAGTAATAAATTTATCTACAAATCAAAAAAAAAAAAAAGACCAGTAGTATTAAAAATGATGCAATAAAGTTAAAATTGATATTTAATAGTTTTTTATTACTAAAACAGTTATTTTATGTTTATCATTTGATTTCCAATTTCATCATTGATACATAGACTTTTGGTCAAATTATTTTTTGTTCATATGGCCTTTAGATCAAATTATTTTTCAATCACATAAATTTATGTGAAAATTTCTTTTGATCATATGATTTTTCAATCATTTTCGATAAAATTTACTTTTAGGACAAAAGATGTTTTAAAATATTCTTGTCTTTTAGGCATTGGGATTTTTATTGGGCTACAGATATTTTGAGTACCACTATAAAAGTGATTATTAGATTAAATTTTATTTTTTTCAATTATAAAAAAAATATTTTTATTAATGATCTTACTTATATATTTTGTCTAGGGCTATTGCATGGTTGAGAGGCACCTTTATGCATGCTAAATTTCAGCATTCCTAATCCTATGAACAGAGCTAACCTGAGGTCAATATAGGCCCCTGGTTTGCATGAACTGGGTCTTTTGCAAAAATTACAAAAATAAAACATTTAATCACAAAAATAAAACATTTAATCACATGCAAAGTGAAAGCTTTTTTTTGTCAAAACTCTGTAATTTCTAGATGCTACAATGAATATCATATGTGAAGTAATACTATTGTAGAAACACTGATAATGTGGCAGGGCTGCTTTTTCAATTAGTTGTATACCTAAATGTTATTACAATCTTTTCTGCTCACGTTAGTGTGAAATCTGTATAGGTCAAGAACAATTTCTCTTTGTTAGCACTTTTATATATTGAAACAGAATTCACCAAAAAAAAAAAAAAGAAAAAGTTAAATTAGAATGATGTTATTTAGATGTGCAATAAAATATGAAAGAAAATAAAAAAAAAAATTTGCATTATATGTATTTTATTTTCTTGAATATCGATTTAAATTATATTTATAATAAATAAGTAATTATTTATACATTGTAAGTATCAATTTGTGCAATTTTAATATATGTATATTTGCAAGTAAGACAATTTATTTTTTTAAATATCTAAATCTTTTTATCATGTGAAAAATACTATCTCTTCCACCTGACCATGAAATACAATTAGTTAATTAAAACAAAATGAATTCTATATAATTTTGTTTAACAAAAGACATAGTAGAATATTAAAAAAACATAATAATTTCAACTTTTACCTTTTTATTTACATATTAACTATCCTGACTTTGGTGATGGAATATGATAAATAATGATTAGCTTTAATTAGGGTGACTCTAACCAATATATTAATTAGTTAAAAATAAGTCTTAGTTTTTTTTTTTACTTTGTTTCATTCAGATTTTGTCATATATAACTTGTTATGTTTCCTATTAACAAAGTTAGTTTCTTAAATATTCATTCAATAATAAAATATTTATACCATTGATACTTCACAATTTAATTTCTTGTATGGTTGTTATTTTAATATAAAAACTTAGTCACCTTTAGTTAGGTATCTAAGAATTTTAAGGATTTACATCACACATTGATTATTCAATAAATTTTTAAAAGCTATTATACCAAGTTTTGTATTTTTTGTTTAATAATAGATTATAATAATTAAAAATAAACTAATCAAAAATTGGTTTCTTCCATTAGAATAGATAAAAATAATTATAGTCACTTCCCCAGTAGAGTGGTATTCTATGGTTGTTATAATCACAGAGGGGCATTAAATGATAGTATCATTTTAATGAAATATGTGCAATAATATATTTTTTAAAAAATTGTTTTTTATTAATTTTATTTTTCTTGGAAGTGAACCATCATGTATTTGGATAATATTATAGATCAATTACAAATTTTAGCAGAATAACAATTTCCACAACAGTCTAAATCCAATGAAAAGCAGATTAGTAAAACATATATAAAAATTATATCAATATTAAAAAAAGATAATATTAATATTAAAAATGAAAAAAAAAAGACAATATTAGTATTAAAAAAATACATCACTGAACCAGAATCAACTTCAAAATTCTATATTATAGGTTCTGATGCTCAAACCTTACAAGCAAACCAAACATATGATAGAAGAGTGTATAAATATGATGGACAAACCAAATTACCCATTGTGCATAATTATTATGAGGAAATAGAGGTTCTAAATAAGTTTATTTTAAAATAAATTATTAATAGTAATGTATCATTTTTTATATAAATTAGAATGTTTTAATAAAGGTAATTTGGAAATCTAAACATTTTCATATATATATATATTATTAATCATTGCAGTGGAATGATGATTATCTTTTTGAAGTAGCATTTATATATTTTTAAAACAATTGTAAGTAAAAAAGTAATCTTCCTATATTTAAGTAAAATATATTTGCCATTAGAATTTCTAAAGATCACAACTGTGCACCTGCATGTTGTGATTTAGTCTTTTGGAAAATTTTGCTTTGAGAATCTACTCATATTATTTTACAGTCAATTTATTTTCATTGCAATAGAATATAATAAAATACAGCCAATTTCAATCTATTTTTTATATTAACCACATTTTCTTAAAAATAATATTTAAAGATATATAATAGCTAAAAGTTTAAACAATAGTGAAAGTTAGAGGAATTTTTGCCATAGGTTAACGAGTTGTCTTGATTTTTGCACTGATTAGTAAATTATCTAGACATTTACACTTGTTAGTAATGAAAAATGTTAATATTCAGAATTAAAAAGTAAATATAAGTAATAAATAGAATGTTAGATATAATCAGATATAATCAAAATGTTTAATTCAGTTTATCATGTAAAAGAAAAATTATTTCAAAACTCAATAGCTATCAAATGCCGTTAATATTTCAGCAATAATTATTTTAAAAGAAATTATGTAAATATTACATATATATTTGAAATATAAGTTTATGCCCCATTATCTACCAACCGATCGACCAATTGACCAAGCGACCTACTTACCTACCCACCTACCTAACTACCTACGTATTTACCTATCTATCTATCAATCATTAAATATCAAAAATAAAAGTAAAAGTCTTACTATAATTCACTACAGAGTAAAGTCCACTCCAATAGCCCTCTTCCTTAAAAAATATAATCATCATGTTTGCTGATCAATGGTATTGATAATTTGGGTAGTTTTCCATGATTTATAGTTTGAAATCAGGTGGAGATAACTTTTTTCAACTAAGTTAAAGACAACTTAGTTAATTATTTAAGATTGATTGATAAATGGATATCTAGCTATTTTTAACTAGAATGTAAGATAAAGACGAAAAACTGCTCAAATATCAAACATTTAAGATTTTGTTTCACGCACTAGATCAGGCAAGATTGTACTACTTGTATGAAACACACCATCACAAATATAATTAAACAATAATAATTTAATGAAATATTAATTTTATAATGATATATTATTTTAGTCAAAAGGCTAAGTTGTCTATTTATAATCAACAGATTTCAAAATATTAAAGTAATAATACAATTTACGGAATTTTGCATATAAAATGAAGATTTAAAATATTTTGTAAAAAAATTAGCAGCATTGTTTTTGTTTGTTTTAACAAGTGTTTTTTTTTTTTTTTAAATCTCATATGACATTGTTATAATAATATTAATGTTCTTTGCTAATTTATTATTATTTTTTCTTAAAGTAAATTTTTATTGTAGGGAAAATAGAATATTGCCATTTCTTCACAAATTTTTAACAAAGTAAATTACAATTCTCTCAAATTAATAACAAGAATTGCTTTTAAAAAACTCAGATTGAAAAGATTGTATTTCAAAACATTTATTTTTTATTTCTGGGTCGTGGGTGAAATAGTTTGTAATCTTCTCCAGACATCCTGGGAGTTTGAAATTTATCCCCTATAGATTTTTAAGAATTGTGATTAAAAGAAAAC